>JASUUG010001265.1:9080000-9630000 GCA_030449905.1 Luvunga scandens
TCAACAAACTCAACATAGTCACATCATCAGGACGCTCTCCCACACTCCTCATCTCCTCAAACATCTCCAATGCCTGCTTATTCATTCCACCAAGAACATAGCCAGAAATCATCGCATTCCAAGTCACAACATCTCTTTTAGGCACCTCATTGAAAAGCTCATTCGCTTTCTCCATTTCTCCTTGTTTCGCATACCCAGTAATCATCACATTCCAAGAAACCAAATCCCTGACTGGCATTTCATCAAAAAGACTTCTCGCTATGCTTAACTCTCCTCTTCTTGCATAGCCTGCGGTCAAAGAAGACCAAGCAACAACATCCATTTTCGCATCACCATCAAATAACACACTAGCAGTATTCAAATCACCACAATTAGCATGAAAGTAAATAAGGCTATTCCTGACAAATCTATTAAACTCAAACCCGTATTTAACAACTTTTCCATGAATACAAAACCCCATGTTTCTAAACAAAAGCCTAATACAGGCTTTGAGCACAAAAGAAAAAGTGAACTTATTAGGCTTTATAGAGCATTTCTCCATCTGGGTATATAACAAAAGAGCGTCTAGTGGATTCTGGCTCTGAGCTGAGCCCCTAATGATGGTGTTATACATAAAGGTATCTGGCTCAGTAATTTTCACAAACAGCTGGTGCGCATAGTCTATTGCACCTGGAATGACCATAGAACTGGAATAAATCAGCTCTCTTAAAGCTGAAGGGTCTTTGTTGAAGCCATTGATGGTTACCAATGCTTGGATTTGTTTCAAAGTCCGAAGATTTGTGCATTTTTCCCACAGACTTGAGCTTTGGTGCCGATTTGTTCTGTTTCTATACATCACATGTAGTGAGATTTGTTCTTACCGTTGGTTGGGGCGACGCAAGAGTAAAGCTAACTTGCCACATGCCCAAATAAGCTTAACCAACAAAAGTCCATAAAATAGACAACATTGCGCCCTTTTAAAGTTATTTTGTCCTCTTCTGTTTCGATTTAGCTTATCTTTCACTTCCCGAGTAGATCGAACTAGACCGGAACAAATCAGCAACCTTAGGGAGATGCATCGAAGTCTCCAACATCTTTAAAGACTCATAAACGTGGATAAAGTAACTCGAATTCATTACATTTAACATTGATATCTTTTTATTAGGATCGAGTTGTGTCATTTTAACTGAAATCTAAAGTATCTGATAAAAAAGGCCAATGTTCTTTAGGATATTCTATGAGGTACTCCGTAGGTAGAACGAACATCATTGCATCTCATTAAAAAATAAAGAAAAAATGCTATTTTTTATGATAATGAATAAAATTGATAATAATCTGACTATGCGCATCAAGTTTTATATTGATAATAATCGTAGAATCAAAATCAAAATCCCCATTTGATCAATTCATCAATAAAAATAAATAAATTAAAAAAATTACATCCCTCATAATGTAATCCTTCAAAACTTCATGTAGTAATATTTAAGTATTTTTAATTTTATCCTCAACCCTACATATTGTCACAGGATGAATATTTTACGCAGTACACCCATGAGATAATTAGACAACTCTTACCAGAATGTTAACAAATAATCCTTGAGCTTCTCAACTAGCTAAGCTGATATGCTTAAGGAACCGCTAAAGAGAAAAGTGAACAAATGAGCCAAACGAGATTGCGTGTTATTCACAAGAGAGGTTTGAGAGCTGGCTTTAAATTACTCATAAATTTGATTACTTATTACTCTTAAATGAAATAGCAAGTGCTAAGCTCTATTTATAAATAGGCTTGCCTAATTCTAAAATATTCTAATTTTATATAGTTCTCATGATTTAGAGAGAGCTCCCATTTTTACAATATCCTAAAGTGATATAGAGTATTCTATATATAGGTTACATCACTTTAAAATCATCTAGAGATTTTCTATATACGAACAAGTAAAGAATATGGTAAAGATGAGACTTTTTAAATTCAAACCTAGTTAGCACATCTTGAATTGTGTACTTAACCTCTTTGACTTGAAATTGGGGCAGCCCATGACAATATGATGGAGAATGTTTATCTAACAATCACCATTTTATTGCCAGTCAATTATAATCATATCTATGTTACTCACATTTTATTTAACTAAAACATTAATCAAGTTATTTTTATAAGGAATTAGGAATGGTTAGGATTTTTGGTTGTTAAAAGATAAACCAACCAAAATCTACCACCTATTTCATATAAAACTCTAGTTGGTTACAACTCCCACCTTGTGTTTCCAAATCTTCGACTAGTTTGTGTCATGACATATTCAAAGAATAAAATTATTATAATTTTATTCGAACTTGCGCCCTCACGAAGAGATGTGGAATTATCAAAATATTATTAAAAATCTTATGCTCTACAGCTATTATATCAAGCGTTTCCTTTGACTTAGATGTTGCAACGTAAATTTAAAATCTCAGTGATGTTTGGTACTTATTTAAAAAACTATTTCGCGTTTTATGATTCAAGAAAAGGCTTGTTTAAAAAAGCCATATAAAAATGAATTTATCATACGATTCAGACCTAGTTTCAACTGTTATTTATCATTTTCAACGAATGATAATGAAATATACTATGTCACGCTATCATGTCTTGAAAATATAAAAAAAAATCATTTAATTTCTCAAGTTTCATTACAAAATAATTTTAAATGTAATGATCTTATGCTCAACCAGCCTAATCAAGTAGTTATTGTCGCTCGTATGAATAAAGTTCAGAAATTTATTGAAAAAAATATTTTCTTTTTCTCCTTTTAGTTAGTTAAATATCTAAAAAGCAATTCACAAAACATCTTTTCTTATTTGCGTCTAAAAAGTTATCACACTTCGATTAGTAAGATATTTTTCACTAAGAACCCAGATGTTAATCCACTGGCCAATCTTGTAGAGCGCAATAAGCTGATAATTAGTCTATAATTATCTTGTAATTAAGTATATATCAAGATGTGAATAACTGATATTTTTTAGTGTAAAATAAAGGGTTTGGTGACCACAATTTGAGATTAATCAAGTAAGTATAAGCAGAAGCTGCCAAGAAAATTTCAAATGCTGCCGTAATTCCACTGGTTTTGTAATTTATTTTATATAGGCCTTTGCATGATCGCAATCATATTCATCGAAAACGTTTTTTTTTTTTTTTGGGTTAAAACAAAAAATTAAATGAAATGGTTATGGCCTCATCATGAATTTGCTTGGTGTCAAAAACGTTATTTATTTGTAATTAACTTTTTACTTTCTGTGTTGCTTCTTGTCCACAAATAATAAGATCTTTCCCTTTTTTAAATATATATATATATATATCTAAAATTTTGTAAAAATTTACTGTTTACATACATATATTTTGCAGTACAAGTCAAAAATTTACTGAGCATTCTTAATTTCCTAGAAAGCACTTTTTCTCTGACAGAATTCTATAGTATTGTATCTAAGGGCAGTAGAAGAAGTTTAGGATTATACTCACATCAATCGAAAGTAACAAATATAAAATATAACTTAAAAGGTGAGACCGATAATTTAAAAGAATAATTATTTAGTAAGAGACACAATTAAATCATTTAATGATTGATACTTGTACATGATACTATTTGATTATTCCACGTGCTTAACATCATTCACCAATTTATTTATGTAATTTGAATCCTCTTTATTGAAGTGGTACTATTATCGATTGCGTTTGATAAGTTAAGTCATGAGTAAATTTGTCATACTTTAACGGTATTAAATTAAGTTTAACAAACTAATAATTGTTCTAGATAATCACACTCAATCCATCATTATTTTCAAGCCAGTGCCAACTAATTAATTCAAACAATTAAGCTTGACCACAATCTAATTGATAGTAACTTTGTAATAATAATTGGGTAGCCTAACTCTAATCAAACTCGTTGCACACCTTTCTCGCACTTTTCAACAAATAAAATCCCACCACGTGTATTGCTCCTATCGTGGCATCATGTCGGAACAGAGGAAGCAGGGCCCACAAGTGCCATCTCAGCACTTGGGTTTAAATTTGTCAACTCATGAAAAAGCGAAGTTCGGTACTACTTTTAATCGTATCCAGCTGCAACCCTCCACGTGGTGGTGTTTGGCTGCCTCACCGTCGGCAATGGCGGCACTGTCTATTCATTTTTCTAGGGGTCTTACGTGGCGGATATCAACGTTGACTGTATGAACTAATCTCAGCCGTCGGATCAAGAGGTTGCCTAGACGGTTGAAATTCCTCAAAATAGTTGATTAGTGCCACGCGTCTTCGGTGAATATTTAATTATTTTCCTGAAAAGGAAATTAGTCATTTCGGCCTTACTGGGCTCCCAATTAAGTAATTAAGAAACATTCAATTATTAACAAACTACATCAACAAGACAATAACAAGTGACCCAATTACAATCTCCCCCCTCACCTTCGCATAAAATCATTTTTGCATCTATTTAATTAAACTGTATCGAACAGTCTCAATTTAATTTATATTTAAAAAACGCACAAACGTCCTCAACGAAAGTTGTATGCTAATATAATTTAAATTATTTTTATAATCATATTATTATTGTTTTTATTAAAATAAAGTTTATAAAAGTAGGAAAAATTGGATATCCTTCGAGGATAATAATAATTACATGGGTGACATGTTCATTAATAATAGTTAGGTAATGAGCAATAGTCACTTATTAATAAAAAAAAAAGTCATCTAAGAAGATGTAATCTAAAGAAAAATCTAATTATGAGCACAGATGACGTTATTACACTTCAAAAAAAATATATTTAATTTTTGTTTCTTAAATAAGTTATTGATATATTGGTGTTATTGCTGAAGGCATACTTTGGTATATTTTCATCCCAAAAAAAAAGGGTTTTGCTCTCTATTTTCTCTTATGACAAATATGGTAATTTCTTTTTGGTTCTCTCTAAAATTAAAAAAAAAAAAAATTGTATGACGATGTGTTTAATGATTTAAAAAGATTCAAATTATTTTTCTTATTTATCATTATATGTGTTTCAATCCATTATTGGATGCAACCTACTCTTCGTTTAAAAAAAAAATTGCACTATCTTATTTAAAAGTTAGGATAAGAAAAATGGCAGAGGTGTGAGCATTTGTTATGGCGTGAAGCATTGATGACATACTCCAGTGAAGATTTTTCTTTGTATTGACAAGCTTGGTTGGTTT
Organism: Luvunga scandens; assembly: GCA_030449905.1. Classification (NCBI taxonomy): domain Eukaryota; kingdom Viridiplantae; phylum Streptophyta; class Magnoliopsida; order Sapindales; family Rutaceae; genus Luvunga; species Luvunga scandens. The sequence goes on from JASUUG010001265.1 coordinate 9,085,171, forward strand.
CCTCAATATAAAGAGATTTTTGCATGATAAGCTTTAGTTTCAATAGAAACCAAATGAGGAAAAGGAAAAGCAAAAGCAATAGCAAGTTTATTTTATCTTTCGTGTGGAAGTACACAAATTCTTCATAGCAAAATTAATTTTAAAAGGAAATCGGAATGAGGAAAAATGAGGAAGAAAAAGATGTTCACTTGATTGAGGGTAGGACTGTGATAAAGTGGCAATTATCTGATTAAAAATGTGCTTGCTCAATTGGGTAATAAAGAATCAACATTTCCAAATGCTTGCTTTATAAAGGATAGAGCTATTTAAAATCGTGCAAATGGACATGCATGTTCGTGTTGTTATTGCCAGAATGTGCACAAACCTAATTTCTTTGAATACGAACAAAATTTTTGTAAGCATGCTTTGTTTAAGATTCATTATGAGCCTCATAATCGACAACACAAAATAGAAAAGATAATTTCATTTTTTTCAGATTTGTCATATTTGTCCTCGTCTTACAAACTTGCTTCTTCTTATTGAGCTCATCAATGATATTTTTTTTAAATATAATTATTTTTAAGGGTGCATTAAAAAAAAGCTCATTAAAATAGCAAAAAATTAGTGTAAAAAATACGGTGAAATACATCATGAATCTCTTAGTAACTTTATTTGGGGAGTGTGTGGACAATGTGGTCATATCGACTCATATAATATGATATAATTCCGTATTATTATTTATATAGTACATAGGGTATGGCTCATGTGACTATCACAATCTTTCCAGCAGCAAAACCCCTCAGGAAAAAAAAATTAAAATTATAATAAATTAATTTCCTATTTTCTCCTCCCCGATAGACAAATCAAATATTGCTTCTTGCATGGTGAAGACATACATAATAACTAAAAACGAGACTTTGAATCTGCCTAATTTTTGTTATTCATTTTTTTCATTATTACAACTAGCGTTCACAAAAGAGCTTCATTACACTAACCCAAAAAAAAAAAACAAAATGGTCATCAAATTTACAAGCAGGTAGCAGAAAATGAATCGTTCCTGGTCAAATTGAACGAGAAAAGAGGAAAATTAAAAGAGAAAAGAAAAATTTACTGCACTAAAAGATAAAATAAAGAAAGATGAAAGCTTGAAAATACCCACGAAGTTGCCTTACAATCCACGCTTCTCCAAGAAATAAAAACTATTTAATTAGTTATACTCTTCGCAAAATTTCCCTTTTCTCTTAAAACCTCATTATAAACAAGCTTTTCACTTCACAACTACTCTTCAGTTAAGCACTTGTCATTCTCAGCTTCTTGCAGGAATGGAGAAATATGATGATCAAGAACAGATTGAATTGCCTCCGGGATTTCGGTTCCATCCCACAGACGAAGAGCTTATAACTCATTACTTAACACCAAAAGTTTTTGATGGTTGTTTTTCAGCTAGAGCTATCGGTGAAGTTGATTTGAACAAGTGTGAGCCCTGGGATTTGCCTCGTAAGTAGCGTTTTATTATTGTTATTATTATTTTTTTGGTTCTTTTTTTTTTTTTTGGAATTTATTCTAACTTTTTTTTTCTTTTTCTTTTTTTGTGTGTTTTTGCTATAAAGGGAGAGCAAAAATGGGTGAAAAGGAATGGTATTTTTTTTGTGTTAGGGACAGAAAGTACCCAACTGGATTGAGAACGAATAGAGCTACCGAAGCAGGTTACTGGAAAGCCACGGGCAAAGATAAGGAGATTTACAAAGCAAGAGCACTTGTGGGAATGAAGAAAACTTTGGTTTTTTACAAAGGAAGAGCACCGAAAGGTGAAAAAACCAACTGGGTCATGCACGAATATCGTTTAGAAGGCAAATATTCTGCTTACGATCACCCCAAAACAGCCAAAGTATGTGCCCTTCCTCTGTTTTTCCCCTGTTTCCCTCTGTGTTTACTCTGTTTCTGATCTGTTTTCTTTGCTTTCACTGTGTGTTTACAGTGTTTTTGATGATTTTCTCTCTTTTTTTGGTGGCAGAATGAGTGGGTGATCTGTAGGGTGTTTCAAAAGATTGGTGGAGGAAAGAAAACACATATTCAAGGGATGGTGAAATTAGGCTCATTCGGGAACGGTATCGGCTCTTCTGCGTTGCCTCCATTGATGGATTCATCCCCTTACAATAGTGAAACGAGAACCACCATTAATGAAACCTCTCACGTGACCTGCTTCTCCGACGGCCTGGAGGACCAGAAAGCTCAGGAAGATATGATCGATAGCTTTAACAACTCTCTTTTAGCTTCTTCATCTTCCTCAAACCCTCACTGCGAAATCTCCCCTGCTTCGATTTTCTTGTCCCAATCCTCTGTTTCAAACGCACTCTACGCCGATCAAATTCTCCCACGTATGGCAAATTTGCAATACCCAGATTCTTTTTTGATGCAAGACCAATCCATTTTGAAGATGTTGCTTGAGAATCATGGACCCATCATGAAGAAAAATTCAAAAGCAGAGTTCTCACAGGATGATTCAGTTGTGTCAAATCATGAATTGATTCAAGGATCATTTGATGATCAAGAGGACCCGTCAAGTTCTGCTGGCCCAGTAGCCCTTGATTGTCTATGGAATTATTGAAATATGAAATAGAATCTTAATAATTATCATTGTTGTTGCAAAGTTGTGGGGAGTGTGTGTAAATTATCTACATTCAAATAATAGGTAGTAAAATGAAGAGCTTGTATCAATATTTCTGATTTGCTGGCCTTGTGGATTATAGATATTTTCCCTCTTTTCGGTTCATTTGGGGATCAAATTGTAAGCATAGAATTTGTCATCTAATGACTGTAGATTTGTTATTGACCATACATAATATCATCATGTTTAGTTATACGTTTTCAAGTTCTTTACATTACTAATTTTTCTTCATATATCTAGAGAGACATGCATTTTGAGCAAGTCCTATCATGGCGCTATCGGAATAAAATATACTCCCATTAAAAAGAAAAAGAAAAAGAAAGAAAGAAGCGCTCAATGGTTGAGGCTCGGATTCCATATCTTATGAAAGAAAACTAAGGATCTAACTATTTGGCTAACGGATCCTGAATGTTCTTTTTCAAGTTTGCTACTCGATTTTTAGTCGATTAGTTACCAATTACCGCCACTCTCTCTCTCTCTCTCTCTCTCCCTTCGAGTCTAGTCAAAGTTTCATGTCATATGTTAGGCCACCAACCTAGAGTTTAAATTCAGTTCTGATTAAAGAATAGGTGACAAGATGCACGAGTGCATTGAAAACCATTTAAATCAAAGTACAATCCTGTGATCTTTTACTTTGTTCAAGTTCTTAGCCGACTATTTAGGTTGTTATCTCACATGCAGATGGATAGAAACTTATTGTGTTTTGATTGCAACACCATTTTAGATCCTTTGACTTTATATGAATGTATAAGATCTTAAGGGAAGGAATTTGATACGTTCAATGGTAAAATATCTTAGAATGTTTTTCAATATTGAATTCATTGAAAGGAAGATAAAAATTTAAACGATGTTGATGTATCTGAAAAAGAAAATAAGATGCCACTAATTTAATTTATTAAGTATTTTTAACACACAGCATTCAATCAATTTTTTTTTTATGCAAACAAATATGGTAAAATTAATGTCAATTCATTGGTAATTGCACAAGTTTATTTGTTTACGTGATTTTTTTTGTTTTAACTTTATAAGTATTGAAAGAAAATTAACCATGATATTTTATGGTTTTTTTTTAAAAAAAAATCACACGTAAAGACCTCGTATAAATCTAATGAGAATATTCACACCAATTTATGGAGCTCCATTTACTATTCTTTCTCATTTTCTCACCAAGATTAGATCATCACCCATTGCCCAAGCCTTATACGAAATGAAACATTCTATTTATTGAAGACGTTATTGCTTCCAATTATATCACTTGGAGCTATCCTTTGTATTTTAGTGTACGAAAGACCACGAAATCTAATTTTGGTTTTGTTATTGGAACTATGCTTCACACAGCAATGACCTTATATAAAATGGTGTGCATTTTGTCCGTTATTGTTTCATTATTTAGTTGGCCGTGCCGTGTATATTTTTCTCTGCCATAAATGAGTTGCAAATATAAAAATAATTGATATTTTGTTTACTCAATATAGCATTAGAACATAAAAGTATTTTCTAATTTTTGCTACAAATCAGCTCGGACATTTTGTTCCAATTAATATAAAATCCAAATAAAATTTTTTTAAGTAAAGAATTTTATGATATTGCAAAGGATATGAAAACTACTCTCTCACTTTTTCATTATTTGCATTTCAAACACCATATTTGTGTGATTAGAGTGTGTATTTTCTTTTAATTTTTTTTTTAATTTATGGCATATTTTAAAATAAAGGATCTCTTAGTAAAAAAAATTATATATGTAGTATCATATTGTAATAATATATACACAATCATCAAATCAACATGAAATGAACTTGAATTCAATGGTTTTTACTACTAAATTACACCATATATTTTTATTTTTACCGTCTCAAATCTGAATTAATAGATTAGATAATAAAAATTTTGAAAGGGTTCATTTTAAAAATGATAACACAAGCTTACCTTACCTATACAATTCAATTCTAAAGGGGAAAAAATGGAAATTTTCGAAAGTTATTATTATTTTTTTTCCAAAGTTACTAATGAAATGATTTTTTTTTTTTTTGTAAAAAATAATAATAAAAAATCAAGACGGCAAAAGCGGTAGGGTAAGAGAGTTAGGCAGCCAAGTGGAGCCCAATCCATGTCCCCACGTCGTTGGATTGCTGTTAGACGCAGTGTTAACGTCACCACATCATGGGCATCCAGCCGGTTTGTTGGGAACTGCCACGCCATCTTGCATTCTAATGACCACCCAGCAAATGTTAGCCACGTGGTAATAACAGAAACATGAATGTCGCCTGTTCTTATTCTTATCATTATTATTATTTTAGAGAAAAGGCCCCCAATAATGAGATTCATGCGCAGCCTTCCAAGTTTCATCAATCTCCACTGGGGCACGCACAAGTTTGATCTGTATATTATTTTATTACTTTTTTTGATAAGGCTTCTGTTTATTATTCAGTCTCAAAGTTTCTGTCATATTTCATATGTTTTAAATTCAGCTTCCAAATATATATATATATATATATATATTATCAACCCTTTCAACTGACAAAATCGGTTGGCCAAAGAACTCTCATCAATCATTTTCACATGAAAATCAACCAATGAAACCAAACATGATATTCAAACACGCGTGTGATGAAAGAATCTGAAAATTTGAAGCATTATTCAAAACCAACTCTCTCTCTCTCTCTCTTTTCCAACTAAGAATTTTTTTAGCTTTGCAAAAATTTTGTAATGCAATTAATATACGAACATGGATTTATTTATATGCCTTAGAATTCGGCTTGAAGCAAAGGCAATGGACCAGAAGTGAATACTAAACATAAGTCGAAAACTGCCATAAAATGCAAAGACCTTATCATCTCTAATTCCTATTAGGCTTTAATAACAAATAACAAATAATGTAATCACTAAATGTGTGGTAAAAAAAGTTTCTAAAAATTTGATTTTAATGAAGTAGATGAAATCGGACAAGGGATGTTGGCGGATCTTATCTTTTCTTTCGTTTGATGTACCAATTTAAAACAAAGTGCTTTGTATTTAGTATGAATGAAAGTTACTTTTGCATGGAAATTGGAAAAAAGAAGAAGCAAAACGTTTCACGACTTGCTTCTCGATCGACAAAATGATTTGTGAGAAATTCTACTTTTAATTCTATTTTTGCATGCTGTGGAAACAACCCCTGTTAAAGCTTTTGTCTTCTCGAGTGGGTTTTCATGCAAAATGCACCGCATCTGTCTTCCTCTTTTGTTTGAGAGGTGGCAACTCCAAGATTCGTGATGATGAGGCCCCCCCCATTTCCTTATCTTATTCTTAACGACCAAGGTTGGGGTAATGCTAGTCACACACCCGCAGCACACTTTCAACGCTGAACGCACAGAAAATTTGTCGTTTTAAAACTTCAAAAGGCGACACGAATTTGTCGACAAGTTTTTCTGGATTCAAAGGCTGAAGGTGTGTGACTAGCATCAGAGTTTATATATACATATTTAGCATTACTCTTTGTATAAATATGCTAATTGTTTGTCTTTGCTTAATATTCTACAGCAACAAAAAAAAGCTAAAAAGCTATCATAATAATGAAATTAAATTAGAATGACAATACTTTCGAAACTTATCAAATCTGACGACTGCTAACTCATTGTGATGCATGCATGGACCCAATCATGCTTTCACAAACCCTTTTAGCTCTTTGTGCTGTATCGGAAAGTTGAAAGAAAACGTGACCAAACACAAACATAATCTCTTTTGTTTTTGCTTGGCGTTGCAATGAGACTGGCAATATTATAACATTAGCTGTCTTCATGCTCATGGTTGAAATTCCAAGATCTCTCACTATCAGTGTATAAATCTATGTAGAATGACAAAGAAATTAAACCAACCGGAGAGAAGGTATAACCTACACAAAAAAATAACCAAAAACCAAGAAAACTCAAAAACACACGGAGATGAAAAAAATATCTTTAGACAGGTGCCAGTTATTTGGATTAACATTTTGAGTGCTATGACCAAAATGCAACGTTTGAATCTTATGATATCAGACTTTCTTATCAATATAACATTTTTAGATGCATTGTTGAAACAAGGCAAAAAAGACTCTCTTCGGCTTAGGAAAAAAAAAATTATAATACCATTAAATTGATATCTGCAATAAAAAATCTATTTAAGTTCAAATACTTGAAACAGTTCTTCTCTGTATAGTTAAGGATTCGAGCCCCTTCCCGCTAATGGGTAATTCCTAAAATAAGAAAGATGAAAGGTTGAAGGAATGCGATATTTTTAACCTTAATTATTCTGTTAGCCCTTGATAGAATTTAAACCAAAAGGTGGGCATGCTCAGCTAGCGGAATCGGCCCATTTTGTGCATGCAATGCTTCTAGATTATCATTGAAGAGCTTCTCCCAAAAAACAAAAATCATTGAAGAGTTTATGGGCTTTGAGCCTCATGATTTCAACAATCATGAGGCAACCAACTAAACTCTAAAAGCACAAAATCACCCACTTTCCATTGTATGTATTCATTGTAATGTGAAAGACAATCACACAATTCATGTTTAGTGGTTAATTTGTTTGGTGGGACATAATAATGTGGAAATTTCAAATGATTGTTCAGTCCAACTACCTATAATAGATTGATGTTGTAGAGATTACTACTTAATCATAAACGATTGATTATTATTCTTAGTATCAATTTATGACTAACGATAAGGAGACTTCTTTGAAATGACTCGCTAATTGGCACTGTACAACAAAGAAAATCCCTAATATCAACATCAATTTCAAAAATTATGAGCTATATAATTTTATATTCTCAACAAAGAAAATCCCTAATATCAACATCAATTTCAAAAATTATGAGCTATATAATTTTATATTCTCAACTTTTCTAAGTTTATGAGCAGATGTTGTGGAGTTTAGAGTTGTTGATTAGGATGTCACATATAATTAGATTGATGTTGGCATTATCATGACAATGAAGGAGTTATATTGAAATGTTTGTTGAAAAAAGTTCTGAATTGAAATTGTGATTGATGATTGATTAGGAAAAACGTTACCTCGTGATTTCCTCTGATTTTCACGAGAATATGATTTGAACCATTTAGCAATTATTTTCACTATATCCAGGTTAAATCTGATTTAAATAAATAAAAATTTATATTTTAGGAGAGATTAGGCTAAGTTTGGGTTGAGGTATATTTTTATGCTTTTAGAGATAAGTTATATAGTAGAGGTGATCTGGGATTGTGAATTGAGGTGTTCCGAGTTTGAAATATTATGGGAGAACTTAGTCGAGCTCAAAGGAGTTAATTTAAAAAGTTGACTTTGCGAGCTTAAGAGAGTTCAAGGAATAATTTTAGGGAACTTGAGGATAGCTCTATATAGCTTATTCAGGGAATCCAGTAGAGCTCATGGTATAAGTTAGGTAACTTCATATATGAAATATGATCTAAGCATTAAACTCATCCTAATAAGCATAAAAGTAAATAACACATAACATTTTACGTGGTTTGACCTTTTGTCCTATATCCACATGGAGTAATAATCTCCAATCCACTATGTATGAAGTATTGCAAGATTTTCATTACAATATGAACAAAACCTTATTAAAAGTTGGTGATAATAAATAATAAGATAATATGAATTTTCAGAGATAAGAGTGTTCTTTGAGTGAAGAATAAGGAAAAGCTTTTTTGAGAGATGATATGGTCAAAATCTTTTATGGAGACATGAAAATGGAGGAAAAAATCCTACAAAATAGAGGAAGAAGAAGATGAAGCAACATCTCAAGAAATCAGATATATAAAAAAACTGCCTTTATCTTGTGTCATATAGGGTTGGCAAAATTTGAGTCCGGGTCCGGGTATTGTAATGCTCGAACCCAACTCGGATGCAAATTGTTTTCATTCAGGCCGGGTTTTTTAAGCCTGGCACCAGGCCAGGTTTTAATCCAAGTACCCAAATTTTATATTTTTTAATGTTATAATATTTTATTTTTTTTTGTAATTTTAGAAGTTTTAAATTTATTTTTAATGAATTTGACATGAAATTATAAACTTTAAGTGTTTAAAAAATTTATATTTGTGTAATAAATGAGATAAATAAATATAAATATTTACAATAATATATATTTTATAATTTTTTTTAATAAAATTCAGATTCATGGTCGGGTCTCGAATTTATCAAGTGATGCCCAAGATCGGCTCACCTTCAGACTCGGGCCGAGTATTACCAAGCCAACATCACCCGGGTGTGGGACGGTCCGGGCCAGACGAGTATTTTTGACACCCCTGTGTCATAAGTTGAATTCATAAGATATGTGCCCTAGGGCTATTTTTATCTTTTCTATCATATGGAGATTATCTATTAGTGCTGCCTTCATCAAGTGGAGCTATTTTCATCTTTTTCTTTTATTAACTTGATATTGACTAATAAACTTGATGAATATGCAATTCCCGTAACCTTCATATGCTCCTTCCTCTTTGCTCCATGGCAAACATTGGTGTAGTGGCCTTGCTACTTTTCAGAAGATAGTTGAGGATTGCTTATGTGTCTTTTTCTCATTATTATGCTTAGTTGATTATTCTTATATTGATCCCTTACTTTAACCAATGGTTGCTTTAAGTATAGGCAAGAAAGGTGGTCACCTAAATTCTCATATTTTGGGAAAATCCTTTTTTTTTTAGTATTTCTCTAATAATTCTTTAATTAATAAGTTCCTTTTCTAAAGTGACATATTGTAAGAAAGTCTATCTATATTTGTTAACCTTAATGTTAAAGAGATATAATTAATAATATTATCTAACTATTAATTCAAGCATTATTAGTTTTAAAAAAAAGTTAAATTCGTTAAATTCATTACCTTTTCAATTTTCCAAGAAAGCCTAATTATTTAACATTGGAATCTTTGACTTTTAGTATTCCTTTTAATTTCTATTAAAAACCTTATAATCTTAAAATTAAATAGATGAAATAATTTCTTGATGTCTTATTTATAAAGAAAATTATTACATCCATTGGTTCATTTAAAAAAGAAAAAAATTATTTTATTGAAATATAAAGTTTATATCTATTATCTTATCACCAATTCGTCTTCTCAACTTTCTATGTGCTACAATTCCTAATATTATATTTGTAAATAGTATTTTTCTATATATTTAGTTATTTATTTTTGTAATGGTTCTAATAGAAGTAAAAAAAAAAAACTTCCTAACTATTTTTTTGTTTTGTTTTAAAAAATTTTAAAGATCTTTTTAATTATTGTTGAAATTCAATAACTAAATATAGAATAAATTTTGAAATACTTTATATTTCTTTAAATATTAAATTTACAAAATAAAAGGAGAAATCATAAAAAAAAAAATAGGCTTAAACCACCCAAAAAAACTGTAAAGTTAGCTTTGCTTTTAACTTAATGGACAAAAATATTTATTCCTTTTCTAATGGCATATAGCCCGCTTACTGAGGGCTCCAATTGTCATTTTCGAATTCTACTTTTATCTCTTGGACAAATTTACTGCAAATGTCGCCTCTCTCATAGATTACCCCTAGCTTGTCTCTACCTATGCTCCATTGACTTAAAATTGTTGTCTTTTCTTCTTTCTAATTTTCTCCAACCACATTTCACTTGCTTATTGGTCCAAATCAATGTCGCAATTTACTCCCAAACACCTCATAATTTACTCTGATAATTACTTAACATGAGCGATACAAAGATCGAAAGAGGTTCCAATTTTAATCTCGACTTAGCCTCAGTTTCATATATGAAATTGACCTTTAATTAAACGTTTTAATGAGAAGATTTGCTGGATCTTCTGGCTCAGTTATAAAGGGCAATACATCTCTTAATCTTGATTAATTATTTAGTCAAGCTTCATAAAAAATTGCTAATTAAAGGTAAGCATCTTTAAATATATAGGTCTTCTTTCACACCCTCCCTTACCCGCCACCTCCCATTCTTTTTTTTTTTTTTTTTGAAATAAAAATTGGGCAACCACGCATTTGAAATTTTGAATATGATCCTATTATTGGCAGCTGACAATCACCGTGCAATAATAATGTAATTAATTTATGTTTGCTAATTAAGCATTATGAATTTCTTTAATTATTAATTACTCTAATTTCGATTATTTATTGGCCTAAGTGCCTAATTTATTTGGCATAACTTTTCAAATAAAACCTGTTCAATTAAAGTTTTTGTTAGTAGAAATTTTATAAGTAAAGCTTTTATTGAAAAGCTTTAAAAACTCTAGTTGTTTAGTTATTAATAAGAGTTTTTGTGAAAAATTTTAAAAGTAATTCAATAGGTAAGTTTTTCTTTTTCAAATTTACGTTATTAAAGCAGTAAAATAAGATTGTGAACTAAGTGAAAATTATTTTAGATAATTTAACATTTTCAAGTGGTTTCTCATCATCTACTCCCAAAAGTCTAAAATTTGAGATACTAGTAAAGGCAAAATAGCTTATTTAATTTTTAAAAGCTCTACTTAAAATACAACAAAATAACGCAAAAATTGTGAAAAGAACTTTTATGACAAGTAAGCAATTCTAACAATTATATACTAAATATGCAATAATCTGGATCTAGTTTACTAATTATTAAATTTTTGTAGAGTTTTGTGTGTCAAGTCATTCTGGTCAAACGTTGCTGCCAATTGTGAATTAAAATATTAAGAAGATATTACTGATACTCAGTCCAACAATGTTTTAAAAAATAATCTCTAAGTTCAAATAAAATTCAATTTGATCATCATTCTTATATCAATTTTAACAATATTTAGTCGAAATGATAAATTAACGAGTCACTTAAACAACTACAATATGAAAAAAAAAAAATTAAACCTTGAAAATTTAAATGATGCATTTTAAAGCTATACCTTTATAATTCCTTTTTACTCCTTCATTTATGTCCAACAAGGATTTGAATCTAGCGTTGAACCGACATGTGCTCAATGCTTTATAATCTTCTGTCACATTTGTATGTATAATAATATACGATTAAGATTTAAATAGTTTTATACTTTTATCTAATAACTACCGATTGTATAATTTTTAAAAGGATAATATTAAATCTAAATCCATACGACAAACATAATTATTGGGTGAGCTCTCGAACTAATTCAAAAGTGGGGTTTTCTATAAAACTTCTCCATTTTAGGTCTCACTTTATTGAGCACGCAATTTAGAAACTAAAAAAAACAAATATTTATTCTCTAAAATTCATTTCATTTTAATTTTATATTCCAAGTTCTTTTAAATGCTCCTAATATTGGTCTCTTATTTTAATTTTTCAGGTCAAAACGTTTCTCCAACGGTAAAAGATATATTAGATTCAAGGTCTCAAGGCTAAAACTTTTTCTATCTATATCCAAATTTTTTTCTCCATTTTTTAGACTTGTGTGACCTTAAAATCAAATTATTCACATTTCATATGAGAGAGCTTATTAAAATTTGACTTCTATCTCAATCTCTTTAAATTACATGATTTTAAAATAAATCATCAGCACCTTACATCATGGAGCTTGTTAATTGTCTTTATGACTCTCGTTACAGTTTCAATTCCCCTTTCTTACGCTTCCATTCAAGGGCAGATTGAAAACTCGCGTGAACAAATGAAAATTAGACAAGTGTAATGGAAATCATTTAATACACAATTAAGACAATGTTGGACCATACACAAAGCTAAAGCTGTCATTGAGCGAAGAAGAATTTAAGATTCGTGTCCCCATTGACGTCCTTCTTCATTAGACCAGCCCATACAGATTTCAGATCCCGTTTGGCTTTGCTTTATGCTTTGCTACTCACCAGACACGGCACACACACTCACACACACACACGCACACGCACACGCACAAACACAAACACAAATAATAATAAGAAATAAAAAACATTGAATTCATCATTTTTGGCTTCTTTATTTTTTCCCTCATTATGGGACCCTTCTTTCCTTGTCTTTTCATGCTACAATCCTACAAATCAATGAAAGATTGAAGGCACCCTTCAAAAAAAAGGCTTAGAGCCCACCTCAATAAATTGCTCGTACGTGTTTGTGCTTATCTTGATGACCAAAGTATCCCCTACTGCTTGAAATTTGATTCCATTGAAGGAAGTCCTTCATTGGAAGTTACAGTGTTATAAATAGGTCACCATCATCGCCATCAATTGTCAACTTTTCTTGGCAGGTAGGTTAAGTTTAAATTAACATTTGTTTTAAATGATGAACCCCGCATTCCTGATTATTTGGGATAATGGGTTAGAATGTTAGATAATTAAGCAGGTTTTGTAGAAAGGGTTTATTTGAGTGATAAAAAATTCTTAGGTGTTCTTGAAGTATTATTCTTTTTTTATTCACTTCTTGTCATACAAATGTTTTAACTAATAATTAAATATGTATTCACATATAGTAAATAGTAAATGAATAAGAAATGATGGTTTCGGAACACCAAATACTTTCTCTTAATAAAGATATTTTAGCACTTGCAAAGATAATTTTTTGATTAATTTTACATGAAAATAAATGACATGACTTCCCAAGGGACGATCTGTATACTTATAATTTATGTAAGGTGAACTTAATAAATGAGAGAAACTTTATTAAATTATAAAAATGGAGCACAGCTAATTTGGGGGAGCATAATGAGCCTTACCTCTCATCAAATACATAAAGTTAAGATAAAATAAAATCCTAAAATTATAGAAATATAGTATGAAAGCAGGACATAAGCTGGTGAAACAAATAATTTAGAAAGCCAATTGCATCCCGAGAAAGAAGAGCGATGATCTCCAAAGGAGGGGAATCCCGCCAAGTCAAGTTAGTACATTAAAGAGCCCAAATTTATTTGGATATCAGTTACTCCATATTTTCTCTAAAATAATATTTATATATAAATTTTTTTTATTGGTACTAAATATCATTAATACGTTTTTAATGTGAAAAAAGTTTTATATTCAAAGGTTTATACTAGGTAGATATTAAATATAATTGGACTCTGTAACATAGGGTAAATATTTGTTTAATCCTTATATTTAAAAAAAAAAAAGGTCAAAAACACCTTATTATACATACACACACATATACATACATGTGTGTGTATAAAATAATTTCTATCCTTACATTTTTGTTACCTTTTACCATAATGCCCTTGTGAAAATACTCTTAGGGATATTAATGAAAAAAAATGTTAATTTATCAAATTAATATTAAAAGTAGAAAAAAATAAAAATGAATGAAAATTTTTATGTTATTATTTTACTTTTAAGATTAATTTGGTAAACTAATTTTTTATAAATAATTATTAGTGAGATTGTTGCAATGATATAAAACATTGTTTTAAATTGGTTGATGTTAATTTATTTATAAATAATTATTAACAAGATTGTTGCAAGGTACAAAAAATACTAGTTCTTTAAACTAATATCTATTAGTGAATTTCCTAATAAATAAATGTTGGTTAATTTATTAATTAATTTTTTTATGATTAAATTAATCGATGTAAAGAACAATATTGCTATAATATTATCATAGAAGCAAAGAAAAAGTAATAGTAAGAAGATAATATATTTACTAATAGGATGTCTTAAGGTACTTTTTTAAAATATAAGGAATAAACAGACACTTAAATCGTAACGTAGAGACTAAACAAGTATTTACTCCTGAAACATGCCATCCAATCATTTGTTCGAATTGGGACCCATAGTATTGGAACATTAATTAAAAACAATAGTTATGAAAGAATTACGAAGGCGGTTAAGCCCTTATATGCATGCATCGGAAAATATGTGAAAAAAGCAATTTAAACTTTAAAAGTTTATGAAACAGTCTTAGCTTGTTGATGTAATATCGGTTCCTTTCATTGATTGTATGGTTGGAAAATTTTTTAAATCACTCCAGCGTCATTTGCAGAACGCGCTGATCTTTCTTGAAAACTGTATAATTTTGTTCCAGTAATTTAATTACACCATACAAATACTAGCCACTTGAATATGCGAACTTGACTTTAAACACTAGAGTCCTACCTTGCGAACACACTTTATAAAATTGCCTTCACCAAATAGAGTTGTACATAAATTTAATTAAATAAGCGCTTTATAGTGCGTGGACGCACATCTCTAAATGAACGTTTGTGTATAAATAGTTTAACTTTTTAGATCAAACAATTGTCTAGCGGAAAATTATCCGCCGGCTCTTGAGCCAAGTTTGCGGAGAAAAAGCATTTTGAGCGTAATCAGAAAATATTTTCTAAAAACTCCGGTTTGTGAAAATAGTTCAATAGATTTGAAAAATGCCTTTTTTGGTTTGAAAAAGTTTTTCCAGAACAATCCTATATCTTTTCTTTGGTATCACAGATGTACGTGCCATTGACATGCCATGAATGGCTTTACACTGAATGATATCTGGCATCTGTGCAATACTAGAAGTAATGTAAATTTGCAAATTCACATGCTTTTGCCTAGGTACAAATATTTGAAGAGACGATTCATCATTGTACATTTACTCAGATCTTGCATGCAATAAATGGCCTCATGGGGCTGTTTCTACTGAAAAATTACAGCAATTTACAAGGAACAGTACAGTCTGTGAATATGGTGGCTATTGGCTGAGCTGGTCCGTATATATAAGATAGCTAGGGTATGGACATGGGATGGTTTTGCTACATAAATCGTTTCGCTTAAAGGAAATATTAAATTAAATTAATTTTTTTTCAGCAAAGAAAGCAAGATGCTATATGTTTAAGGAATGAAATAGGATGCCCACAATAAGGTATTTGCTCAAACATTATCATGCTCTCTTCAAAGTAAAAAGTTAGTAAAAGAGTTGATAGGTGATCAGGAGGTAATTCTGGTGACCTTGAGCAGACAACCTCGACCAAGAGGTTATTTGGCGGTCTCGAGCATATCACCTCAATGAGGAGGTTATTTGGTGATCTTGAACATATCACCTTGACCAACGGGTTATTTGATGACCTCGAGCATATTACCTTGACCAAGAGTTAATTATGGTGATTTCGAGCACATCACCTCAACTAAGAGATAAGCCTAGTGACCTCGATCAGGAGGTAATTTTAGTTACCTCAATTAGATGTGTTTTGAAAAGACATTTGACTAAGTCACTAGGAAGTAAAACTTAGTTAAAACAAACATCATTTATTCTCCCCGAAATACTGAGGACCACAATCTTAGTTTGCCAAAAATTAGTGATCTTTCTCAGAATTCTAGGGGGAGGATTCTAACATCTAGAAAAACCTTAGAAAGTGCAAAGTAGTGGGGCTGAACTCTTTTCTCTAGAAGATATCTTTTATTTTTACTCTTTCTATTATTAGAGAGTCTTGACCCATATTTACAAAGAAAATCAGAAACTATTGATTTATATATTTTATTATTTTGTTGGATAAACCCATAAACTGACTTGAGCGTTAGAGTGTTAATGCAAAAAAAGCTTTTAGTGCTTTTTACCATCTTTTATGGTTTCAAGCACTCACTGATCAGCAGCTCGCGGATTATCTGCTAATGGTCGGAGGATTTTCTTAGAGATTAACAAGCCGCGTCCCCAAAAAATAAATTTAATGCTGGCACAGAGATCTAGTGTCAAGACGCCAACTGGCTCGATCAGATTTCATCATCAACACTGTATTTAGGTTCTATAACAAATCCTAGGTCTAGTTAAATTATGTTAGTTCTTTAATTGAAGTGAGTGTGGCCTTTTGGGTCTACAATAATCAAGAATTTGAAGAATACCCTTGAATATATATATGTATGTATGTATGTATATAGTTTTTTTTTATTACAATGGAAAAAGATGCGATTAGCATGATTTTAAAAAATTATTAATTGGCAAACTCAATCTTAGTGATTTATGACTTTACGTTTTGTGTCTCCACCATAATCGTCTACAAATATGTATTTGAGAGGTAAGAAGTTAAAATATTAATTTGGGAATATTAAAAAAATTAAAAGCCTATAAGAATTACCTTCTCTAGCTAGCATACAAGTAGCTCTATCTCCATGAACAAATCTATTTTAGCAAAGACTTCAATGGGCAATGAAAAGGACATCACCATAGTAGTGAAGGAACAAAAATTTTGAAAGAGAGTTGGGCATTCTGAAGATTTAATTGTTGTCCCATATAAATATTACATTACCTTGTTAATAGAACCATACTTAGGAAAATTAAAAATTCCTTCAAATTAATCCAGTATAGATATTTTCGTTAGCCTTTTATAAATAAAATAAAACCAAAAGCTGCACAATACTGTGACGTAAAGGGTACTTATGTCATGTAATTTTAACATAAACTTTATTGAAAATTAATTTCTTTATCCTATTTATTGCGTCTTGGGCCCTTTCCCTCTTGCTCTATTTATAAATCACAGAGTTTCTCTTTCATCCTTCTCTCTTCATGAGTGTTTCTTTTATAATTCCTTTGTGATACATAGAATTGAGGGCAAGAGCAAGAGCAAAATCTTTACACTAAGAGCCAAATGGGTAGGTCACCTTGCTGTGACAAAGTTGGCTTGAAGAAAGGGCCATGGACTCCTGAAGAAGATCAAAAACTCTTAGCTTACATTGAAGAGCACGGCCATGGAAGCTGGCGAGCCTTACCCGCGAAAGCCGGTGAGATTATATATATGATCATTATCACTTCCCCTAGCTAAAGACTCTATCCTAAATTTTATATTTAGTGAACTTTTCATCTCATTTGCTCTTCTGAATTTTCAATTTTTCAGGGCTTCAAAGATGTGGCAAGAGCTGCAGGCTTAGATGGACCAATTATCTAAGACCTGATATTAAAAGAGGAAAGTTCAGTTTACAAGAAGAACAAACCATCATTCAACTTCATGCCCTTTTAGGAAACAGGTAACCCCCCAAAAAGAAAAAATTATTTGCAATCAGCATCAATCTCGTTGACATTCGTGACTGTCATTAACATTTCCAGTAGAATTTATTGTATGTTAATTATACATACTTCTCTATGGATATCTTTTTTCTTTTAGAACCCTTTCTAGTGTGAGCAGATTCGAACCTCACTTTAATTGATCCGAAACCATGCAATTTCAGAATTCTCGGTTGGTTTCAAATAAATGCAAAAGGAAACAAGGCACAGAAATGAAAATGATTCAGTTTTCTCGTTGATATCCTCAAACATTAAAATGAATGAGACATTTTTGTCTGCAGATGGCTACAGCATTGAGAATTGTTTGGTGGGAGTTGATGGTTTCTAGGGTTTTTTATTAATTTTTATTAGGAAAATTTAAGCCTCTGTCTCCATTATGTTTTTTTTTTCTTTTCAAAAAAAGGTGCTTTAGTTTGTCTTTTGGTGATCAGGTGGTCGGCAATAGCCACTCACTTGCCAAAAAGAACAGATAATGAGATAAAAAATTACTGGAACACGCATCTTAAGAAGAGGCTAGCTAAGATGGGGATTGATCCGGTTACCCACAAGCCAAAAAATGATGCTTTGCTTTCAAACGACGGGCAAAACAAGAATTCTGCCAATCTTAGCCACATGGCTCAGTGGGAAAGTGCCCGGCTTGAAGCTGAAGCTAGACTTGTTCGAGAATCAAAGCTTCGCTCACATTCTTTTCAGCTAGGGTTAATTCCTCCTCCGTCAGCTTCGGCTTCTGCTTCTTCATCTTCTGCTCCGCCTCCTGCTTCCGCTTCAGCTCAGTTCATTGTGAACAAAACTTCAGCTAATAATTGGACCGGTATTGGTGGCGATCTTGAGTCTCCAACATCTACAGTTACTTTCTCTGAGAACAACAATATTAACAACACGGCGCCGCCTATGATGATGAGTATGATTGAGTTTGTGGGAAGTTCAGGATCATCTGATCAGGCTAGTTTGATCAAAGAAGAAGGTGAAAATAATAATTTGCAAAAAGAGTGGAATAAATTAGGACTTGAAAATTCTTTATCATTTACTTCAAGTACTCTTCATCATCATGATATGGCGATTTCAATGGAAGCAGCGGCAGAAGGGCCATGGAATCCTGATGAATCATTTAGGGTTAACAATAGTACAATGGAGGAGGGTTTCACCAATCTTTTGCTCAATGATTCCATCGGCGATCGGCCTAGCTTATCGGATAGTGGCAAGGACTCTGAGAATAGCGGCGGCGGCGGCGGCGGCGATAGTGTCAGTGATTATTATCAAGATAACAAGAATTACTGGAACAGCATTCTCAATTTGGTGAATTCATCCCCATCTAGCTCACCAATGTTCTAATAAGTTTCTGATGCAAGAATAATGAAGCCTGATCATTAATTCTTTTCCAATATTGTTGAATTAAAACACTATTGGGAATGTTTCTGCAGCTGCCAAAGAATTAGGGTTTTGTTGTTTCCACAGTTTAGTCATTTGATAGTTTATTCAAGTGTGAAAAAGCCGTAGTGCCGCTCTGTTGCTTCAGTATTACTACTAGCTTTTGCATGAAAGCATGAAATTACAAGGTCGTCAAGTGAAATGTTCATAGCTCAACCATTATTGCACGTGTCTTGAGCGAACTCAATGACAATCTCCAAGTCTCCTTTCGCTTCTTCTTCTTCTTGTTTATTTTTTGTTTTAAATAATCTTTGAAGCAGTCCAATGGAGATCAAAATTGACTCCAAAGAAGTGTGTTTGAAGTGATCAGAGAATTGCCAGAAGTAATTTTTCTTTGTGTATTTAAGACTTATAATTTCTGTACGAATATTAATTTTGAGAGGTGCAACAAGAGATGTATTTATTGCACACTTTATTGCAGTTGGTTTCCTGTCACATTCTGTTCACAAACAAGAAAAATAATGATTTTATATCAATGTATATATAAAGAAAAATAAAATAGAAATTAAGTGAAGCTGCGACTTTTATAAGTCGTCCATGGATTTGATGAATTTTCATGGTATTTGATAGAAATCTAAGGGGGAATTCCCAAGCTGATTCTTCTTTTTGATTTGGTGTAGCTGCATGCAGTCACTGAGTTCCAAATTAATGCATTAATGATAATGTTCATTTAATTTTGATCAAGTAATAAAGAAATTGAGTGTTTGGTTCATATATACATATAAATGTAGCATTCGTCGGTAGAACATATGGGCACCAAACTAAGATTGTGACAGCTTTGCATGCCCTAATTTTGGCGCGTCATTCTTTTGCTAAGTATTATTTCTTCACAGGTTCAGTTATGGCTCGATAGGAATAGATTGATTATAGAGTTCGTAGCTTAGCAAATATATATCATGATTATGTCACACATATTGAAAAATATGTCTGACATCAATTTTTATTAAAATTCTTGATGTGAAAGACTTATCTTTAATACATAACAAATCTTAATTTATTTATAGCCTAAGTTTTTGGGGTTAATTTTTTTTTTTAATTATATATAGTACAAAAATCATGTCCGGTGTTTTGAACCATCACGTGCTTATTTTATGTTAAAATTTTTTATTTTATTTATTGTTAATTTTTGGTACCTCATCTCGACGTCTTTAAATCGATCAAGAATTAAGGTTGATCTAAGTACTCTTTATGAAATTCACTTAATTAATATAATTGTTAAGATTCGTAGTTTTCAATATTTATAAGTGACTTTTATTAGATTAGACCATTCAAATAAATGTATAGAGTTGTTTTTAACAATCCCAAGAAACTACTGTATTCGATTGAGAATATAGATATGACATTTTTGAATGATTAAGATATGATTTAGACCTCTTATAATTTTGTGCGTGCGTGTGCCCATGGAAGATGTGCTCTAATACTTGTCAACAAGTTATTTCAATTAAGGAAATATGTTTATATTCTGACAGCGTTGTTGAGCTTTCCATCAAATTATTATTTTTTTCTTTTTCCATTTCGTGTAGCTGCTTATATGCTTGACATTTTGCTGACCATCGAAACTTGGCAACACATATTTCTTTAATTAAAGGCTACATCTTTTGCATTATTACCTATACATATGATAAAGTTAATTATTAAGAATATATCTCTTGTGATTACCAGCACCTAAGACTCAAGATTTCGAATGAACGAGTTTTACTAAGACAAAAGAAGTGATTAATTAGGTAAGTTATTATTGAAAATTTGAAATCCTTTTGAGTTTGAAATTGTTGTCCCTTGACGCACACATTTTGGGAGTGTAATGTTGTTGTGGATTCCCTGGTTAACTTTAGGGGGGAGAGTTGAACAGTGGCAACCAAGCAGTTGGGCTGTCACTCTCATGCTCAGCTTAAATCTAATTAAAATACGGTTGGGATTGCTGACAAACTGCAGTGCAGCCGCGCAGCTTCGAAAGCTCTAATCTCACTTGCTGGAAAATGAGCATACTTTGTTTTTATCATAATGCTAATTAACTTGCATTATTTGCTAGTATTGTCGGGTTCAGCTCAATTTCGGGCTCTATCATCTTTCTCTAGATCATGCACATCATAATTCTAGTATTAATTGGCACGTCACATGCCGAAATTTTGTAAGAACAGCCACTGTAGGGATTGTAAGAAGGCACGTCCGCGCAGCATCCTTCGTATACATTTATTCATAGAACAGGTGCATGCATGGGTCCAATAGAAAGGGAGCTTTTAGTTTTGCCTGCAGCAGAAGCAAACCATCGACCGATCCATCGGCTGAATATTTTCAATGCGGCGGTCCCCATGCATCATTTGAGTTGATTCTATTTACATTTTTAGTTCTTTTTCTTTCAAATTATTACATCCCTTACATAGAATATCTTGTGTGTTACAAGTTTTACATTCTCGTTTTGACTTTCACAACACAACCTTTTTGTATTTTGAACCAGTCACAGTTTAACAATGATCAGACGTGGGTTGTAACTGTCGACATAGATCACACCAGAAATGTTATTGATAATCTGTTGTAACAAACAACTGAATAAACTAGTAAAGTTTATCAACGTAAAAACAAGGATAAAATTAGTGCACGCGAGAGATTGTTTTTAAGTGGCGTTTCTACCAATGTGCTTATCGACAGAGATATTATTTTTCAAATTACCCTTATCCTCCGTATCAATGGATATAACACTCAAAAGGGATTGTGGGTAATCAACGCCGCTTTAAAATAAATTTTTTAATTTTATTTTAAATTTTTGAAAAAAATATATGGGGGCTAAAATTTTGATATTGAAATTAATTTTATAAATTATTATTTTTTATTATAGCGTGTTGCCTCCTCTCCTATGAATCAAATTTTTGGATCAGCCTTTTTTTCTGTCTCCAACCCTTCACTTACCATCTGTAAATTTTCATAAAAAATTTCTGAAAACTTTAAATCAAGAAGAAAAGACATTATTTCTGACAAAATTTAATTGAAAAAAAAAAGAAAAGAGAAAAACCCACCGGTGCATGCTTACGTGCTTTTGTACTAGACGATTGAATTACAAAAAAAGTTTTTGATTTAAAAAAAAAAATCCAAATCACCCGTCACCTGGTGCTATCTTGTCAAGATTTGATCCTAGTACACCCTGGATGCAAAATTACCAGAAAAAAATTAAACCTCGCGAAACATCTCTACTTTGCCAAGTAAGTCTCGTCATCACAAATTGAGAATTTGCAGAATAAAATAAAAATAAAAATAAGAAAAGATAAAATGTTATTTTCCCATTAAATGAATGGATAATGAAGCCAGCTGTGTTGAAAGTGGTGGAGCAATAATAATAGTGAAATTTTGGCCACATTTGAAAGCAAAAATTCATTAAATTAAAAGTACACACCCATCAATCGATCCCTTCTTTCATTCTACTGCTCTCATTTTTGTGAGTACACGAACATTTATTTCACCACATAATGCTCAATTGCTCGTCACATGGGTCATAAATTTCCTCGACTGCGCCCAACTGTACTTATTTAATGACCTTTTCTTCGCTCCCCTCTTTGACATTTATGCATGTCCCCAATTTTTGGCGAGAAAATCCCATACCCATGCCCCTGCACTCCAGCCGAATACCTCACTAGTCACGGCCTCTTAATTTTTTAGAAAGATCCCAATACTTCCTTCTTCATTTTAATGCTTCTACTTTTGCCGAATTTGAGACACTTAAATCCTTATGGGTGTGTGTCTGAATTTGGTATGCTGAAATAAGTCACTTCAAATAGGCTTATTACTAATGCAAACCATTAACTCAACATCGGCTATGTAAGCCCCTAGGAGTAGTTTACCAAGTAAATTTATAATGAATTAGGTATTCTTAATCCATCATAAACTTTTTAAGTCGCTTGACCTACCCATAACCATTAAATCCAAGGTTCAAGTTTATCCACAACAAAAATCTTAATTGCTCCCATTCGAATCCATCCACTAGGACAAATGTGTCAATTAAACTCAAAAACCAATGGAAACCATGCAAGTATTCGATTGATGTATTTGTGAAAAATAAGGGGGTATTGGAGCATCGGACCAGCAAAAAGAGGAGGGGGGCCAACGGGCGTTTTCCATGTCCCCTAATACACGGCTACGCTTTCGCGAAGACAATGTGTACAGTCTGGGATCCATAGATTTAAAATAAAGTCTCTAAGGTGTCTGCAAGTCCAACTTCAACTTTTGTGCCTTTGTTTGTTGAATGCAGCTCGTGGCTTCGGTTTCTTGTGAAATCAAATGTGATAATAAATGGACAGTGACACGAATGTCAAGGTAAAAAATTGCCGGTGAAGGAAAGGAACCATACTATCATTGCTCCTCCAAAATATATATTTTTCTTTTTTTCTTTTTAATTTTATACAAGTATGTGTTTTATGTTAAAAAAAAGTTAAAAAAGAAGCATGAACAAGCAAGGAGTAAGCACTCTGAATAACTATTCATTTCCAAGAGGTACGTTTAAAATAGATGAAGTGAATGATTTTACCTAGGTAAAAATGATTGAATAAAAAGCTGCCACTTTTATGGATAAAGGTCAAATTCTGTTCCAAAGATACTGCAATAAATATGGAAAATTAAACGTTTACGGACACAACAGAACTTTCAGCTTCAACATCAAGATTTTTTGCTACTTGGGAAGGCATTTAACTCATCTATCTATTCGTTTTGATTTAATTTCTGAAAAAAAAAGGAAGAAAATAAAAGCAATCATTATTGCTTTCGAAGAAATTCAATTCAATTGAAAGCTTTTTAAATTAATCTAATAATCAAAGCAGTTGTTCAAACGTCAAAGAAATCTTTTTGAAGATTGACAATTTTCTTTCTTTTCAAGGGCACCGATTTAAATTCAAATCAATTATCGAAAAATTAACCAAAATGGGCCATCTTACAACTAATTTAGACCTCCCCGTAAAAAGAAGCACTATGTCGAGAATTGTGTCCTCAAACAAAAGGCTTGCTCAACCAATAAGAAATAAATGCCTGCCCGATTTTCAGAAATCAGTACTCCCAAAGAGCACACTAAAATTAACTGATCATCATACGCTCACTAAAAAGGAAGCCCAAACATCAAGTTTTGGTTAGTTTGGGCTTGTTTTTAATAGGCCTGATAACTCAAAGATATATGCCCATATGGTCCTCAGTGAAAGGCCTAGACAAGCTAAGAAGCCCATTTGTCTGTCCGAACTCTGAAAACTAAATACATAGCACTTGCTAATGCGTGCACACATTCAAAAGTCAAAAACAAGAAATCATTCTGACGGATGTTTTTGGGTCGTCAGAATATGTATTTAAGTGTTAAAATTTCAAAACTAAAGTATTGATAGCAATGATGATATATCGCTTATATACTATTTATGTCTGCTTCGATGATTCCACATATAATATTAGTGTGCGCGAAGCAGAAGCAGAAGCAGATTGATTGTGGGAAAGGAAAGAGATGAAGATTGTAAGGGCATGAGCAGGCAGCAAAAACATGTTGAACAAGTTGAAGCTGCAAAGCGCATCCCTTTCTTTTGGCTTTCATTTTCTGCACATTCAATGAGATTAGGCAACCGATATCTCCATTATTCACTCTCGGTGCCGCAGTACTTCAACCAAATCTAAAACCAAAGAAAAAGAAAACTAGAACAATAAAAGCATGTAACCCACCCCCAGCTAACAAGTAGAAGAGTAACGGCTGCTGCATTTGCTGAAGTTTCTGGAAAGGGTTATTGCCTAAAATTTGGTGGATTGGAACGGTGACTCTATGCATAGACGAAGAGTCAAGGAATAAGAGACTGACTGTATACGAGAGAGAGAGAGAGACTCCTGTGACGCAATTAAGGTTTTGCGTGTATGATTCATCTCTGCCGTTGGATTTTCCTTTTCTAAATCAGGGCTAAGTATTTAATTACTGTGGAATGGAATCACAAGAGTTCCACGGTGTGTTCCATGCTCTTCCACTAAGAAAAGCAACTAGCTGTCTTTTGATTATTTAGCATGTCATCCGTGAAAAAAAACATAAATTAATATAACTTGATTACCTTCTAATTAAGGGCAGCCTACTTCCTTATTAGATTACAATACACTAATGAAAAATTACTTCATCTTTATTTATATTGATCCGTCGTTAAATTGTTAAAAGGAAAACGCGTGTGTGTGTATCTAAAACGTGGAGTTAATAAGAATCGTAAAGATATTTACATATTGTTTAAGAAAATCATCATACTAAATTTAATCACAATCACACGTTTTACGGGCTTTTATCGATCAAAAGCATCTTTGATGCTCATATTGAAGTAAAAGTCACAAAAAACTGCTTTGAAGTCAAGTCTGTGGTTTCCAACTAGTAGTCAAATTATTCAATGAACAACGCAAATAAGAACGGATAAATTCCCAAAACACATGCATCATGCTTGAAACATACATCAGCAGAGACATTCGTCTGTGAGCATTTTACTGCATTGGCATATTGCATATACGCTTCTGAAAGGTCAATGATATACAACATCTTCGAGTCAAGATCTGCGGGAGATAATAGATAATTGTGTGGTGTGACCCGCGGGCCACGACTATCTTTCAAATCTTGATACGCGCAGTTGACGCACTTCACTTGATCCTTACTTTGTCTATACATAGCTATTAAGATATCATCAATTACAACTTATTGTAAATAATCTAAACAAACCTTGTATAATACAATAGTTTCAATAGATGTAACCAAACAAATATGAGAAAATTTTAAGGAAAAAAGCACTAAAAAAAAAAAAAAGGCATAAAACGAAATGTCGGCGATAGTAACTGAAAGAAACTCATCCGCCCTCTTCTTTAAACATGAGGGAAGGGACAACGCTAGCTTTTGCTACCAAACAATCATATTAGTTGTAATATTAGTGTGCAGACAATCATAAAATTGCGTATAAACCAAATAACGACAGCTTAGTTAAATAAATTAATCAACCAACAAAGACCCACCAATGAACCATAAATAGATAATGCTTTTCGAATTCATCGGCACATATAGCACTTTATCTTTTTGGTGTTGCTTTGTTTGATATACTAGGACCACCATTCATCTCAATAGATCTCATTCATATAGAGTTATGGTGTGTTTGAAATTGAGGTTGAACAAACATAACTTAAAAACTACAACAATAAAATATTTAGTAAACACTAGTTGTTGTATTTTAAAAGTCATGTTGATATGATTTTTCGCTTGTATAATAAAAAAATTATTATATCTTTAATAATTATGTCAAAATTATTGGTTAAAATTTATATTTACTGCATATTATTAATTTTTGTTTCAAAATTATAATTTTTTTTCTACAGTAACTGCATTTTAAAAATTACAGCATCTCAATTCCAAACACGATCTTACTGGATTTAGGTTCTTGCACTTCTTGATCCCTTTGTGGGCCTGAAAGATAAAAAACTCAAATTTGTGACATCAAAATTCTTCTAAGAAAATGCTATTATTTAGATTACAACTCAACTTGCATAAAAATATTCTTCAATATTCAATCAATCCACTCGTATTGTTTTTTTATATTTCCAAAATTTGCATGATTATGTACGTAAAAGAAAAAGAATATTATCCTGTTAATAAGACAATCCCCTTATATTATATAATTAAGTTTCATGCATTACAATTGTTTCGAGTTATTTCTAAAGTGAGTGTAAATTATCTTGAATTAATGTATCACTCAAATTACCATTTATAGACAAATGATTAATGTATTTCGTAATTTCTGTTAGCATTACAAATTATAACGTTTTGTATTTAAATTTAAATTATGCCAAGTACATTGATCTGATAACATGCTTTGAACATTGTCGATCGTACCTTCAACGTTCTGAGTGAGCAAATCCAGAGTTGTACTTAAGTCAATGTGGGCGCCAACAATACAACATAGAAGTTGAAAACAACTTGCCCACCTGAGCATCTCTATGTAGGACAGGGGGCATATCCCTTTTAGTTGCCAATTATCGACATAATATCCACCCTACTCAATTAGATGTGTATTTAATTATTTTTTTTTTTATTATAAATATATAGAAGTCAACAAAAGTGGGCACCTTAACAAGTTGAAGTCTTGCAATAATATTGTAATTAGAAAAGTGGAATATAAAATTTACACATTTTTATGCTAAATATCATACACCAATAATGATAAGATTAACTGTACTTATAATTATGACATAGATACTAAAGTTTGTAAAGAAAAATCAAATAAAACAAAAAAAATTAAATGATAAATAGGGTTAATTCAAAGAAATTCAGACTTTTAAATAAGTATTGATTATTTAAAAAACTAATAAACTCTCAAATATAACTTTCAAGTTGCAAATATAATAATACTCAAGACACTTTTTCATTGAATAACATCAAGCTTCAAAAATAGATCTTTAGTTCAAAGTTACAAGGTTAAAACCGACAATCATAAGGATGTTTTACATCATGCTCTATGAATTCACAAATTAAGTAACAAAAACTGACAATCGTAAGAATGTTTTATATCATACTCTATGAATCCACAAATTAAGGAAACAATTGACAACTTAAATTTGACTTATCAATAACTATTGCACTTAAAATGTAAAACAAATAATTAAATACAAATATTAATATAGAGATATTGTAACAAATTATTTATATGAAAGGACATTGAGATTGTACTCAAAATAAATGCTTTAATGAGTGACTTTACTTCTATTATAGTGAACAATATCGTCAGTTATTACTATATATTATTAATCAAATACATTAATTTTCATGCCGATGCCTTATTGTACCATATTATGTCGCTTGCTTATCACAAAGTGGGCGGGGCAATGTACTTCTTACACAAATTATTAAAAATAAAAATATGAAAAAAGAATAAAGCTGGTAAGTTGTAACACTTTGACTGGACTTGCTTGTCTTAGTATCTAACTAATTAGCTTTGACTAATCTAATTACACACACCTAATTATAAACCAGTGTAAAATTAGCAATAATATTCTCCGTTGCGGTACCATCCAAAAATCTACAACCAACCAGTCTTCGTCCTTCACGTCATCTACCAATCCTCTGACGTAACCTTAACGTAACCCTAGTTGAGTTTAATTCCAGTAATTGCCCCAAACACTCTAAATTAGCAAAACGACAATGCAAAGCGCCTTTAAAAGACGTAAACCTCATCGTATATGATGTTCAAATTCAGTTCTGACTTGTGTTCTTATCATAGAAGACAGAGGGAGCAAAGCCGCCGTTCGATACGACGTCGTAATGGCCGTGTCCTCATGTTCGAGTCAAAAAATTTTGTCCTTCTCTTCTTCATGTTCGTCTTTTGAGTGCCGGTCCGATCCCGATTTCTCGGGCTCGGCTCGGTTTGATAAACCGAGGACCTCGGCGGCGCGAGTCATCGGAGCGTCGATGGCGTCGTTTAGCGGCCTGTCATCTCTGATTTTCAGGTTTCCGCCGAATTTCGTGCGCCAGCTTAGCACCAAGGCCAGGAGGAACTGCAGCAACATTGGCGTGGCTCAAATCGTGGCGGCTTCGTGGTCGAACGGTGTGGGTTCCGGTTCTAACTCGGCGGCGGCTGCCGCCGCCTCCGCCGTCCCCGCCCCGCCAGTCCCCATCGAGACTACGAGCGACGATGACATCGCGGTGGTTGACGGATTGAACAATGTACAGCTGGAGGCCCTCGCTGATTTGAAAAATGAGGCTTCGTTTTTGAGCTCCGATGGAAGCCTTGCAATTCATGCTGGTAAAACTTTTGTTTTTAGTTTTTTTTTCTAGTTTCTGTGTTTTATGTGGTTATTAATTCGTGTTTTTAGATATTTATATGTTGTGGACAGCAATAAATGTATTGGATATTAGTTTCATATTTTTTTTAATATGATTTTTCTCCAAAATTATTGATCTTGTCTAGGTAATTAATTAAGTTGCTAATAAGAGTGATTTTTAGTGAATGCATGAATCTGTAACATCCGGGTTTTGTCAATTTTAGGTGAAAGATTAGGTCGTGGTATAGTAACAGATGCAATTACTACCCCAGTGGTGAATACTTCTGCTTACTTCTTTAAGAAAACTGCTGAGCTTATTGATTTCAAGGTATACATTATATTTAAGTTTTGACCAAGTGGATTATTAAAGATGTTATTGTTAAAGAAGTTGGGATGGATGACTAATGCTGTTTCTATGGTCTTGTGGCAGGAGAAACGTCGTGCAAGTTTTGAATATGGAAGGTATGGAAACCCAACAACTGTGGTCGCTGAGGAGAAGATAAGGTTTGCCAATCTGTTCTTTTACTAAATAGAGTTTTAATACTTCATTGGCAGTGATATGTTTTGAATGTTTTTGACGCCATGTTGTTTCGTCTTTCAATTTAGTGCACTTGAGGGGGCTGAATCAACTGTGATTATGGCATCTGGAATGTGTGCTAGCACAGTCATGTTGTTGGCATTGGTTCCAGCTGGTGGGCATATTGTGACAACCACTGATTGCTACAGGAAGACTAGGATTTTCATTGAGACTGTTCTGCCCAAAATGGGAATCACGGTACATTTTATGTTATCATTTAGGTTGCAGTTGCTTTGTGTCTTTGATGATGGAAAATATTTTCTAGGTCATTGGTGTTTGATGTTTGGAAACATAGAGTAGTTTTTCGGTATTCAACATATGTTTTCAATTTGTCTGATATGCAGGCGACAGTGATAGACCCAGCTGATATGGAAGGTTTGGAGGCAGCGCTCAACAATAACAATGTCAGTAGTGAAGAAATATGTCAACTTTATTTTCTTTCTCCATTTAGTACTATCTTTTGATGTCCTTTGGAAATGACTGATCATACTAAGTTGAGTGGTGTGGTAATTTCATGCAGGTCTCACTATTCTTCACCGAGTCTCCAACCAATCCATTCCTAAGATGTGTGGATGTCAAACTGGTTTCAGATCTTTGCCATAAGAAAGGAGCAATAGTTTGCATAGATGGAACCTTTGCCACACCTCTCAATCAAAAGGCCCTCAGCCTTGGTGCTGATCTTGTCCTGCACTCCGCAACAAAATTCATTGGAGGCCATAATGATGTTAGTTTGCATTGATCCCTACCACTCTGCCAATCTTCTTTAATTTGATCACTGAACAAACTAATATTTCTGTACAGGTCCTTGCTGGATGCATTAGTGGTTCAGAGAAGTTAGTTACGCAAATTCGTAACTTGCATCATGTTTTGGGTGGTGCTCTCAACCCAGTGAGTAAATGTTTTAGTTGGCATATACCCAGAAAATGAGACACTTTTTTTACTCAAGAATATGAGTTTGAATGGTGTTTCAATTATGCTGCTTAGATATTTTCAACTTGTTTTTTGAGGATTTCTGGCTTTATATCTTATTCGTTGAAGCTTCCATGCAACTTAAGTCTGGAGATAATAATGTTTTTTTTTTGTTTCCTTTGACAGAATGCTGCATATTTGATCATTCGAGGCATGAAGACATTGCATCTTCGTGTACGGCAACAAAATTCAACTGCGTTGAGGATGGCCGAGATTTTAGAGGCACATCCAAGGGTATTGTTGCTATTTATCATATTTCTTTTGTGTTTTTCGATCGCACCTTAGTTGGGGTTATGAAATAATTAACCATGTTTATGGGGGTTTTAATGAATGTGATGTATTCTGAACTTTAATAGCAAATTCACTTCCACTATAAAACTTCTCTCTACATGCAGTGCAGCTGATAGGTGTGTTAAGCAACAATATCTTCATCTGATTGTTGATGGGTTATATCACCATTTACTCTTTATTGATGATAAGATCTTAAAAATGTTAAAATTCTTGAAATTTTATTTGATAGTTTGTACATTTGTATTTCCTAGTAATTATTGCAGTCCAAGAGCTTATGTGAAATATCATTTGCAGGTGAAGCGCGTTCACTATCCAGGCTTGAAGAGTCATCCTGAGCATCACATTGCCACACAGCAAATGACCGGTTTCGGTGGTGTAGTTAGTTTTGAGGTGTGTGTTTTTTTTGTAACAGCTATTCACATTTTATTCATGGAAGTACCTTTTTGTGGAATTTTGAACATTTACTGTTCATAATACATGCAGGTCGATGGAGACCTACTGGCCACCATAAAATTTGTTGATGCCTTGAAAATCCCATATATTGCTCCATCCTTCGGTGGCTGTGAGAGCATTGTTGATCAGCCAGCTATAATGTCGTATTGGGACCTTAGCCAATCAGAGAGGCTCAAGTATGGGATTATGGATAACTTGGTTCGCTTTAGCTTTGGAGTTGAAGATTTTGAAGATTTGAAGGCAGATATACTTCAGGCCCTGCATGCCGTATAGAAAGTGTTTTTCATTTTTCACCTTCGCAATTTTTCATTTTACTTTTCCTAAAGGCGTTCTCTTTTGATGCTTGAATATGTTCATTTTGTTGTAATGTTTTGCCGATAATAATTCTTGAATAATCTTAACACTTCATTTATAATGTTCTTCCTTATCTATTTAGTTTGTTACTTGGTTTCGGAAAGATTGAATTAGGGTTGGCATTAGTGTAGAAGTGCAAGGGTTGGGATCAGACCAACTGCGGGCTTGGGGTTGGTGTTGGGGTTGGGTTTTTACTTCTTTTTTTTTTTTTTAAATTATTGTAAATAAGTTATTATAATCAATAATGAATTAAAAAAATAAATATTTTAAAATAAATTAATAAATAAATAAAATAGAGTAAATAAAAATTTAGATATTTAATTTTTTAATAATGAATTCTTCAATTTAAGTCTTTTCTTAATTAATTAACACTTAAAAAAGAGTTTAATTTTATAATTTTAAATTTTTTTATTCATTATTACATATAAGTTGGGGAATTATTTTTTTTAATTTAAATTTATTATTCTAATTTATAAATTTATTTTTTTTTAAAAAAAATAGAGGACTTAGGCTTAGTTTAGGTTTTTTTCTTAAGTCTTTGTCGAGAGCCTCATGCGAAGGCTTGGGCCAAAGCCCGTATGAATAGACTTGGCTGGTTCATATTTTTTTGGTCATCCCTAGATTGAACAGAGAAGAGAATGGAAGGAAACAAAAATGCAGAGGAGAGGGGCTTGCAATTCATTTTTAATATTGTACTGACTAAATTTGTTGACCAATGTCACACACGATGAAATTTAGTAGTGTTTCATTAATTTTGTTATAGTATATATTAAGAAAATGAACATTATGTAGTTTATTATTTTCAAAAATTGTTAATATGCCGTTTCATAAAACGAAACTATATTGACTTTTATTTTATTTGTTTTTGGGTCTTACTAAGTTACGACCAATGTAACTTACAATCCATGTAACATAGTAATAGATTTTATTGTTATATTACTAATTTTTGTATATTTTGTAAGGGTTGTAATTTATATAGGTTGTAACTTGGCAAAACTTTTTTTTTTCATATATATTTTTTTCGAGAGTTAAATAGTTTGTTCATTGCTGTTTAATGGATCTTTGCATATAATTTGACCACGGAGCATTTCAATAAGAATGAAAGTAGATCATTGTGAGAGTCGATTTTTGGCTTTCATAAAAATTGTTCTAATTTTCAGAGATGAATATTGAGTTACATTTATTATCTTTATGTTAACCAAGTTCAAGACTACTAGTCCCATTCTAATGATCAAATCAATAAGAAAGTAAATTTTAGATATTGTTGTTCCAAACTTTACATATAGCACTTACTAAAGAAGAAGATTGATTTTTTTTTTTTTGGTGCCTTTCTCTGAAAGCATAAGAGATTAGGGAGCGAAATATTATTACGGAAAAGACATGCCAAATCCAACATTGCTTCAAATGAATCAAATCCGAATGCGCACATGCAAACACTGACTCCCAAAAGATTCCAAATACCGCCTCTTCGGCCACTTTTGGATTCTTTCTTTTTTTTTTCTTTTCTTGTTTTCTTCTCTCTCTCAGTTAATCATCATCATTGTGATTTATTATCATCACCAAGAAAAAATTAAAGAGAGAGAGAGAAAGGGAAATTCAATCAAAGACAATGAAATTTGGCAAAGAATTCACAACCCACTTGGAGGAGACATTGCCGGAGTGGAGGGACAAGTTTCTCTGCTACAAGCCTCTGAAAAAGCTCCTCAAACACTTCCCTGCGGCTGACTTTCTACCCCATTCACAGCCAACGCCCACCGTTGAAGTTGTTATTGATGAAGATCATAATCGTGTAGACAGCAGTAGCAGTACCAGCTGGTCTTTGGATCGGTTACAAGATTGGTTTATCAGAATTCTCAGAGAAGAGCTTGAAAAGTTTAATGATTTTTATGTTGATAAGGAGGAAGAATTTGTCATCCGTTTTCAGGTACCGTCATTTTGCCAACTTTGTTTTCAAAATCATATGTTTGCATAGGTGCATTTGGGAATTTGTTTGTTTATCAATGAACATTGAAATGGAGTTAGTTGATTATAAAAGCCTAAAGGGAGAATTTTTCATGGTAAAGGAGAGACTTTTGATTGGATGGTAGAATGTGATGTATGTTGCTGTCTGTTTATTTAGAGTATGTTAGTTTTGTCCATGATTAATTTGGAATGAATTAGAATGAATTGGATTATAAAAGGAGAATTTTCTCATTGTTAGAGGATATTTGTGCGGGTGTATTTGAGAATACTTTATCTTATCAATCAAAATTTTCATTGTACTCGTTTGTTTTGTTGATAAGAGAGATTTGATGAAGGTTTTAGACAATAAATCATTATATATTCTGTTTGCATCGATGATTTGTTCAGTATTTTCGTTAATGGAACCAAATGACCTGTCATTGAAGAATTCTATGGATGATGTTTTGCATATTTAGGATAGCAAGGCCCTGCGTTATTATGCTACTATGGCTATTTTGATCTTTTCTTCTTTTTGTTACAATAGGAGCTGAAAGACAGAATTGAGCGAGTCAAGGAGAAAACTGGTGGAACTTTTACTTCTGAAAGTGAATTTAGCGAGGAAATGATGGAAATTCGGAAGGACTTTGTCACCATTCACGGGGAGATGGTGCTCCTTAAAAATTATAGCTCCCTAAATTTTGCAGGTCAGCAACTACATTTGTGTGTTCTATTTGACTTTGGTTTGTAAGAATTTTGTTGCCTTGCAGATGATGCTATTTAAGCATTATTTCTCTAAGGTGCATCATTAATTTGCTTTCTCCTATATTCGACATGGGATGGTTTAGTGCAGCTGCTTCAGTGTCTGAAATATTTTCTCTGTATTTTTGGCTTGATAGGTCTAGTGAAAATTTTGAAGAAGTATGATAAAAGAACTGGGGGACTGTTGCGTCAACCTTTCACACAACTTGCAGTTCATCAGCCTTTCTTTACTACAGAATCTCTCACAAGGCTAGTCCATGAATGTGAGGAAAATCTTGAGCTTCTCTTCCCATTGGAAGCGGAAGTCATTGAGGCTACTGCCACCACACCAGACGAATCAAAATCACAGCTTAATGCTGCAAACACATTGTCTGACAATCCCTCAAATCTCAGGGATGAAACCTTGGATGTATATAGAAGCACCCTTGCTGCAATGAAAGCCATAAAAGGCCTTCGAAAGGCTAGTTCTACTTCTAACCCATTGTCCTTCTCGTCTCTATTTGAGAGTCTGGATGATGAAAGCATTGGTGCTGTAACGGCTGAAAACTCTGCTTGTAACTCTCCAGCCATGTTAAACAATCGAGACGACAATCACGATGATACCCACTCTTTATGAATGTGTGTTTTTTTTCTTTTTTGGGACCCCAAAAAAATCATATTTTTTTTTGTATATTTTTGCAATTGTATGAAGTTGAAACTGAATAATAACAGGCACTTAATTGTGTGAAAGCTGCTAGTTGAATTAATATATGTTAAAGGTTAACTCCTCTAGCAGTTACTAACAAAGTTTCTTGTTTGTGGCTTAGACGGTTGCCTTGGTATATTTTTGCAATTTGCAGAACTATCACTTAAGCCACTTAGTTGATTTTTTTTGTTTTTCATTTTTTGTTTGAATAAACATCATTTGCTATGATGCATGTATTGTCATTTCTTTGTATCGGTACTAACACATACATTCTCTTTCTTTCTTTTGCGTCTTTCTTTATCTAACATACCAATCAGCTGGGGCACCAAAAAAATCATACATGTGCAGTAAATCTGCAATAAAAATGGATCTGTCATGATCTTTCTGAGCTGATACGCTTGTTCACGATCCCTTGTTTTCATCATTATCATAGTTAAAAGGCAAAGGGACTGACTTGAATGCCCTATACTTCCCCACGTTGTTCAAGTGCTCATTTTCAAGCCTGACCAATCAAAATCATGAATTTGTCATCATGAAATCGACAATAATACCTCTAGTTTTTCGTTTATTCTTGATGTAAACATACTTTTCTAGTTTCTCTTACCTGAAGAAATTCCAGATGCCACGCCGGATAATCTCCAAGCTAGCAACTACTGCAATTAAGGCTGTTCTGTGCAGAAATGGAGCTTCTGTAAAGCCTAGCACTGTCTGCATCCACGCTAGTCTCAGTAGAATGTTCAACACCTGCAATTCAATCCGAAATGATTGTTCATCATCAAGTAATTACACCATAAACAGCAGAGGAAACTTACAAGTTTTGTTACCATGGCTATAAAATAAACACTTCTGATTGGTACAATGAGCTTGTCTCTTAACCAAGGGTTTCTTGAATTTCGGCGCAGAAGACCCCAGTCTATGACAATATCCCAGTATGTATTAGCAATTGTTGCAACTCCTGAACTGGCAGCAGCCACTATCAGCAAAGTTTTCCCAGCTCTTAAGCTATAGATTGTCCTTGTAGCGACAGCAACAATTGTTGACAAGTATTTTAGAGCATTAAGACCATGCACTCTATCTTGCTCTTCGAATAGGCGGCGAAGGCACTAAAATGTAGATCACAGATACTGTAAGAACCATTGCTGCATATGCTTTAATGCAGACTTGAACATGGATAGCTCAGAAACGAACATTGTTCTGTATGAGTAACCATAAAGTACCTGAAGAAACCGGAACCAGTATGGCATGATTGCTATTACTATGTAAAATTTCTGGAAAATTTCACTCTGATTGCAATTATTTGATCTTCTTTTGAAGTCTCCCCATCCATAATAGCAAACGTAGAATTCTAAGCTTCTGAGAGCTTGAACCTGAAATGAAACAACAATATAGATAATTTTAAAATAAACCAAGCTGGAATCTTCGTATGAGCTCAAGATTCTTTGAATATCAGGAAATAAAAATTAGAAGTCAGGCAAGTGTCAGCATGATGTGTAACCTGGCTAGTGAGCTGATCGGCCAAGAAGAAATCTGGGAGGGTAACCTGAAGAGAAAACGGAATTTTAAATTAAAAAAATAGCTAAAATTTATTCAATTCATTTTAATATCTGGAGTTTTTGTAACTCTTGGTACCTTGTAAAGAGGCGCACAAATACAGTGCAACGCACGTTGGATAAAGAAGAATCTGCTTGAACGGTATATGATATTGAAAGGACAAAATGTTATAAGAATCACAATCTGCAGCCAAAGAGATGACCAGCCGTTTATGTTCAAATGATGATATTTGGTCATTGTAAATTTTTAATGCGTTGAAAAACACTGAAAATTAAACTTACAATGAGTAGACCCAAAGGGACTACTTCAGTTAGAGCTCTGAAGCTTTTTGTTCTGGGGTCCATCTCCATGTCCAAATTTGAAAGCGCACAAGAAAATGTAAGGACTGCAAGACCTGAACTGAGAAGAAGCACTTCTCTATAACCCAGTTCTGTTCCTTGCTTGAGGCCAAAAATGAATGAATAATTAATCCTGTAACACTTCCAAAAGTATATGTCTCCAGCATACATGAGCATATGCAGGATAATGTATCCGAAAAAGCTGCAAAAGGTATGCACAAAATTTATCAATCCTTTGACTTCATTTTGCTTCTTTCGATGTCTAAGCAATGTTGCATCATCACCTGTAAAGTGGAAATATGTTCTCCATGTACTGAGTTCTTCCAGGACTTTCAAGGATATTTCTTGCATGAACAGCCACAACAATAGCAACAATAAGCGCTAGAGAGAAGCCAAAGAAGGTACCTGCATGAAGGCTTAAAGAAGATAAGAGTACTCCGATTGGATTTAACAAAATTGATTGATGGAAAAGAACTCTAGTTCTTATTAGAACGAGTTATACCTAAGAAAAATGTAATGGTGTGTCGCTCTCTTTTGGCTTTTGGTCTTAATGTGTGCATTCCTTTTCTGTGATTCCCATTTGCAAAGTGCTTCACAAAACTAGCTTCTACTCTTTCCATGAGCTTAGTAACCTAAGAAGAAGCGCGTAACGCCAAAGTTATTAACAAGAGGGCAATGAATTTACTGACCCAAAAGGGGTCTCATTAGCTGTAACTAACCTCATCACAGCTGCCAAGATTAGAATTATCCACCATCTTTAAGTATGACTTTGATGCATTTCTTGAAGTGATCTGCATTGATACTACAAATTAGCCCAAGTAAACCCAAAAGAAGATTTTTTTTCCCCCAAAAAAGAAGCTGTTCATTCAAAAAGAAAGATGTGGACCTTGTCATACTTCTTCATGATCTTGGAGAATGCTAATTGATTCAAGAAGCTGTTATAAAAGTTAGATGTGTTAACTGGATTAAATAACAACCCTTACATTATGTTAACTGGATTAAATCAGAACCCAAAAGCTTCTAATTGTTGTTAGTTCTAAAGAAAACTAAATGGGCCAAACATACCAGTAGCTTTTCAGAAGCCTAAGCTTCTGATAGAACTCAACAAAAGCCCTCGTCATTAGCGCCTCTGCTTTCTTCAGCTCATTTCTGCTGAATGACCTATCTGATCTTGAACTCATGAGTACTCCTTTCAATGTCGATACCGGAGTTCCAGGCTCGACATTGAGCTTTACATGATCCAGCACTTCTAATGAAGCTGGGCTAAAGCCCTTCGTATCAGCTCTCGTTTTCCCATCAAAGGATCCCTCACTACTCATCTCAACTTCTTGAATTTTCTCCATATGCAACTGCCCTTTTTATTTCATATCCAAACACACAGCATAGCAAAACACAATCGAATTCACACCAATTTGCCATCGTTAATGAAAAAAGAAAGAAATGAAGAAAGAAAAGAGGCCCCTTACCTTGTTGCTTGCTGCCATTGATGGGATGAATAGAAACTGATGAAGATGGAGAAATGTTAGCTCCTGCTAACATTGGATCATCAATCTTGATTCTAAGAGCAATCAAAGCATTCATCTGCTTACTCAACTCATCAGCCTCAGCCACAGCTTCCTCAACTTTCTTCTTATAAAAGCTAACAACTTTATTGAACTCGTCATCAAGCCTTCTAAAGAACACAACCTCAAACTGGCCTCCTTCGTCAGATGACATCAAAAACATTGTCTGATACCGGTCTCCTTCATCAGCTGTTGAACTCACCAAAATTGCTTCATCTTCTTCATGGCGATTCTTCCTTGGAGAGTAGTTCCTGTGCTTGCTTGTCAGCCCACTGAAGGCTCTATACAATGATACCTTTCTCTTCAGTGACCTCCCTTCTTTTGTTGTTGCTGCCATTGGAGATTCTGCGTGTTTTTGCTTGAAATGTAAGATGTCTTTCAAGATTGTTTTCAGATAATTGTAATCCATGTATGCTTCTCTCCATTCTTGCACCATCTGTGCTTCAAATTCTTTGCCAAACTTCATTTTCTTCAAATGACAAAATCTTCCCCTCACTCGAGACTAATACATATATATACCAACCATTACCAACATAATAAAACGGTCGTGCTTCAGCTTTGTTTTGAAAGCACGAAAACACTCATCGTCTTTGCTTCCAAAATTAATCTAATTCCACTCTGCAGCTATTGACATAGAAATTATGTTTAACATTTTACAATATGAAAATTATCAAGCCGTGCATTTTAAGATACGAATTTTACGAATTTAGACTATACAATTGATGTCTAATTAACCTCAAAGTAAAAATTATGTTTTAGATGCATACTAAAAAATGACTTCTTGTGTGTTTGTTAAAAAGAACTTCATTTGTTCAACTACTCATTTATTAATGTTTTCATTTTAGTAGATACAGGATATATTTATTGCCCTAACAATTTTGAAAAAAATCATGAAACATGCAAAGAATACGTCTCTGGCACAGTATAATTATTTAACAGACACAAATTTTCTTCTTCTTTTTTTTTTTTTTCCAATTATCCAGAGCTCTCTCTCTCTCTATATATATATATATACATATAGTGATCCCACTTCCTCCATGAAA
Source organism: Luvunga scandens (assembly GCA_030449905.1). Classification (NCBI taxonomy): domain Eukaryota; kingdom Viridiplantae; phylum Streptophyta; class Magnoliopsida; order Sapindales; family Rutaceae; genus Luvunga; species Luvunga scandens. Next base: position 9,124,406 of record JASUUG010001265.1, read on the forward strand.
TATCTTTCAATATTTTAAGTGTCAAAATTGTGATGTGGGGCTGAGAATTAACGAAGCGTTTATTGCCTTCAATCACGGCGGTCGATGAATACAAAATACACAACCTGTCATTTGAAGTAAATTTTGACCTATTATGTTATGTTGGGCCCAAGCAAAATTTCTTTTTGCAAAGCGAAAGAAGAATTGTTGGTCCATCAAGTTGAAAGTTTTCTACTTTGGGGATCTCCCCTTTTCATAGGAACGCAGATGATACATCAAAGATAGTCAACACCAGATTGTTCAATATATGATGAAAGATTTATCATGCGAGTGCTTGATTACAACTTACATATCGAAGATCTTTATTTATTTCTTATTTTCTACTTTGCATGACGAGACTAAATTTAGGCCAAGCTTATCTTATAAATAATGTAACAAAGATTCAATAAATATAGATAATTGATTTTGATATTTTTTTAAATCCAATGGATGAAAATAAGTTTAACATAAAATGAAGTACATGTGTAATAATTTATAGAAAATTATATTTTTAATCACATATTAACTTATTTTTTCAAATAAGTCCTTATTGATTTTTTATAACTAAATAGTTTTGTTGTCTATCTTTTTTATATTTATTTTTAGAACTTTATAAAGCTTTTATTATATTTTTATAAAGATCTAAATGATTATTATATTTATAAAGATCTATAAATTTTGAATATATTTTTACACCTTCATTTATAATTTCTTAAATCTCTCGAGATATAGATTAAATTTTTCTTCTAACACACACACACACATTCAATCTATTTTTCCATCCTAATACATATCATCAATGTTGTCACATAGATTTTGTAATCTAAATTTAGCATCCGAATTATAAGAGATATTACATGTAATAAAATATCTTATGAATCTAATGAATTATTAGAAACATGGTACAATGAATAAATTACCAAAACCTCTAATAATTTTATAAAACATAGAAACCAATAAGTTGCCACCTTCTAGCTATAGGAAAAAAAGATTTTTTTTATAGAAGATTTCAACCGTTTGATTTGATCAATAATTCAAACATGTAGAGAAATAATAAATTAAATTGAATGTCACTAATTTCATTAAATAAATTAGGAAACCCAAATATATCTATAAACGATATAGAAAGTGTAAATAAAATATTAAAAATTAATAATTTCAATGAAAAAAATATACAATAAATTAAGAAGTTAAGAGATTAAGTGAGTAAAGAATTTAATAAAGTTAAATAAATAATAAAAAGACTTCAACATTGAAGGTTGTAATATATTAAAGTAAGAGATCATTAATATAATGAATTAAAAACTCAATAAATATAAAATCAAATAAATTAGATATTCAATTAAATAAAATAAAAAAATATTAAGCAATATGATACTAAATTTGCTACAAATATAAAAAAAAATTTAAAAAATAAAGTTCTAACAATATTATTGCTTGGCTGCAGTTTAGGGTTTAAAGTAAAATTTAAAAACTCATTGATGTTTTTAATGATTTTTATCTTTTCTAAGGATTTAGAAATTTTCAGCTGTAAGATACAGCTAATGTAAAACAAACTTTGCCCAAAATTAAAGCCAATTTGTTAGCTGGTTTGATGTCTCTTCCTCTAGCTTCTAGGCCTAGACAGCTTGCAATTTGGCGCATAAATGCAGCCAATGGGACCGCCAAGCCCCGGTTCAGTACGACTTGTAGTCTATATACACAGTAAAGTAATGACATGTCATTTATGGAATAGTTGAACAAAATACTTGTCGGTCAATCGCTGAAATGTGACATTTTATTATTATTATTTTTTTGTTTTTGGTGTGTTATTGATGATAAATGAATCCTGGATTGCGTAAGGAAATTTTTTTATTATTTCTATTCATGGGGTGCTGAAAGTAGACGCGTTGCATACCTAAAAGATTTGCAGCGTATGAATGCTTGATTCAATATTGATTAATATGAATAGTCGGTTCAATTATTAAACAAATTATGGTTTATGCATGCACGTTAATCTAGGGTCATGCATTTCCGAATATGAAAGTCCGCCAAGAGCTTACCCATTAAAAATTGAAGACAAAGCAACAAACTATAATTGATATTTCTCTCTATTGTCTAATGTGTAAGTCACCCAAAATTGATAGTTTCTTTAGTCTCAAAGAATTAAGTCATACATACACCCACTTGCAGACTTTAATCAAAGTGAATGAAATGGGATTGGAAGTTGTTGTGTTGGTAAGCTTTAATATAAACGTGGGAATGCATGGGCCTAAAGGCTTCTAATAGATGGGGGCAAAAAGAAAAAATATCAAATGAATGCTCGACATGTTGTGAGCTACTTTTCAACTGCTCTCGTTGCCCATTTGAATGTTGCTACTTGTGCTGCGATTAAACTTAATTGCCCGTGTATATGAAAATTGTCATTTCCACTCAAATTGAAACTGCATAATAATGCACATGCTTTGCTACTTTGTTGGACTTCAACAATCCTAACTTTTGTACCAGTCGTTTAATTTCTTTGTTAGTTGAGCTGTACTAAAGTTGTTCTCAATAATTAATCATACTTTTATTTGAATTGAGAAAACTGGGTAATTGTACGAGTGAGTTAAGTTTAAATATGTCAATGATGGTGTCAAACTCGTCTCATAAATTCTTGTGAGTCAAATCAAGACTTGCGAATTTACAGCTCGTTTCACTCGTCCACCTTCATCGATGAATATAAATATAATTAATGAATTGGGTCCACACGTATCATCCAAGCGGTATGGCGAGAGAGAAGTTGAGCATTCGTTGCGTCTGCCGGCAGCTTTATAATACCACGTACCGTGTCCCGAAATTATAAGATCACTAAAAATGGGCCGCAGCAAACCCACTTAAAACAGATTGGACAAAGGCCCATTTGAGCCGGCTCACTCCATTTGCCTCTTTCTATCGATTTTCAGACAGTATTAAACAAAAACAGGAAGAGATCTTCTCCGCTTTTAAGCAACTCAGAAGAGTCTCAACATCTCCGAACTAGTCGATCCAAACTTGCCTAAAGGGCTACTTCAAAAAGTCAGAATTTGTCCTAGAAGCACAAAATGACTGTGCCAATATCAAATCTTGTAACAAATGTAGTCATAGTTCTTGGTTTATTTTCAAAATTTGGAGAATCAATGAGGTTCGATCTGACATCAGGACACACGAAATGCGTATCAGAGGATATAAAGCACAATGGAATGACCGTGGGAAAGTACAGTGTTGTTAATCCAAATGAAGGCTACCCTTTGCCTGATACGCACAAGCTCACTGTTAAGGTTTGTGATTGAATCTTTAATGCTTTGTAAGTGTTCATCTTTTCCGAAGTTGATGTGTGAAAAATTTTGCGCTTTTTGGGATGAGTGCATTATTAGGAGTCGAAAAATTGAATCCTGTAACTTTTAAGTGTGAATATGATTTTAGTAGCAACTTGACATCTAGAGTACTTGGATGACAAAAGTGGAGCTCAAAGTCCCAATGGGTGTGTTTTTGTGTGTGAAAATTTTGAATTTGGTGTGAATAATGTGGAGCTTAGCATCCTTGTGAGTGTATGTATGTTCAAACGTTTTTGATATTTTGTGTCATTTTGGTAATGCTTGAGATTATTGGTTTGGAGAGACTTAATTTAAGCAGATGAGGGGCTTAATATGATGTAGGTGGCTTCGCCTTATGGGAACAGTTACCACCAGGGGGATCACGTGGAATCGGGTAATTTTGCATTTACTGCAGCTGAAGCTGGTGACTATACTGCTTGCTTCTGGTCACCTGATCACAACCCACCGGCAACTGTGACAGTTGAATTTGAGTGGAAGACCGGTGTAGTTTCCAAGGATTGGACTAAGGTTGCTAAGAAAGGGCAGGTTGACGTAAGTGACTGTTACAAGCATTTTACTTCTTCTGTTCATTAGTACTTTGCATTTGTCTTGTGGTATCTTTCAAGATGATTTGGTATACCAAAAATTTTCTTTTAGGTTGATGCCAATATATTCAAAAGAGCAAGATCAAGTTATTTTAATAATACCAAGGAGATTCTTCTTCTGTTAAACTAAAATGATATATAATTTGGTTCTACAAATATGTATCCTGTCAATTAATCATAATGCTGTTAGACTTGCTGGACAAGTTCAAAACTGCTTTTACCAGAAAATTTACATTTGTACCTGGCCTGTACTATTTCATTATTGTTGGACGTTGGTGTAGGGTTAGGGTTGTATTTTGTGTTTGTTAATATACAAGAGTAGGGTAAGGAGGGCATGGTTCTCTATCTCTTTGTGATAGTTAATGTATGAACAATGTGATCTTTAAGTGACTTTCAGCGATGTTATTGTATATTCTTTGGTTTGGTAATTGTTGTTTTCATGTACAAAAATTATTCTATTTTAAAGAAACAAGATAATGTTATATTCAAACTATCACAAGAGATCTAAACTTCATGATTGTTATTGATGTATGCTTTCGTCAATTTTGCTAGATGATGGAACTGGAGCTCAAGAAGTTGTTTGATACCATCTCATCCATTCATGAAGAAATGTTTTATCTTCGTGAGAGGTATGACTTCTTGCACATAAGACATTCTGATAAGTTTCATTGTAAATTATATTTCCATGTGTTTAACTGATAGTCAAGTGATTTTAGGGAAATAAATAAAAAAAAGCCTTCTACTTGAAACATATTTTGTGTAGGCACTTGAAGAGAATCTTTTCAGCTCGAGTTCTTCATATTCATCATGATGAACACTGAATAGAGACCAATGACTAGTTCTCCTTAACTAAATGTTGGGGAGGCATTTGTTCCTTAATTATATTTTTCCATGTTAATACTACCACAGTTTGTTCATCGTAAAATCATTTTATTCTGAGTGACTCTATTGAGGAGCGCCACACTGTTTTTGTTGTATTTGACCTTTTAAAATTTAGTTTTGAATTTGGTGTTCAGAGAGGAAGAAATGCAAGAGCTCAATAAAACAACAAATTCCAGAATGGCAAGTCTTGGATTCATTTCGCTTGTTGTCTGCCTATCCGTTGCTGCGTTGCAAATATGGCATCTGAAGACCTTCTTTGAGAGGAAGAAGCTCCTCTAAAGTTGCTACATAGTTTTCACCACATTTGACTGCTTCAATCTTTCAACTTTTTTGTTTTTTGGGTCATTTCATGCTTTCCACTTGCCTCCGTGTAACATACCCATTTATCAGTTGCTGTAGTTAATACTTCTGTTGAAAAGCTGATACCAGAAAATTGCATGCTTGCTGCATATGCAATAGATAATATATACTCTCGTGTTTTGTCGACGGCAACTATGTTACCAAAAAGGCAACTGCAATGCCATCGGACAAAGTCTCAAATTCATTCCAGCGAACTATGTTACCAAAAAGGTAACTGCAATGCCGCTGGAGTGCTGGACAAAGTCTCAATTTTGGCTCCCGTGATAGAGGATGCTAGTAAAGTTGTGCTCGCTCCTATTCTTTGGGGTTTAGTTACCTCACGTAATAATGTAAGGTGTATAATTCTTTAACAACCGTTTAATAAAAAATTACCAATAATGTAAGGTGTATAATTCTTTCACAACCGTTTAATAAAAAATTACTAATTGTAGAAATATAAGGTAATAAAATTATAATAAAATTTTATTATTATATAATAATAACAATTGTAGAAAAATTATGTACCTTACATTATTATGTAAGGTAATGTACAACGACAAGTTTCAATATTTTCCTTTTGATGAAAATCAAACAACTATAAAAATAATAAGATTTTATTATTTTATATTTTCATAACTATTAAATTTTCATCACATAATTATGTGAGAGTTATGTACCTTACATTATTATGTAAGATAACAAGTTCTAATATTTTTTGTTTGGTAAAAATCCAACAGCTGTGAAAATAATAAGATTTTACTTCCTTATATTTCCACAACCGTTAAATTTTCATTAAACAGTTATGTAAGAATTATGTATCTTATATTATTATATAAGATAACTAAACCCTTAGGACAATTATATTGCAGCAAAGTCCGATCAAGAACAAAAAGTGAGTATGCACACCTCCAACAAAAGATAAAAAGCACCCGCAAATTTAGATAATATAAAATGCATTTCACTCCACAACGAGAAACTACATGATAAAATAAACTGGCACAAGTGTTTGGGATTTTATTAAGCAGCAAAAACACAGTTTTTAAGCAGCAACAAACACTGAATGACGCATATTTTATAATAACCAATACATGCCAAATGTCCTAGGGGTCTCGAATCACTGAAGGAAGACATGCCTCAACCCCCCATCCTTTATTTAGCAAACTATGGCATGAATTCCATTTAAAAGACAACGAGCTTCTCGATCACTCATCATCGTAGTGCCTGTGGTGGTGCTGGTGCTGGTGGTGCTTAGAGCGACTATGCTTCTTCTCATCGTCATCATCACTGTCATCATCCTGCAATTTTCAGAATGAGCAAATATGAGTTTCAATCAGTCTCAACATAAAAACCACAAATTTCATTTTCTTCCACCTATCTACAATAAACAAATCAATCATGCAAAATGATGAAACTTGTTATCTAAGCCAACTCCAAATCATAACAAAGCTACATATTTAGAGATGACCATACTTACAAGCCATCAACTTCCATCCAACACTAGAGGGAGCAATATGGGGCAATTAAATAATAGACATGAGGGAAATCAAACATACTGGAAAAAATAAATATTACAGTCCCGTAAACCCCAGTTTTACAGAATCGAACTGTAACTGATCTCGTGCTATTTCTATTAACAACAATAATAGAAAATAATTGGAAATCAAATAAACTAGAAATAATAAAGCCCCTTGAACCCAAATCATAGCAGAACTTATGATTTCACACATAATCATGGTTTAAAGCCATCAAGTTCCATAATATTACTAGAGGGAACCATATGCAGCATTTGAATACAATTCACAAAAGTGACATAGCCATGCAGCCCTAAACCCTATTAGCCCCTTGAACTCTCCAGAGGACACACTCAGTGCAGGACTGGCTCAACTCTATACTTGTTAGTAGAATCAAGTCATTAGAAATCTGAATCTCTAAACATATCTTCACCCGAAGTACCAATATAATAATCATAAAAGTGACATCTAATACTTGGATGCATCAACATCTGCTAAAAAAATTCAACAATAATATATCAGGACTGTAATTGAATTCTACAACAAAACAAAATTTGAACCCCAAGCAATAGCCTTATTCAACCAACAAAGTTAGTGAATCACATAGATTTCTTCAACAACTCATCCAATCATTCAAACTAACAGATCAAACCAAAACAATGGAATGTAATTCACAGTAAATAATTCTGATTCCAATTCTAACCTCAACAAATGCTAAACATCTTATCGACTTGAACGAAAAGTTAGCAAATATACATAAAATATATAATCCAAAGGAGCATACTTGCAAAAGAAAATCATGATCAACGAATCAAATCATTCAAATATCAAAAGCATTCAAATTTCAAAACCGTACCTTCTTCTTCCGTCCATAACCATACTCACGAGACTCGCTGCTATATTCATCGTCATCACCACGCCTCTCATAACCATAACTACTGGGCTTCTTATACCCTTCTTCGTCACCAGATCTCTCATAACTCGACTTCCGCTCATATTTTCCATATTCCGAACCACCACCATACCCGCCTTCGTATTCAGATTCAGGTTTCCTCCCATAACCCGACTCGTACTCCGGCTTGCTACCATACCCTGATTCATACTCTGGTTTACGCCCATACCCAGATTCATACTCCAGTTTACTGCCATACCCGGACTCATAGTCGGGTTTACCCCCATAGCCGGATTCATAGGGCTTACTCCCATAGCCGGACTCATACTCGGGTTTCCTACCATAGCCGGATTCAAATTCCGGCTTGCTGCCATACCCAGGCTCGTAATCGGGTGTCCTACCATATCCGGATTCAAATTCGGGTTTGCTTCCATATCCGGACTCGTTCCCGGGTTTTCTGCCATAGCCAGATTCATATTCGGGTTTCTGGCCATACCCCGACTCATATTCTGGTTTTCGTTCATACGCTGATCCTCCATACTCGGACTCAATCCTCCCACCAAATCCGGATTCACCCAACTCGGGTCTCCGGCCCGAATCAGGTCTCCCGCCGTACCCAGATCCATATTCCTGCGAATCATATCTCTTCTCATACCCAGAACCATATTCAGATTCGGGCCTCCCCGATCCATAAGGTTCGGGCCTTCCCATTCCGGGCTGAAACCCATAAGCCGGCTGCGGCTGGGGCCTTCCTCCATAACCTGACCCGGGTACAAAACCGGGACGAGGCTTTGGTCGGGCATAGGAGCTGTACTCGTTATTGAGAGCTTCGTCAGCGTAGGCGGAAGGCTCCGAGTGCGACGAGAACTGGGGGCGAGCGTAGTCGAAGTCCCCATCTGACGCCGACGATGATGGGTAACAAGTCTCGTCGGACGGTGGCAGAGGACGGCCGTAAGTCAGAGTGATGTCGTATCCACCGCCGTAGGGCGTCGGATCGTACTCGTCGAAATCAGTAACGTCATCGTCATTGTCAGCGTAGTACGGCATTGTTTCTCTGTTCCGATTGCGATTTTGTTTTGCTTTGTTTTTGTGGTCTGGGATAAAATGAGGGTGGAGATTTTATTGCGGTGACATGACTTGCAAACGGTGTCGTTTGTGATAAGACGTTGTGTATGTTGACCGTTGGATTGGATTTGCTTTGATGCTAAAATGCAGGGGTGGGCACTGTCCGTTTTGTTTCGGTTCATGCCTAGAATCGAATCAAACTGAAACCGAATAATTTATAATTTTATGAACTAAATATGAATTAAATTATAGAATCGAATTAAATCAAACTAAATTTTAGTTTGGTTTAGTAATTTAGTTTAGTTTGGTTTTAATCTATATATAATATATTTATTATTTAATAAAAATAATATAATACTAATAGACTATTACTACAATAATAATCCTTAGTCTATAAATCTATAAATAATAAACAACATAAAAAAATGTAACAATAATAAATTAACATAATAAAATTCAACAATAATTTAGAAATTCACAAATAATAAATAATATAACAAAATTTAATAATAATAAATTAACATCATAAATACAACAATAATTTAAAAATCAACTACATATTACAAAAGATATTTTAAAATTGCATAGCCAACAAGTATTTTTCTTATCACTACTTTTTTTAATTTTAATTTTTTCACTGAATCATTTGATTCGGTTTTAAACCGAAACAAATTAAAAACTAAATGGTTTAAAAATTTTAAACCTTTTAATTCTAAACCCTAAACCAAATAACCACCCTCACTAAAATGATTAAAGAAGGGACACATGCTTGCCGACGTTGGATTGATTTTACATATATAATTAATTTTGATAGTGAGATCCAACAATAGTTAGTAACCTAGGCTCAATTTTTCATATATATAATATATGATTAAAATTAATTAATTTAATATTATTTTAAAATTATTAATTACATCTTTATAAAAAAATAATAAAACGTTCAGAGCAACGCAAAATTGAAATATGACTAAAAAAATCCCACCTGTTTATTTTGATTTATATTTTTCGGCTCATAGGTGTATCTCACTTTGTGTTTAATGTGCGTGGCCCCTAACAACTTTACCAAACACTAGATTTATCAACTAAACAATCAATCAATGATGCTCCAGTAAAGTTATGAACTTACGGTTAATTCTACTAATTCTTGGATAAAAAATCTTGGACGTGCATTATTATTATTATTATTTTCTAAAAAAAAGAACGTGCATTATCTTGCTTTACTTTTGCTCACAGCTGGAAACAAATCCAAAGTTTATCAAACAAACTTTGGCATTTTCCGTTCACTTCCCTCCATTTCTTTTCAATCAAAACAAAAACCCATAATAAATATTCGAGGAGGAGAAGATAATAATAAACGCATCGACATCAACAAAGATTCTCTCTGTACATAAAACCCTTTGGCCACAATTACTCCTTTTTTGTTTAAATTTATTTTTGGGTGCGTTATTTCTCCGCAATCGATCCCATCGCCGCCCGTGCGGTGCGGGTGTGTTAGTTTCGTTTTGGTTTTGAAAATGGCATCATGTGTGGTGACGGTGGCGCAGGACGGGACGGGGGATTACAAGACGGTGCAGGAGGCAATAGATGGGGTGCCGCTGTGCAACACTTGTCGGACTCTGATTCGTATATCGCCTGGGGTTTATAGACAGCCGGTTTATGTGCCAAAGACTAAGAACCTCATTACACTCGCGGGTCTTTGTCCCGAAAACACCGTACTCACTTGGAATAACACCGCCACTAAAATTGAACACCATCAGGTTCAGTATCTAGTAACTACTCATCTGTGTTTCTGAACGTGTTCCCAAAACCGGGTTTTTTAGAATTAATGTATATATATTCCGCAGGCTGCGAGGGTAATTGGGACTGGGACTTTTGGGTGTGGGAGTGTGATTGTGGAAGGAGAAGATTTCGTTGCTGAGAATATCACTTTCGAGAATTCTGCACCTGAGGTTGCCTTTTTATTTATTATATATATGCTTGATGAGTTTACATATTTATCCTTTGATATTTTTGATGAAAAATGAGTCCTAAGCTAATTGATGATCTTGTTATGATATAGTGAGTAATGTTTCGATCTTGGCTGATTTAGTTTTTGGTAAAATGGGGAGACTTTTTTGTCAAATTGCACATATACTCAAAAATCGTCTTCTGGTTTTTTGATTGTTTCTGCATACACTATGATTTTCCGCATGGGGGTATAATATATTGGGCCTCTTGTAAAAGGGCAATTTTCACACTAGCTTTATGATTTCTTAAGAGTGTCCCCAACTGCATCCTGCCGTGTTAAAATTTGATGAGGATCTGGGTGTTGTTGGAGGTGCTTATTTTCAGTTGATTATAAATGCTTTAATAATTTGTTTTATCCAATCTTTGAAGTTGTTATTCAGCACTCTTTCTCATTATAGGGTTCTGGCCAAGCTGTGGCAATCCGGGTAACTGCAGACCGTTGCGCCTTCTATAACTGCAGGTTTCTTGGTTGGCAGGTTTGTTAAATTTCAATATCGATGACCATGTTTGATTAGGGATTCATGAAATGTAACTTGCATATCTCAGATTCTTGACCGGGTCATTGATTTTCTGGACTTATAATCAAGGTGATTGATTCCCTTTGAACAGTAATTTTGTCTGTGAATGATGTATTGTGTGAAAACTTTCTAAAAGTCAAAGCAGCACCCAATATAGATGTTTACCATTTAAAATTTTGCTACAGTTGGAAAAATGATTTGCTTCATAAGCATTACGATAGACATTTTCGGCACAGAGATATATGATCCATCATATATATATCAACTGAGGGCAGTGGATGACAGCCTAGATACTTGTACATGCATATTAATTGCATTAAAATCATTTCATTTTCAGGATAAATCAGAGAAATATAATGTTCATTGTTCTTTTGCAATTGTAATTCTAGCTATACAGTTGCTGATTGTTATTTTGCATGCAGGATACTCTTTACTTGCATTATGGAAAACAGTATCTAAAAGATTGCTATATTGAAGGAAGCGTGGATTTTATATTTGGGAATAGTACTGCTCTCATAGAGCATTGTCATATCCACTGCAAGTCGCAAGGTTTTATTACTGCACAAAGCAGGAAATCCTCTCAGGAGACAACTGGTTATGTGTTTTTGAGGTTTGTGTATGCTCATTTTTCTTTTCCTTTCTTTTTCACTTTGTTAATCACTAATGGCATTTATACAGTCTAAACCTGCAAAGCTTTTTTAGGGCTCAAAATTGTTCCTTGCAAACTTCAATATATATCAACAAACGATTTTTTGAACCCCTTGAAAAATTAAAGAGTTATCCAGGCCACTGAGCTGCAATTATGTTTTTTTCTTTTTTTTTAAAGAAAATTATATCATTAAAAAAATGAAAAAGAAGTGTGATAAATACGAGTCCCAGTAGAAAAGAATCAAATATTTCATAAAATTTACTATTTTATTTTGAGTTTGTTTTTCTTTGGCAATACGCTCAAAAAATATTATTCATTTCCTCGTTGGGAGGGGACAACAAGATGTTATTTATAACAAGTAGTTTTGTTGGTTAGTTAATTGGTCACATTTTATTCATGAAATGGGTTGTCCTCATTGTTTAACATAACCAGTCCCCTGCCTGAAGAAAGGCATGCATATGAAGCATGGACTTCAATAATAATGTTCATGTATATGGTGAAATGATTTGTTTGGATTAGCAAGAGTTTGAGCTTGGCTCTTTTTAGAACTTTCTGAGACAAACTTAGAACACTGATTTTCCAGACACTGCCGTGTGTAGTGTTCTCTAAGGTCTGGTTCGAGCCACTGTCTCCATCATCTTATGCCTTATGTTCTTGAAATACATTCATCATAACTTGCTGGCTCACTGAAATTGGGTGGGATGATTTTTCATATGTGACAACACTGAAATCATGTTAGAAGGATTGTGCCAGACAAATATATACAAGTTCTTTGGTTGTACCTTTGTTTCCGCGTAATGCTCTCTGTAATCCTCTTGTTTTTTCTTGCTTCTTCCTAACAGTTTACCTACTTGATGCAGATGTGTGATCACTGGCAATGGAGGGTCAGGATATATGTATCTTGGACGCCCATGGGGACCTTTCGGAAGGGTGGTCTTTGCATTTACATATATGGATCAATGTATCAGACACGTAGGCTGGCATAACTGGGGCAAAGTGGAGAACGAGAGGAGTGCTTGCTTTTATGAGTATAGGTTTCTCATGTTTATGCTTATCTTAAATGCATTCAATTTAATTGTGTTTCCTAGTCATCAGAGTTAATTGAATTCTATTTGCTCAATCAAAACTGCAGGTGTTTTGGACCAGGTAGCTGCCCAGCAAAACGTGAAACTTGGGCTAGAGAACTGTTAGATGAAGAGTCAGAACAGTTTCTCATGCATAATTTCATCGACCCAGATCCTCAAAGACCTTGGCTTGCCCAGAGAATGGCCCTGAGGATACCATATTCTGCTTAAAGATCACAATTGAATAAGACAAGCATAAGGTTCCCAGCAAATAAGGCAGAAATTGAGGTCAATAAAATCGTACTTGTTTCGTGATGAAAGATGTTGTGTGCTTATTAATGTAGTAATTTTATGGGTGATCAACCCTTCTCTTTCATTTTATTTTCCTATTAGAATTTCGTGAGAACTTTAGTATCATTCACACGCTACGCAGCATTTGTTGTTTTCTATGATTGAATGGCGTCACTTGATCATGCACGCGTGATCTTCATAGGCCCCCCAAAAATCATTTTTTGAAAATTATAACTGTTATATATATATAGGGTGGTGATATTTCCACCCCACAAATTACGTAAATCCACCCCACTTCTAGAAAATAATTATAAAATTTTCACATTACTTTTAAAAACTTTAAATAAAGAAGAATTTAAGGAATTAATCAATTAAATCTTTCTTAAATTCTTAGTTTATTTTTTGTGACATTTTTTTTTATGTTTATTACCAAGATTCTTTCAAATTTTAAATTTGAATTGACTATTTTATCCTTAAAATGTAAAAGTACAAAAAATTTACTTCAACTTCAACATTTTTTATTTTATACAAAATTCATTGCTTCTAAATGGTAAATTCTACTTTATTAGTATGATTATTAACCTTTAACAAACATTATGTTTTTATGAGTCAATACTCATGTAAATTATTAAGCTATTAAATTTATATCATTTACACGTAAAATATTGAAAATTATTAGACTTCATTTTAAAAGTTAGATAATAAGTCACAAAATTAATACTTAAAGTATTAGATACAAGAACACATTATGCTTCAGGTTAAGTAATTTTATGCCATAACGATTACATAATTAAATAAAACTCATATTAAAACAATCTTCATAGTAAAAAAAACTAAGTAAAACAATATAAGAATGATTTAATTGATTAATTATACACATATTGATGTTGATTTGTATTTATAAAAAATAATGTGCATTTATTATAAATATTTTTTAGAAGTGGGGTGGGTTTACACAAATAATGGGGTGGAAATATCCCCACCCATATATATATATAGTCAATTTTTTTTAATGTAGATGTCTTTATTTTTTTTTTATGCGAACGCGTTTTTAAATCATATGATTTAATTGAGTTAGCTTTTTATTTTATTAAACTGCATGAGTTCATAGTGCATTAAAAATTAACTCTATTAAATTATACGGGTTAACAGTGTGTTTGTATTAAATAAAAATGAAGGTGTGCGTACTTAAGAATAATTATATATATATCTAAAATTTTCAATATAGAATTTTAATGTGTGAAAAAGTTTGAGAATGTTTTAAAATTTTAATGTGTGGAAAAGTGTGAGAATGTTTTAAAATTGTACATTTTTAAAATTTTATTTTTTAGTGTTATTAAATTTTACGGTTTTAAAGTTTTTTCAAACTTTTCATACTTTAAAGTTTCAGACCAAAAAAATCACATATATAGAGTATATGCTACTCGGCTAATGGGTTAGATTGCAAATTGCGTATGGATCCTTAGAGTATGAAACAACAAAAGAAATCGGAAAGCTGACAATCACAGCTAAATAATTAATTAATAATCAAAACAATTGTCAAGCGACTCGAGCGGCCACGACTTTACTCTTGTGATTGAGAATAACAAGTAAAACAGAACTACTACATAGGCCACTCAGGTGAACCAAAGATCTCATAACTGTGAGAGTTTTGGTTCGAGCTCCCACGGGAGCTTACCTCTACAATTAGTATGATTATAGAGTAAAAATTATAAAAAAATCTTACAATTGTGGAGTAAAAATTATAAAAAAATATTTCTCTCTTGTGAAATACAAGTAGAATAATAACGTCCCTAACATATACTTTATTGAAAATTTAATATAATATTATAAGTTTAAATTGTATATATTTAATTATAAATATTAATATATCTATTTATTGTTATAATAGTTATTATAAATATTTAACGTAATTTAACAACTTTGATATTTAACCTGTGTAAAAAAAAAAAAAAAAAAACCCAGAATCACAGAGTGTGAAAACTGAAGAGTAACAAAAAAAAAAAAGGAACGTATATTTTAATATTTAACGTCATGAATCATGTGTGTGATGTGCAGTTAATTGCGTATTGAAGGAGTACCCACAGACACTTTAATACTGTGCCAGGTGGCGTTATTGTTAAAATAAGCTCACAATTGTTGTAATCCCTGTCAATAAACGATGGGGCTAACCCCCAGCGCCAACAGCAAAGAGAGTCTCTGTAAAAGCGCCACGTGTACAAACGGAACGGCCAGCTCAGATTCACTTATCTTCCTTGTTCTTAACTAGAACTTCAATCACTTTCCTGCCTTTCAATTTTCAGTTGAAAATGAGTAAAATTGCAGCCACTTGTTTGGCGCCATGTCACCATGGAGATAGATGGATAGTGAAGTTGAAGCAGCAGCAGCAGCCACAATGGCAATGCCATGCAACAACAAAGTCTGGGAAAAGATCATCATCACAGCTGTTGATGGTCAAGAATCAGATGGCCGTTAAGCCTGCAACTTACTCTTCAAGAATCGCTACTGATATTCCTCTCTACGAATCTCCTGGGGTCTACCTTTTTGCTTTAACTCTCCTATTCTCTGTGTTTGCAATTTCATGTGGGATTGCTCTTTGATCTGTGTTTATGTCAGCAGGCTTTGTTTGATCAGTATTTGGAGGACAAGCAAAGAGTTTTTAATGCAATGTTTCCTGATAATAAACAAAGAAGTCAGAGGCTTAAGGAGGTTTCTAATTTTGGTTTTGTGTTTCATTTCACTGTTTATGGTTCTGGAATTTTAGACTAGTTTTGTTTACAATTATGTGCCTGCAATGAGTTTTGTAGCATTATTCCAAGGGAATATTTTGGAATTGTTGATAATTGATATGATTATCTAGGCTAAATTATGAGAATTGATCTCCTTGTTTTCTTGTCATTTGGATGGAATTTAGTAATGATTCTCTTCTGAGAATAGAAGGCCATCTGACTAAAAGAATCGCTTGCTTTAGAATTTGTCAATAAACGATATAGTAGTACCGGCAATGGTGAATCGTCATGATTGTAACATGTTTCGGATCTGAATGATCGCATAATCATACCTAACCATATAGTTCCAGTCGAAAGAGAGTGAGATTGATTATTCTAGCTTTATCTGTTGAGAATATATTAATGCCAAGTTAACCTTATCTGTGTTACCGGGACAGAACTAAGTAATCTCTGTGAACTTGTAGGAAAACCTAAGCAATCGGACGATGTCTTCATGGCTTGTGATACCTAGATATACTTGCTTGATTTTAAGGCCTTTACATAGATCCGTCGCATAGCCTGAACAAAAATTTACCAAAAGATCTTCTTTGCATTTAGACCTGTCTAGTCTTTTCAACAGAAGTTATACACCACTCCCAAATGATCGTTGGTGGAATTCAGAATATGGCCATCAGCTTAAATGCTTTTTAAGCCTAAGCATTCTTTTTATATGTAAGAGAAGGTTCCCTAAATCTGAGATATGGAATTTGAATGTATAATATTTTGCAGGATGAGTGGAGGATTCAAATGCTGCCGATACAGTTCATCTTCCTTACTGTGAAACCAGTAATAGACATGAGGTTGAGATGCAAAACAGGAGGGAAAGACTACCCACCACAAGTTCCTCAAGATATCACAAAGGTTCTGGAGCTTGACATTGTAAGTTGTGGATGCACAGGAATGAATGTTTAACGTATTTTATTTTCTCATCACTCCCGTATGATATACACCAAATCCATTCTTTTGCAGACAAGATGGGAGCTCGGAGACCTTGAAAATGTTATTAAGCCATCTCAGTTTTCTCTCAGTGTGAAAGGAGCCTTATATTCTGACAGACAGGGAACAAGGAGCCGGCTTAAAGGTCAATTAGAGATGAATATAAGCTTTGTACTTCCTCCTGTGCTTGCTTTGATCCCTGATGATGTCCGCCGCAATGTTGTAGAGTCGGTAAGGACCTACAAGAAGCCCTTCTTATAGCAACTGTTTGCATGATATTTTTGCTTCAAGTTCTAGCCAACCTCTGTAAATAAATATTTCCGGAATAGGTGTTAACAAGATTGATCGAGGACATGAAACAGAAAGTTAATGGTAGCTTGCTTCAAGATTACAGTAAATTCAAGAGGGAGAGCCTAAATAGTGCGAGGTGTTAAACAAGATGAAACTGAGGGCATCTAGCCGAGTTTGAAAATAATACGCAGCTCACTAGGGTTAAGTATTAATATTCTCTGAAAGCAAGAAAACTATGACGGGAATCATGAACGTAGTTCATTCTTTTGTATTCATGGTACAAAGAAAAGTTACTGAAATTGCCTGTCAGTGTTTTTTGTTTTTGGTTTTTTTGATTTTGATGCCTTATTGTTGAAGTTGCAATAATTTTGGGTTTTCTATTCATTATGCTTGAATTTAAACAATCTTCCTTGCACTCTAGAGGAATTCCATGATAATAAATAAAGATGAAACTGCTCCTACGCTCATCTCACTTCTATGAAATTTAGTTGTAGTTCCTATTCCGAGCCTCTGACTAAGCAAATCCTCGTGAGGGAAACAATCCCCATTGTATGTGTATAATGGGTTAAAGTTTTGTAGAGAAGCAATGAAGCACTCACGATGAGTCACAGATCATCATGACAAGCAATTATTCATTACGCGACCCCGCCTGGCACGTGAAAACACAAAAGAAATCAGATGCTCCTAGGAACTTGATGTGGAGATGCGGGGGATCGAACCCCGTGCCTCTCGCATGCAAAGCGAGCGCTCTACCATTTGAGCTACATCCCCTCGTGGTGAGTGTTACATCAGCCGCATTGTTAATTCATCTTGAACTTCTAAGAGTGTGTTCATTAAACGTCGGAATTTCAGATTTTCTTTAATCAATTTTGTCGGATTTTCAAATTAACTTGTTTACTGAGGATCGGTCTTTTCATCGCTATGCTTCTAGTTACGATCTCCGATGCGGCGGCTCCGTCTATGAACGTTAACTAAATCATCCTAAGTTCAATTTAATTGCAGCAAACTACATAAAACTCCGAGAAATAAACAAAGATCACCACCTTCGGCTCTGGCAATAGTAGGAAATGTGGTTCTCTTCTCTGCCACCAACTCGTTTCCCACGTAACATTGAAAAACGAAGTTAACACTAAATTTAGTTGACTACATCGTATTTGCTTGGCTCTTAATTCTCCGGCGACAGTTATTAGTAAGGACCAAAATTGAACTGACCACTAAATTCATGTTACTACAGCAGATTTAAATAACTCTAAGTACGTGTAATCTCAGCGGCAGTAGTGGAATGAACGCGTCCACCCCCCTCAGCTGCTGAGGATTCTTGTCTGGCTTCACCATCTCCAGAGCCACACTATCATGTTATGTCAGAGGGGAGATCCGTTTGATCGTCAAAGATTTTTATATTTTATATATTTTTTAATCAAATTAATCCAGTTATGTATTTTCATTTGTTTATTTATTTAGTCAGGCTCTATACATATAACATCAAAAGGCCCTATCGAGATGGATTCTGTAAATTATAGGATTTTTTGCAGTATCCAACTTGTGTTTGGTTGCTTTCGGAGATTCTACCGAGTGGTGTACTGGATCATCTTACTAATTCATCTCAATGTGGTAATCTTGTAATATTTTCTAACGTGTACCACTTAATATGTAAAATCAGTAGAGAAACAATTTTTTTTTTTTAATTTAATATCCCAATTACTTATATTTTTTTTGTTAGGATAATTATTTATAATAGTTTTCATTTAATGTATTTTTCATATTCGATATATATAACACCCATTTAAATTTAAGCTTATGCCATACATATTTTAGGAAGAAGTAGCTTTTGGTGCATTGGTATTCATTTCTAGTTGAACAATAAACAAGTGTGTACAATGTGGCACGACATAAAGGGATTAAATGAAAAATGAAAATAATTAATAAAAATAACTATGTAATTATTGCAATATCTTTATTACATGTATCAAGAATCAACATCATAAATGCAAAAACAGAGAGATGTTCACCATTTTCGCAATACTGCTACACGAAGAGATGCGCACCATCTTCGCAATACTGCTACACGTTTGTTTTGAGGAAAATGATAAGCATTTCTAATACTATTTAAAGGTTCTTTTTTTTCCAAGAAAATAACTTTAAGAAATTATTAAAGGAACACATAAAAAATATGAACAAATAGCTATACAAGGTACAAATTTTTAATTGCTCTAACTTTCTTCACAACATCTTATTTTTCCCCTAGTTGAAACTGCCAATCATCTTATAGAAATAAATAAAAATTTATGTTAACTCATTTAAGTGTGGGATAAATCTTATCACAACTATAAGTATGAGATAAATCTTACCTTATTATTATCAAGGGATACTCGATTATGTGCCATGTTTGAGGGCGTGAGCCTGAAATCAGACCTTATGGTTAAAAAGGTCAAACACTCTAGCCTAATAAGCTATTTCAGCTCTCTAAAAAAATATACACATATATTGTAAGTAACAGAAGAGAAGCTGCGACATATCAAAACGAATTCTTAACATTCACTCCTTGAAAATTAAAGGACCACAAAGACTGGACAAACAATAGTAGGTAGCTTTACTTTTGCACCCAATGACAAACCAACAAAAAGAACCGGCAACACAACAAAATGTTAAATGAGAAATATAAAAGGGAAAAATTTAATCGTTCCAACTTTGAAGAACACCCACACTCCAATGAGAAAGCATCTTGTCTATTTAGCAAGTTTGAAGTACAAAATCAAGATGATAGCAATAACGAGGACTGCGACAACGGCACCAATAATCCACTTGTTCCTGTTCATCCTTCTTGACATGGCTGCCAAAACTTTCTTACTCTTGCCAATGTTGTCGTCCACTCCATGAACCTGTAGCTCAAGAACAAAAAGCAGTAAATAAACTGGCACAAGGAATCAAAAGATGAAGATCTCGTTAGAGACACTATAAATGAATTAAGAAACATACTGTATTATGGGCATGCAAGAGAGATTGTCTTTGTGAACTCAAATCTTGAAGAATTGAAACACCAAGTTCTTCTGTTTCCAGCATGGTTCTTCTACCATCTTTAATTCTATCAGTGGACTGATTTAACCTTTCTGTTGACATGATTAACCTTGACCTTTGATCAGCTGATGCCTATTGCACATGGATCAAACATTCCTTGAGTAAGGATATGACTGAAGACTAGCAATCAAACCTAAAACTAATAAGATAGCAATCAACAGTATAAAGTTTTTAGTAATCTACCATCACAGAAATAATACGATTACAATTTACAAATTAGAAGCAAAAAGAATGAGACTTTCATGCCATTAGTCAGAAATTTGTAAAACCTATATTTGCAACAAAGCATAAGGAAAAGATAAAAAATTAAACTTATTACATGTTAATTTACATCCTTGCATTGCTTCCTAGGTGCATATACAAGAAAATTCACAAGGAATGCATTCAGGCAAATCAACTCGAATTTGCAACTGGGTTCAACTTCTATTCCATTCCTGTCTTAAACCATTTTCCCTAGATCCAATTCCGACAAATCTATATATTGAAAATAGAAACATCTTAGCGAAACTAATAAAAGCAAGCCAGATGAATCAAACAAACCGTCAAAGTGTCGGCCATTCCTGATTCCAACAACTCATCTCGAGCAGCAGCATTCAAATTTCCAGAAACAAGTCTTTTAACTTCACTTTTCAGATTGTTTAAATCTGATTTATACTCCCTTAACTTAGCTAGAAGTACAGCCTTAACATTTGGCTGCAAGCTTCTTGCCTCAAGGTCCATTTTCCGTATCTGCCAAAACATAACCAATCAACATCCAGTTCAAAAAGATAATCCAGAGTGCACTAGAATAATTAGAGCATTCTTTGTTTGCAATCCAAAGAGTTTTTACTATTAAATCCAAAACTGGTGAAAATTTCATAATAGCAGCAACAATTGAGGGAGGAAAAAAACTCTTAATATACAAAAACCCATCCAATTAAAATCCGACATTCCAAACCTTATCTTCTGAGACTTTTTCACGTATAATTTCACAAAACAGCAGAACGGACTATTTATTTTTCCTTCTTCAAACAACGCACGTTGTTATTCAATTACCAAAATCTTCAAAAAAAAAAGCTAAAAGAATTACAAAATTGAATTACGATGTCAAACCAAACACTGCCTGAAAAAAAAACCGTACCAAAGATTCAGCCTCATCCAATCCAGTTTGAATTTCAGATACTTTTTGCTTCTTCCTTTCTGCATATAATTAAATAATATGACAAAAATTCACACTTCAAAGCTCCATCACTAATGTCAAAATAAAACTAATTTCATTATTAATTTTTAGTAACTTTTATTTACCTCCATCAAGAGCCGCAGCTGCCGTACACTTCTTCGAAAGATTCGCTGAGATTTCACAGTATTGTCGCTCGTACCCTTCAAATACGTCACTCATTATCTCTTAATCCGAATGAAATCTGTTCATAGACAAAAAATTAAATCAAATTAAACTTAAAAAAATTAAATAAAAACTATAAAAACTTACTTGTGATGAATTATCGAACTGCGATGATCGTCTAGAAAGAGAGTTTGATTCGGTTGCGATCGCGAAGGCTCTGTGAATTGGTTTTGTGAGTTCTTTTGCAAATGATCGAAACGACAGTGATCGCGTGCGTCGTGGATGACAATGGAAACAGGTGAAGGATAAAGCTACTCGATGGGGAACGGGTGGAATGACACGTGCAATAAATGTGGTGGCTATTGATTGGTTTTCTCGGGTGAGATTAGATTTGCTTTGCTCTATGTGGGTGGAAGCCCTTAGCTTTTTCAGTTGGAGTTTATTTAATTGTTTATGATAATTTAGACAACATACCCTTTAATTGTTTTGTTTAAGGTTGTACCGAGGGACATATTTAATTATAATATAAATCTAATAAATAAAATTATTTTATTTAAAAAAAATTATTCTATGATATCGTGATTAAAGTTACGATATTAATACCATAATTAAACATAAATTATGTAAATTAAACATAAAACTTATAAATTTAACATAAAAATTGTAAATCAATATTAATTGTAAAATAAAATATAAGACTTGTAAATAGAAGATAAAACTAGTAAATTGATGTATTATTAGTAAATAAAATAAAAACTTACGAATATAACATAAAAATTGAAAATCAACATTAAGTGCAAAATAAAACATAAATTTTAAAAATAAAACATAAGATTTGTAAATGAAAAATAAAACAAGTAAATTAATATAAAACTAGTAAATTGATGTGTTATTAGTAAACAAAATAAAAACCTGCAAATATAACTTAATACTATTAAATTAACATTAACTGTAAAATAAAACATAAATTTTAAAAATGAAACAAAAGACTTGTAAATAAAAAGTAAAACGAGTCAATTAATATAAGACTATTAAATTGATGTACTATTAATAAATAAAATAAAAACTTACAAATATAATATAAAACTCGTAAATCAACATTAAGTGCAAAATAAAACATAAATTTTGGAAATGGAACATAATAATTGTAAATGGAAGGTAAATTAATATAAACTAGTAAATTAATAGATTACTGGTAAACAAAACAAAAACTTACAAATATAATATAAAACTAATAAGTCAACACTAACCATAAAATAAAATATAAATTTTAGAAATAAAACATAAAACTTGTAAAAGGAAGGTAAAATAAGTAAATTACTAAAAAATTGATAAATTGACATATTATTGATAAAAAAATGAAAATTTATAAATTTAACATAAAACAAGTAAATCAAAATTAAATGCAAAATAAAACATAAAGTTTGTATATTATGCCTAAACTTATTCCACTTTTTTTTAGTATAATATTTTTGTTTAATTAATGAGTAATTTTTTTGTTTACTTAAAGAAAATATTTTTCTATAAATAAAAAAATATTTTTCACTAAAATTCTATACAAACAATGTTAATTTTTTAAATAATTAATAATCTTATATGAATTTACTAATTATACTTTACATTTACTAATTTTATATGTAATTTATAATATTTATATTTATCACGATATTAATACCGTAATTTTCATTATGGCGTTATAAAATTCTCCTAATAAAAAGTAAGAAATTTTTCTTATTTATTTACTACGTTCTTTTTGTCTAACCTTGTGTAAGAATGAAGATCCTTTGAATGATTATACACAAGCCATTGCCAAAAAAGCGTCAACTGGTCTACATAATGAATAGCATAATTATTTTAACAATAATCACTGCTTCTAGTGACATTAATTTCTCTTCAATAAAACGAACTAAAACTCTATTAGCACCATGTATACAAAGAAATGGTGCAAATTTTAGTGGGGCTTTGATTTGGGGTACAAAGATTAAGACCAAAAAGCACAAAATTTATGAAGGGCTCTTTACTTGGATCCCTTGTAAAACAAATGGGTACTACACAAACTCCCCCTGAAAAATGCAGCAGCAGCAGCAACTCACTGCAAAAATAGGATGCTCAAAATTATCAAACTTGACTCAGGTGTCTGATTTTCTTCCATACAGCTCGAATCTCAACAAAGACAGAAGCCCGCTTCAGTTGACAACTGGTGCTATGAAGTAATTCTCTGTAATTTTGACAAGTCAAAGTTTATCTGCATGCTGTGTTTTCATCTGATTGGACAATCACAGACCCATCAGTTGCAGAAGTTCCTCCAGTTTTCACAAGTTTTGCTTTCAATTGTTCCAATTCATGATCAGGGAAAACTTCTGATTGCATGGATGGGGATATTTTCTTCACATGCAACCATGTCAGCTGCCAAAAGCTATCACCAGCTATATCATCAGTCGGCAGGAGAATGCCAGTCGTCTTCATCACCAGCAGATTGTTCTTGAGAAGCTCAGGAATTAATTCATGAATCTTGCCAGAACGTTTTCCTCGAAGTTTTAGGTTCATATATTTATCCATATGATTAAGAACCCCAAGCCAAAGTTTGCAGAAGGATGGTTGCTGCGAGAGATCCTGTAGTTGCTGTAAAAATGCCTTTGACGTTAATTTCATGGCTAGAACGAGTGTTCCATCTATGTTCCGGTAATCCTTTGGAGAGTTAGCCTGTGCAATTTCTAACAAATCATCGAGCAATGTGAATATCACCATATCAAAGCACTGGAACCACAAGGCATTTGGAAGGCGAATCCCATCAACTGCTGCGAGAGATCTCTGTAACGCCAATATAGCATGGTTCCTCACCTCTTCTCTCTGGTCCAAACACACTTTCTTCAGTCCTTGAACCAGCCTCAGCCACATCTCCCCTATATCTTGGCTCAATTTAATGGCAGCCTCCTCCCCTACTGCATTCTTAGCCTCAGAAGACCATCTGACTAGACTAACAACAGAGCCTGACATCAATTCTAGGGCAGAAACAGATCTATCAACCTCACCAACCCGAGACTCGGCAAACTGCCTTGCCGCATCCACACAAAGAATGTAATTTGAAGGCAACAGATGAGCTGCCTCGGACATGATAAAAGCTAATGCCTCAAATCCTGCTTCTGATGCTTCTGGATGTCGAGCTGTGATAGATAGCAAGGAAATGATCGTGCGCCATCCCACATGTGATCTGATGTGAGTTGAGTTTGCTTTTACAAGGCGCATTACTTCCTGTGTAATGGGTTCACAATATGCATCAGCCACCCTTGCATCAAGTTTCAATATTAGTTGTAGTGACTTGAGTAGCTCTTCGGTCAAGTTCTCCTTATAAGGAAGTAGTCGCTGGCATATCCTGAGGAGCCCAAACACTGCCTTTTCTACAAGCATGGACGGCATTACAGTTGACTGAACAATATTGGCTATGTGCTCGTAGACACCATGCCAGATAAGCATAATCCTATCTCGGTTATTCAGTGTAATTGCAATCAGCAATTCCACGCAAAACACTCCTGTGTCTTCATCTTCGCCAGAGCTACCACCCTTACGGAGTCTGCCTGATGCCAAAATAAGGGCCTTCACAAGATCCAGCAAAGACTCAGCTTGGAGAAATTTACTCTCTGAAAATATACTATCAATGTGGCAATTCTGTATGATGTCATGAGTGCGTTGATGAGCGGCAAGTTCTTCCTCGCTAGGCTGCAACCTTGGTTCTTCCATATCAAATGATAAGAGTTGACTGAACCGACCAATCAGGCTAGAGGACTTCCTAGGAGTGGCCACAGGTGTTACATGTGATGTTGAGACAGAACTTGTAGCAGGTTTCTCCCGCTCTTGGTCGGATGAGGGCTCCATATCATCAGCCGCATCACTCACCAGACGAGCTGGAAGAAGGCCAAGCTTATGCAAGCTTAATACACAATCCAAAATATTTTTCCACCCCGAGTGGATATAATCACCATACCTGTTTGCTATTGTAAAAAGGGTGGTCAGTGCCATCCTGGCTTTGGTATCATCGCCAAGGGCAAGAACAGCTTCTTCAACAGATAATGGAGTCAAAAGGGTTGTGAATTTACAGACGGACACAACCAAATCATCCAAGATATCACCAAAATGATAGAACGTTGAAAGTTTGGCAACAGCCAAGAATCCATCAACGCATCTCTGCAAAACATCTTCCCGCTCCACCTGATCAAAAATCACTGACATTGCAGCTACTGTGGGACCTGACAAGATAATAAACATATCATGATCGAGGAGTGCCCTAGAATCACACACAATGAAAGGAGTGGCTTCTCTGGATTTATGCAATACATTAATCCAGCGGCTTGACGTCATCACTGGAGACCCGGCACCATGCTCTGGTATCATCAAGATTTCATTTTCACATATTGAATGGTAAAGCTCTGCAAGGTACTCTCGAGGAAGATCTTTCCCTCCATTGATACGTCGATTATTTCTGATGAAATCTTCTTCAGTCATCTTTTTCTTCACCTGTGCATTGTGTTGATCTGTGTTAAGTAATATAAGCGAATAAGACAACAAGAGAGCGGCATCTTTGTTGCTCAATATATCAGATGATTGCTCATAATATCGTTCAGCAAATGCCTCAAGCACCCTTTGTATCTTCTGCGATTCACCGGGCAATCTGAAAGTTCCTAGGAAAAGACGCAACGCAGTATCTAAATTCATGTCACGGAAATTAAAAGTCCCAGCAAATTCATTAAGTACCTGAACACAAAACTCATCATGGTTTCCAAGAAAATCTCCAATGAGGTTCTTATCTAACCCAACTGTGTACCTAAAGAACAATGCTACACTTTGTGGGTCAAGTTTATCAGGTAGTAGATGCATTCCTTGGAGAAATTCTAGACCTTTTTTAGGATCCCGATTAAAGTGATCAGCTCCAACCATCAACTTTCTCTTGATGTACTTCACCTTCCGAACAAATGGAATCCAATTATTGGGGTCACTATAGTCCGAACATTTCAACGTCCAGAATGCATTATATTCCTCAGGGTCAACTGATGCCCCTTCTAGAGCAGGAAACTCATTGCTTATCCTCTCGGCCATACCTTGAACCATGGATATCATTCCATCCAGTGCAAGAACATGCATTGCAGATAATGGTCCATTGACTGGGAATGCACTTTTTGATAACAAGTTAGTAAGGTCTTCAAACAAATTACCACAGGTTATGTCACAGTCAAAATTGGCATACATCTCACTCATGAATGACTGCTGCCTACAGAGATCAACCAAAGCTTCCATGGCAACCTCCTGCTGTTGGTATGAGGACCCATGCTTGCTCTGTGCAAGCCTCAAAAGCACACAAGAAAGGAAAGCTTCAAGCTGTGCTTTGAGCTCCACACGTAAATGATGATACAGATTGAGAACAATGCTACAAACTGTTGAAAGAATTAGAGGGCTCATCGACAAGCCAAACTGCATCAGATAACGAAACAACTCATCCTGAATTAACACTAATAACCTCGGATATTTACTGATTGACGATCCACCCAATTCTATGGCTGAATTGATTAAACTCAATGCAAAAAGTGGAACATCTTCATCATCTGCTATAGGATTTCCCCTAGGTCCAATCCCCATGTTCTCAATAGCATTCAAAAGAGAACACAGAAAGTGAAATATCTCCACCATGCATGGGACCCCAAAAGGTTCCATCATTATCTTTTCAGCATTTTCAGTAGCCTCCATCTCAACAGTAGTCTCACCGTTATTTGCTTCCACTGATGATTGACCATCCCTTTCAACACTAACATTACCATTCTCTAGAGGTTTACTTCCTGAGGTGATTTCCTTCTCCATTAACCCCACCTGTAGAAACAGATCAACTTCAAAAATTGACAAGGGATACCTACGCTAAAATTTGGTTGCCCATCTAATTGTGAAACGAAAATATTCATCCTATCTACACATACAAGTTGTAATTTACAACCATAAAACATAAGCAGACCTACTTTGCCTTGGCAGCTTAAATGCCTGACCTCTATGCATCAGTTCACATGGGAAGCCCATGGTATATCAGATTAGGTGTAACACTAAATATCAAACTAATGATAAAAACTCATCCACAGAAGTTGACATGGCATAATGCAATTACATGAGTAAATAAAGAGACTAATGCAACAATGAGAATGAGGGATGTGGAAACAATATTGATTTTTCTACATTTACTCATCCAGTTACATTTTTCCATGTTAGTTTGTATCATTATTTTGTATGTCTAGAATGCTCATATATTAATTGTATAATGTTGGTAACTCTAGCTAGTCCAATTTTATTATATTTATATATTATATATGAAAAACATTAATGCGAGCAGACAAATAGGCGCTAGGCTCACTGAATCAACTTTCAGGATTGACAAAATCAACAGTCCAGTATACATATATGGAGCTTTGGGAGAAGGACGATTTAGTTTGAATACATTACCAATGATCATGATATTACAATGCTAGAATCTTCATTTAAAAAGTATCCCATCAAAGAGTAAAACCTATGCCCTAGAGTACTTACCTTGTTTCCATAGTCTGACCTGCTTCCAAGAACGGATGATTGCTCCACGCAGTCAATATGAGGAAGGTGAGAGAAGATACACCTAACTAACTCATGCATTGTTTGACGTGCTATCCGCTGTAATAATTCACCTTTGGAGCTTGCTTGATGGACTACACGGAAGCAAGTATTTACAATATTGCACACATGTTGATTGCTCAACTTAACCACTGCCTTGCTTTTCATACAAGCTAGAAGAACCTGAAGTATCTTCATCAGCACCACTTCTTCTGATGCTGGATCAGTTACTTCAAACCGGCAGCTTGTTACTGCTTCAACTATTAGATGCATAGCTTCTCCCACGTTCACGGTATCAAGATCAAGTACATCAAGCATCAAAATTTTGTAAACCGATGACAAAGCAACACCAGTAATTGGTGCACCTGTCTCATCAGATTGAATCACATCCAAAAAAGGCTGCAAGTACACAGCTGGATCAACTTTATGCCACTGATTCTGCCATAAAAATATCAGTTTGCGTAATTCTTTCAACGAATGAATAAGAGAGTGCTCCAGCTGCTCATCATCAGCCATATAACGAACACCCCACCTTACATTCCTTCTCATCACAGCCAAAACCGCACCTATCTCAGAATTTATCATACAAGCAAAAGCACCCCTTGAGGGCTTAATAGGTGGATCCTTAAGTCCAGCATAAAACGCATGGCTTCCTGTTCCAAACGGCAAATTCAAATGCCCCATTCTCATTCCAGTTTCTTCCACAATTCAACTCACTCTTGAACCATGCCACTGGCAACTAACGACACAAACAAGAAGCCCAATTACTTTAAGCAACAAAGGCATTCAACAGAAACAAAATCTAAAAATTGAAACTTTTTACTACAAACAAAATGCATCAAGCAAAAAAAAAAATCCCACATCAAATTTGCGGCAAAGAACCAATGTAAGTAAACAAAATGTATCAACCAAAATAATCATACAGATACAAAATTAAAGCAACCAGATCTAACCCAATTGAGCATGAAACTGAATCCAACAGAACATAAAACAGGGATCAAATAACAGTCCCATATCAAAATCGACTCAAATCCATCTGGGCCTATTTCATATGACGCAAAATCTGTGAAATTGAGTGTCAAAATGGAACCTTTGATTGTTCTTTGGAGATTCCCGCTTGGAAAACTGTTGTGGGCAGGGACGTGATGAGGATTTGAAGAGTGATCACGTGATATATGAGTGAGTTAAATCAGAAGTTATCGTTTTCACATTTGAAATGAAAATGGGTCTATGAAACGAAGAAAAGAGAGTGGTTTAAGATTCGATTTTGATTTTACAACAGCACAGATCTTTCGACTTCGAGTTTTTGGGACGCGCGTTTTCGCGGTTTTCAGAAACGTTTTTTTTTGTTTCATGGGTAACATCGACTTTCAAAGTTTTTTTCTTGTTTATTTTCTCTCTAGTTGACTAATTTATTAATTTTTTCAAAGGTAAGACTTTTAAAATAAGCATTTTTTAAATGAAATTAGGAGCTCTGTAGTTCCATATTTTGTATTACATTCATATTTAAAAAAACATATTGATCGAGTTGGTTTAAAATAGCTTTGATTCGCCGAACTTAGAGATTGATTTGTCATGTGTGCTTGTGATTAAATTTGTCAATAATCAAACTGCAATTTTCTTTCTTCCACATTTTTTTTCTCTCGATTAACCTTAATAATAAAAGAAATGATATTCCCATAAAGTATTTTGTATAAGCTGAGGTTTACTGTATACACCAGCCAATGAGAACGGATGATGAAGGGTAAAAATGTCAATTCAATGGTACACTCGGTCGCTCATTGATTAGAACAAAATTAAAACAAAAAAAAAGGGCTTGCTGGTTGCCTTTGCTTCAGCTAGCTGATCATCGCTGGTGCCGCTTCTGGTTCGATTCAGTCTCTCATTTTTTTCTCATTGTTTCTCCGTTCAATGTCTCTTACACTCTTTTTAATGTCTGCTTAATATAAATTTTAGTTGCTTTTTACAGTCGTAAACAACATTGGCCGGTTCTGAAGTGTTATAGTTGGTAGTAATGTTATTTGAAGCTAATTTTTTGACAATTAGTTAAAAACTTGAAGTGGGCTTAAATTTTTTCCATTTGTTTCGTATTTATTAAAGTGGGGTTTTGCTCTTGTTTTAGATGTTTAGTTTTGCTTCAGTAGATATGTTTGGATTGATGGAAAATTTGTTAAACTTTTGACTAATGGGATGTCAGAATATAGCTCGAAATCATCATTTTTGTCTCGTTGAGTTATTGTCATAAGCCTTGAATGTTGCATCTTACAGGTTGTCACTTGACATTGTGCTTAACTTTTGTACAGTTATTTATTTGAAGGTTTTGAAATTGGTTCACATTTTGGTGTTTTTCACAGGATCTGTGGATCTTCTTGGGTAGGAATGATTCTTTCTGCTCTTTTAACTTCTGTGGGAATCAATCTTGGTCTTTGTTTATTGTTTTTCACTTTGTATTCTATATTGAGGAAACAACCGGGTAATAGAATTGTGTACGAGCCGCGCTTGGTTGAGAAAGAAAAGAAATTGCAGCAGGAAGATTTTAGCTTAGAAAGATTATTGCCATCTCCTGGCTGGGTTAGGCAGGCGTGGGAGCCCTCTGAAGATGAACTCTTGTCAACGTTAGGCTTGGATGCTGTGGTATTTACGCACATATTTACCTTCAGGTAACTTGCTTTATTGGATTGTGGATTATATCTAAGTTTTAGAAGACTGTTGAACTCATTGGAAACATGCTATGTTGTGAAGCTGCTGCCTTCTCTGCGCACAAGTAGCATTTATTTTTTAATGTAAGGATTAAAAAGGTTATGATTTATTTACTAATCCCCTCTTTTAGTTGGGGCATATTGATTTTAGAGGTCTCTTGGTTGAGTTCTTGTGGAATATCTGGCTATCATTTTGTACGGAAGTATATGCTGAATTGAATAGCAGTTGCTAAGCCTTTTGTTGCCACCATCTTGTCCTTGATTCATTGTTCATGTTTAGATAGGCATGAAACTTCAGCTGTCCAAATTGCAGAGTTAAGGGGTGGATCTTCCCATTCTCAGTGTCCTGGCTATCAAAAGCCTTTCTGGCACAAGCTGGGAACCACATTTTCAATTTGGACATGACCCCTGCTGGCATTTTTGTCACTTGATTAATCAACTAAGGGACCTTATTTTCTTCTTTCATATTTGTGCTTCTTTCTTATTTAGTTTCATGACTTATCTTCAAATGATCTGATCTCTCTCACTGCTTCTTTTTTTTGAAAAAAACATAAATGCAGTTTGAAGGTATTTATTGTTGCTGGGATTATTGGTATAACCATTCTTCTGCCCATTAACTTTTTGGGGAATCAGCTAAGTTATGATTTTTCTGATTTGCCAAACAAGTCTTTGGACTCATTCAGTATCTCAAATGTTGATGATGGTTCAAACAGGTAAACAGAAAAACTAATACTGCATAATATTCAATGATAAGCTTGTGCATTCTTCTATGGCTACTTTATCATATTTACCTCTCATTGCTAGTTTGTTGTCACGTCAATTTTAAAGTTTGTCACACGAGTTATTTGTAGATTTCCTCAGGTATCTATTATTTTTATCTTGTGCCAACTAACATTTGGTCACCTTATAGTGAGAAAGCTCTGAATTTACTTTTGGCATTTCTCAAGGTTATGGATTCACTTTTGTGCTGCATATGTTTTCACTGGAGCTGTTTGCTATTTTCTTTATCAAGTAAGTCTATGCGGTCACATTTTTCTGGTTCATGAGAGTAAAACTATCCTTTGAAATTTTAACATATATTGATTCTGTGATTTCCAGGAATATAGCTATATTTCGTCAAAAAGAGTTTCTTACTTCTATTCATCCAAGCCCCAGCCTCATCAGTTTACACTATTAGTCCGGGGTATCCCAGGGTCTTCCAGAAGCAGCTTCAGCGAAGTTGTTGAAAGTTTTTTCAAAGAATATCATCCTTCTACTTACCTTTCACATACTGTGATCCGTCGAACAAGCAAAATTCAAGAACTTACTGTAAGCATTGAGAGTGAACTTCCAGTTGATTTTGAGTCACCTTATAGGTTATGAAATTTATTTTAAAGGCTTAATTCTTCACTTTTAGAATGTTATCAAATCTTAAATGTACTAAAAGAAAATAAATTAATAAATAATAAAAAGCCATCTTCATAGCATGAATTCATGTTTTTATGATTGCGTTCAGCATACACTTTCTGGAATGTAAAACCGAACCTACCAAGTTGTATGAGGGCTTAGAATGTTCACATCTGTAAATTGTGTACCACCTTCATCAAAATTCTAAAATGCAGTTCTTTGATATTTGTGGCATAAATTTTTGGAATTATTTGTTCAGAACTTAATATAGTTATTCCTACCAATTAAAAAAACAAATTATGTAGTTTATTTATTTTGGTGCATTTGTTGCATGTGCAATGTAATACTGGGCAGACTTGTATTAAATTACTGCAATGTGCAATTTTCTATACATGTTAGTCCTCCAAGGATTAGAATCATGCCGGATATATCACCCTAACTATGATTGTGTTTTTTGATGAATCTGTACTGTATTTTTCCTTCTTTCACTTCATCAAATCAGATTTTTTATGATTATGGGTTCTGCAGAAAGATGCTGAGAAGTTGTATAGAAGAGTTTCCCGCTTAAACTCAAACGATAATTCTCATAAAAGGTTTAGGCGTGATGGCTTTTTGGGACTCTTTGGACGCAAAGTTGATCTTTTGGACCACTATGGAAAAAGGTTGGAAGCTTTACAGGATAATGTGAGAATAGAGCAATCCTCGTTAGCAGGAAAGGTGTGTACTATTTTTCTCTTTCTATGGTTACTTTTACGACCAGGTGATGATTTCACTTATGGAAACAGTTAGTCATATTTTTCAAGGGTGGTTCTTCTGGTTGCTGTGTGTGAAAATTCTTTGGTCATTATTCTGGTTACTTTGGTTGATAATTCTTTGGTCATTAATAGTAATGTAAAGATAAATGGGAAGCATGTTGGAAGTATAAGGACCAGCTGGTCTGTATATTGCACATTTCACATCAGGGTTCATCTATCCTATGCTGGCCTTGCCAAAAGAAATTTTTTGGAGGCTTTATGTAACAACTATATGAATGGATGCATGGCAGAGCTCAGTTTTGGCAATGAGGATGGGAGAAAATGAAGGTGGTCTATCTTGCCTCAAAAGAATAATTGTCAAGGTCTCATCTTCCTTCAATCAATCAAGTCCCTTAATGTTTGCTATGGGACTCTCTTGTGCATACAGCATTTAAACTAACACATGTGAGATTTATACATTTAGGATGTAAAATTCTCAGATATCAAGCATCATTTCAGCATATGGATTTATCATCACAGGAAAGAAATGAAATTAGACAAAACTGCTTATAGTTTTTAAGCTGTTCCTGTGGGGAAGGCAGATAGCTCTAGGAAAGAGCCTCTGCAATGTATGCATTATACTCCCAGACAATAAATTTAATTTGTATTTGTTTTCTAAATAAAGTTAGTTTGATGCAATTGCTTCTTCTATCATGCCTTCCAAACATGTAGGAAGTGGCAGCTGCTTTCGTGTCTTTCAATTCACGTTATGGAGCTGCAATAGCTCTTCACATTCAACAAGGGGTTAATCCCACAGAGTGGGTTACTGAACAAGCTCCTGCACCTCAGGATGTTTACTGGCCTTTCTTTTCCTCATCATTCATGAAAAGATGGATCTGCAAGTTGGCAGTGGTTGTAGCATGTATTGCTCTTACAATCTTATTCTTTATTCCAGTTGTAATAGTACAAGGTCTTACTCATCTAGATCAGTTGGAGACGTGGTTCCCTTTCCTAAAAGGCATACTGAATCTGTAAGTGGTTCTTTCCTCGCCTTGGCCATTTGAGTTTCTGTGCAGATATATTCTTTGGGCAAGGGGCATCTTGAGCAGAGGAAAGCAATATACTATTAGCATATTTATTGGAATTTAACATCCTCGAGGATATGGGGGATCCTTGCAAAGTACTGAAAATGAATCATTCTGTTTCATGAGTTTCAAAGATTTGACATTTGATTTCTACCCTTTGAAACGTTATCCTACTTATGTGAAGATTATATCTTGTGTGAGACTAATAATAATCCATACAATCATCTGAGTTGCAGGACATTCATTAGCCAAGTAATTACAGGATATCTTCCTAGTCTTATTCTTCAGTTGTTCCTATCTTTCGTGCCACCCATCATGATAATGTTTTCCTCGATTCAAGGACACATATCCCTCAGCAATATAGAGAAAAGTGCTTGTTCAAAGGTCTGGTGGTTTACTGTGTGGAACATTTTCTTTGCGAATGCACTATCAGGAACTGCTCTATATCATGTCCAGGTCTTCCTCGAACCCAAGAAAATCCCACAGGTGCTTGCTGAAGGTGTTCCTGCTCAGGTTACGTTTCTACTGTTAAGTTCAATTGCCACAAAATAACTGTATGGAGTTTTTTCGTTGTGAGTTTGAAATCTTTGAGCATACTAGCCCTTTTTTATTTTTATTAGTGGGAAAGTGATACCGTTTATTTATTTTGGTATAGGCATCATTCTTCATCGCATATGTTGTGACATCTGGATGGACAAGTATATCATCAGAATTATTTCGAATATTTCCTCTCATTTGCAGTTTCATAAATAGACTATGTTGTCACAATGCTAGTGATGATCTTGAGGTTCCATCAATCCCCTATCACAGTGAGATTCCACGGGTTGTCTTCTTTATACTTCTTGGAATCACATATTTCTTCCTTGCTCCACTTATTCTCCCATTCCTCTTGGTCTACTATTGTCTGGGATACATCATTTATCGCAACCAGGTCTGTGGGATACCCTTAAAACTCTCTATTTGGTACATGAAAACAAAATGCCTGACAACACTTCATTACCAAGAGACTGTTGGTTTTGTTTTAGTACTTTCATTTCTACTTGATTTAATACTGTAATACTGTTGTTTTTTGTTTTTTCTGTCGTTATTGTTTTTGTGATTTATTGCTGCCATTATTTTGCAGCTATTGAATGTATATGCACCCAAATTTGAAACTGGTGGAAAATTTTGGCCTCTTGTGCACAACTCTACAATTTTTTCTTTAATACTGATGCATGTTATTGCAATTGGGATATTTGGGCTTAAGAAGCTTCCTCTGGCATCCAGCCTAGTTATTCCTCTTCCAGTTCTCACACTTCTATTTAATGAGTACTGCAGGAAAAGGTTCCTACCGATATTTGAAGCTTATCCGACAGAGGTATATTGGCATAACAACAAAATAAATCCGTATTGTGTTACATTTTATTGTCAACTGTATTTTAGGCCGAACATCAGGCACCTACATAAACTTTCATGCAAGTGTTGCATTCTTCCCATGCCGCTACTTGAAAGAACTGAGTATTTTGTACATTGTGCAGTGTTTAGTGAAGAAAGATAGGGAAGACCAGAATGATCCCACAATTGCCAATTTCTATGAGAAACTAGTAACTGCATACCAAGATCCAGCTTTGATGCCAGTTCAATACACTGGGGGCACTGATGGGCGCACTTCTCCTCTTCTTCATCCTGCCAATGTTTGAAGTTAGTAGATAGATAGCTCTTTCTTTTGTAGCATCTGAACACTAGAAACTAGAAAGTGGTATGTCTTATTCAGTTGTGAATGGTTTGCCAATCTAATCAAAGCACCATTTGTTAATTGATTTGTTGTATCCTTGACAAACTATTCCATTTGTGCATCAGAATGTTTACTTGGGATATAAGAACAATGACAAAATTTCTCTTGGTTTCATTAGGTTAAATAATTGTACGTAATTCCCTCAGTTATTGCTTATGAGAACTTCATGCTCTGTAATTTCCACATAAAAAGCTAGCGGATAAGCTCGATGTTGCAATAAAATTTGTCTTGAATTAGCTGATTTGCAGGAGCTAACGGTCAGACTTGTAGCCTAAAACATTAAAATTATGCTTGCATTGTTTCATTTGCCCGAATATTCTATTAATCTCAGCTCTCATGTCTCACGCTTGTCAGTTGTTTTCCGTCAGTCTTGTACTCATCAACTTGAGAGCGGCGATGCAGAACAAAACTCATCTTTCAAGTTGCATATTTTATCAGATTAGTCTGCAGATGGACAGATGGCAGACGCTTTTGCAGGATATTATTAACTTAATTAATTGGCCATAACAAAACGCATTACTTATGTCAGCTTTGAGAAGAAGACATCTACTCTCTCATCAATCCTCCACGTGGAGCAACAAGAACGGCCGTTGACGTCTTCCGCGGACGCAATTTTCAGGAGCCCTTGCTTTGTAGCAGAGTTTTTTTTGCTTTTTTTCAGCGTAATGTATAAGGTTAGTGACTAATTATACATTATACATTATAATTAATTCTCGTTGAGATCAAGGCGAGTAGCGTCACTGCATACAAATGGCACCAAAAGGTAGAATTTGTCTTCTTTTGTGTGTTGGCCTACTGTACTGACTGCAGGTTTTTTACTGCTCCTAACTTGTATAAATCAATGTATAAAATTATACACACACACATAGCGTATTGTGCTCCATAAGATCTGTGGTAAGACTCATGCTCATGCGTTTATATATTGTTTTGCTTACATATGCATGTTGTTGTGTTGACCTTTTTTTTTTTTTTTCTCTTCTTTGGTTTTACTATTTCATTAACTTTTGTTTGCTTTCTCTATTCCAAGGGATGAGCATATTCCTTTTTGTTGGTTAATTAAATATTGGTTTAGTGATATGAAAATCTCATTAATTAATTAAAAGTCTATAATGGTGGTTAATTTCAATGAAATAAAAAAAAAAATCAACGTAACAGACACAAAAAGTTTAAATTTGTCTTTGTATGAAATTTGTTTACTTTGTTTTTTCTTCTGTTGTTGACCGTTGAGTACAGTCCCCGTCCCCACAAAGATCTGCTGCCTCGACTCATAATTCTTGATTTTGTTTCTGTTTTTTGTGTTTTCTTTTCCAAATCGGCACCTATTTACGGCCTCTTTCATTCACTTGTTTTTTTTTTTTAAAAAAAAAATCTTGGTTTCATCATCATTATAATATGTATTTTCTCAGTTTTATTATGTATGATACAGCAATTGTATTGTTACCCCATAAACAAAATAATTAACACCGAACTTGAACTTGAAATGTAGCACGTAACTTGTGAAATCTAACATTTGTTTATTTATTCTTAAATCAAAGACACAGACACAGTTGAAAATTCAAAATTGGATGGTTTTATTATTATCTTGCAGCCAAATTTTTTAAAAAAAACTATGAATAACACTAAATCTTAGTTCATTTCAATATTTTCTTTTTTATTTTTCGGTTCGGTCCTTGTAATTAGTGTAAGCAATCTTTAGGTTCTTGGCTTATAACATGTGGCCATTTACAAAATTATACAAGAGAACGGTGAATAAGAGTAGGTACAAGGATGTCATTTTTGCTGCATAATTATTGTCAGAAAAGCCAATAAAAGCTTGTAAGAGTGCAAGAAGATCATTGGGTGTTCAAAATAATATTTGAAAATATCATTAATAAAACTAATTTGAAAAAGAAAAAACATATTGGGTGGCTATAGTATTAAATTATTAATATAATTGTGGGCTCTTGGGAAAAATCGTTAATTTTGGCATGTTTGAGAGAAGTGACAAAAAGATAATGACCTGTTTGGTTAATTAACCAAAGTAATTTTCTTAACATTGTTAAGCGGGTTCGAAAATGACTTTCATTAGAGCTTCTTTTCATTCTGAGGACTGAGAAAAGATTCTTACCACATATTATAATTATTGTAGGTCACAACGATCACAATTTCTTCCTCATCGGTTATTAAGTTGTTGCTACTTGCTACATATTTCAGATTTGCATCACACATCTCAAGTCAAGGTCAAGGCATAAATTTGTGAATGTAATTGAAATTTTACCAGATGTCATTTCAAGGTGGCGGTGACTTCGAAGCTTCTCTCCTTGATCGCCTATTACAAGAATAAATTATTTTCCATTTTATCACAGTCCAATTATTTTTATTTTTTTTTTTAAAAAAAAGAATATTGTCTACAAGAAGTAAGAAAGGAGCTAGGGACATGA
This sequence comes from Luvunga scandens, assembly GCA_030449905.1. Taxonomy (NCBI): domain Eukaryota; kingdom Viridiplantae; phylum Streptophyta; class Magnoliopsida; order Sapindales; family Rutaceae; genus Luvunga; species Luvunga scandens. The sequence continues at coordinate 9,162,665 of JASUUG010001265.1, forward strand.
CCCATTCTGGCTTATGTTTTTATATTAAAACTGGAAGAAAATCCCTCTTTTATCCTTTGAATAAATTTTTTTTTACCAATTGGTATTTTAGTAATTCTGTAACACCTCATCCATCTTTAAAATTTTAATTAAAATGTTAGCGAGAAAATAATATTTTTGAAGGATAAATGTGGCACTTTAAACGATTTAAAATAGTTGCACATGTGTTTTGTCACGTCAATCCTTCATTTTAAAAAAGAAATTAGCAGTGTAATGATACCTTCGTATGGTAATGATGAAATGAGGTGTTAAAAAAAATCTGCAAAAGATCCAAATTGTAAAAAGAAAATTTTCGGTGGGGGACGGAAGAGTCCTTCTCTCTAGTTGAAAAGGAGGGAAAGGAAAGTTACTAACTTCATACAAGTGGAAGCAAGATAGCGTTTGGCCTGGTCAAAGCATAATTGATGAAGCTTAATTGCTTTGCAAAAATACTTCCATATGGTTTGATTTTGAGCCAAAATTGGGAAAGAACAAAAGGGTATGAACAAGCAATAAGACATTTTCAAGCGATCACTTTCTCTTTGACAGGATCTTTATCCACTTCATATATAAAAAGCAGTAGCATAAGCACAACGGAAACAGAAGCAGAAGCAAAAGCCAAAGCCAAAGCCAAAGCCAAAGCCTCCAATACAAAACTCTTTCAACGAACTTGGAACACTACACAAACAAAGCAAAAGCAAAGGGACTATGGCAAGGAAGAGAAAGGCTTGTGAAGGAGTTGAAGCAAAGGGTGCAAATGAAGGAAACATGACATGGGATGACATGGTGAAAGAAGCAGCTGCTGCAGCAGCACTAGGAGGAGCAAGAAGGGCTAGAAAGCGATTTGTCGGTGTTCGGCAAAGGCCATCAGGTAGATGGGTCGCTGAGATCAAGGATACTATACAGAAGATAAGAGTGTGGTTAGGCACTTTTGATACTGCCGAGGAAGCTGCAAGGGCTTATGATGAGGCTGCTTGCTTGCTTCGCGGTGCCAATACAAGGACAAATTTCTGGCCTTGTTCGCCCTCTACGTATTCAACTCCAGCTCTCCCTTCAAAGATCACTAACCTTCTGCTTCAAAGACTCAAAGCAAGAAACAATTCTGTCTCTTCGCCGTCTAGTTCTCTCCCTGCTAATAACCAGCTAGAAAGGCAACCAGTGGAGGAGTACTGTGAATCAGCAGCAACATCAGCAGACCTCAGTGACACACAGTTCACCGACTTTCTCAATGATACTGAAGATTACAGCGCCATCAATAGTACTAACGCAAGTACTCTAGATTCCATGACAACGAGTTTTGCGTCATGTTTAAATGATCAGAAAGAAGAAGATAGTAGCTCTGGTTCAGGTTTGGATTACAATCTGAGTGATGCAGGTGGTCAATGTTCAAGTGGAGAAGAAGAGGAGGCAGGCAGCGACGTGGGGCCAATGGATTTTCGATTCTTGGACGAAGTCGGCTCTTCATCATGTTACTACTCACCATTTGAGATAGCAGCAGAGATAGAGGAGCCAGTGGAGGCAGAGACCTATGCGGATGAGCCATCAATGCTTAGAGCAACAATGAACAGAATGAAGTATGAGAGGAAGTTCTCAGCTTCTCTTTATGCTTTCAATGGAATACCTGAGTGCTTGAAGCTGAGGCTTGAATCAGGAACAAATAAGGGCTATGGCAAATCTGAATTAAGCAAACTTCAAAATGCACGTAGCAGCAAGAACATAGAGGAGGGGAATAAAATTGAAGAAGAAGGGAAACAGGATGAAAATTCAGAAAGTTTACGTGCTATGGGGTCTAATTCTTCAAGCAGCGATGGGGAATTGTCACTTTGGAGCTCACTTGATCTTCCACCCATCTGCTTCGTAAACTAACTGACAAGCATAAGATTAGGAGTACCTTCGTTCAAGACTTCAACCATTAATATTTCTTGTTCCAAATTCATTGAAGTTGAAGAATCTACCATTCATTTCATTTAATGTAACGCACAGATGTTGATCTCTTTTTATATATATCAAATAAATGATGCAACGTAATGTTTTGTTATTCTTTCCCAGAACATTGAATGAGTTGAGATTTTTTTTTCACCAAATAATAAACTATATATGACTAGTAAAAGATGAATGAAAGAAGAAAAAGGATCTTAGAACTCCTTAAAGACTGAAGCCTAGAGCAGAGCGAAAAATAAAAGGCGAATTTTATTCACAAACCATCAATTGTTATGAGTAATCAAATGTAAATTTATAAATAAGTGGTTTCTTAATTAAGTGTGCTACAACAAACATATATATACAACAAACCCAGCTAGCAGTTTCTACTGGTGAATCATATCCTAATGGGTGTTTAAAGTCAAAAAACAGAGCTTTGTTTTACCATTTTTATCAATGGGTATATTCCTTTTATGGGTTCGTTTTCTTCAGGATAAAAGTGTTAAATTGCTATTCACTTCACTGTATTTTTTTTTTCAATAAAGAAAAAAAATCGATTTTACCAAAAGCCACGAAGAAAGGTTTTAGCTAAATTGGAAAGCATTAACGATTCAACAAAAACCTGCATATATATGGTGCCAGCAAAGCCAAGGAAAAGCGGTGAGGCTGTAGTGGATTAAATTGCATAGGGCCAAGTGTCATTATCGCTCACTGTATCCACCAGATCATTCACACGTCATACTCGTCGATCCTTGAAGCAAGTTATTTGACCTATCGAAAGATTATTCGAAAATCTGTAAATTTTAGTTTCCTCCCCTGAGCTTTGAATTATTTGCACTTAGATGGCGAAGATCGGTTATTAGTGAAAACCCCCTGCTGTCGGTTAATTTTGTACCGGATGTTAGTTGAATTCAAAAATACTAAAATACCTTTGGTTGGGTTTTCAAGAACTTACACATTTGAGACATTTGTCACCAATATTGTAACTACCATGATATTACCTTTATACCCCTCAAAGTTGGGTTTATTTACATTTACATTTAAAAAATAAAAAGATAATTGCAACCCTAACAATAAGTTACATTAACTAAAATACTCAAATAAAAGGACAAAGATTTAAGTCAACCCAAAACAAATATTTACCATTGCAATTTAACTGTTGGATCCCAACAATCACATTGCCACAATTTTGCCTATTTAAACGCTCAAATTTGGAGCTTTGTTTGTTTGCAAGCTTCACCACCTCCTCTTAACACTTTGCAAATTCAAGTACATTTCTCTTGGTCTTTTAATCTCAACAACATGGATTCAAAAGGGTCGTGTACAATAACCAACAGGAGGAATAGAGACAATAGAGGCGGTTATTGTGCCATCTATTATTGCTTTAACGTCATAATACACAACACTGCAATGCAATAAAACAACATAAGTAAATGCTATTAATGTTAAAGAAAAAGTTAAAATATATTAAATACTAAATGCAAAGAGAAGGTGACTCACAATTAAACAAAAATGCAATAATTTTATAACACCTATAAATAAATTGCACAGCATTTAGTATACAAAACCATGCAACCACTTATATTTGTGCACAATTGCTATAATAATTTTGAGTTAATTTTAAAAAAGCTTACATGGGTGGGGAGGAATTGGGTTGCCATTTTGCTCGCTAATAAAAAAGATTGTAACTGTCCATATAGCATGGATAGTTACCATATGAATTTAGGTCAGTATTGTCAAAGGGTATAATTATTAAAAAAGAGTTATATATAACTATTTATGAAAATATGGTATATATCCCAAGTTAAATCATGTGGGAGGTAATAGTTAAAATTATAAACTATTAATAATACTATTTACATTATTAAAATAAAATAATGTCATATATAGACCATATACACATTCTAATAATAAACATCTAATACTTATAATAAGTATCATACTTAAATTTAAATTTAGTTAAATCTAATTAAAAATGGTTGACAATTCTGGTTATTACCAATATAAAAAAATAAAGGTTAATGTTATTAGATTATTAGTCACGATATCACCTAATAGCAATAGATCAAAAATTAACATTATACATGTACATGTCTATTTTAAGTTTTATATAAAATTGTGACTTAAAATAGTGATAAATGTAACCATACAAAAAATATAGTATAAAATAATAAATAAAATAATTAATTTCATATAAATTTGTATAAATTAATTTGAATAGGGGATTGTTTCATGAGTATTATTTAAAAATATCAAACATCAAATACATTATATTTATCTAATATACAATTTTTTTTTTGAAGGTATACATATGACATATTGATAGTAGCCACTACCATTACTGAAAACAATAATATTTTATGTAATTAGAATAGTTGGTAAGATAACAAGATAATTGTTTGATAATTATCCAATATTTTGATAAAAACTATCCTTATATTGGTAGGTAGAGGTTTAAGTCACTGTATGTGCATTGTGGAATTGATATATATATTTTTAGAAATAAATATGATTTGTTATGATTCTACATACAGACTGCATTGTACTATCAAAATGTTAATAAAAGTATTCTGATTATTTTTTATGCAAAATATAGTTAAATTTATAATATAATTTAAAAATAATTTAATTAATTTAAAAATAATTTAATTAATTTAATTAATTTAAAAATAATTTAATTAATTTAATTAATTTAAAATCAATGTCATTACCCTATATTTAAATTATTATTTGTACTAGTATAGAAGTGTCATATTTTAAGTATCTTTTAATGTTCTTTAAAAAAAGTATATTTCGATTTTATTAAAAAAATAAAAAAAAATTATATTTCATGTAAAGTAGAGGGGTCTTTGGTATTTTTCTAGATTGAAATGATTCTTTGGTAGCTCTAAGATAATTACCTTTAATCATTTGCCTTTATTTTTATGGGTGGGGATATATCCACCCCATTATTTATGTAAACTCATCTTATTTCTAAAGAATATTTATAATAAATGCACATTATTTTTGACAAATATAAATCAATAGAAATATATGCATAATTAATCAATTAAATCATTTTTACATTTTTTTACTAAGTTTTTTTTCCTATGAAGATTGCTTTAATATGAGTTTTATTTAATTATGTAATATTTATGGCATAAAATTATCTAACCTAAAGAATAATGTGTTCTTGTATGTAATCTTTTAGGTACTTAATTTTGTGACTTATTATCTAACTTTTTAAATGAAATCTAATAATTTTTAATATTTTACATGTAAATGACATAAATTTGATAGCCTAATAATTTACATGAATATTGACTCATAAAGACATTACGTTAGTTAAAGGTTAATAATCATATTAATAAAATAAAATTGACCATTTAGAAGCAATGAATTTTATATAAAATAAAAAATTTTAAAGTTGAAGTAAATTTTTTATACTTTTATCTTTTAAGGATAAATAGTCAATTTAAATTTACACTGAAGCAATCTTAGTAGTCAAATATAACAAAAAAAATTAAGTCACAAAAAATAAATTAAGAATTTAAAAAAGATTTAATCGATTAATTTCTTAAAATTTTTCCTTATTTAAAATTTGTAAAAATAATGTAAAAATTTTATAATTATTTTCTAAAAATACGGTGGATTTACAGAATTGATAGGGTAGGGTGGAAATATCACCGTAAAACCGATACTTTCTATCAGCAATTAGGTGCACAAATAAAAAAATAATAAAAAGTTATAAGTGAACCCAATTTTCCTTTTGCAGCAAAATTAAAATTCAAAATAAAGAAACTTTCTACTTTGATCCCTGTGTTCGCCTTCACCTTCACCATCAAGGTGACTGCTTGGCCAACCCCGGTGACTCGTTTAACGGTCGAAGATATAGCTTCGGGTCTCCCGCGACTCCGTCATCGGTTGACACCTCAAACTCAGGTTTCAAATATTAAAAGTGTTTATCTTTACTTTTTCTTTCTGTCTTCCTTTCTCTCACTGCTTTGATATTCCTGTGTTAAATTCTCTTCCTTCTCTCTCAGCATTCTACAGCTCCTCTATACATATTTTATCTAATATGTATACCAATTTTGTTTTAAGTTCTCTGCTTGATGGGGGAATTTACATGTGATGCTTACTTAAGCTAACGTATACTAAACTTGGTATACATATATGAAAAATTACTTAAGTTGACGTATACAAAAATTTACAGCTTCGGCGTTGTCAGCTGATACCTCGAACTTAGGTTTCAACTGCTTAAAATTAGACAAACATTATATTGTTTTTCTTTAGCTCTTCTTCTTTCTTTCTTCCTCCCTTTCACCGCTTTGATGTTCCTACGCTGTGTTAATTTCTCTTCCTTCTCTCTCATCATTCTACAGCTCTAGCAGCTCCGATGGCTCCGGCAACTCAGGTTGTCTTTGGAATTGAGGTGTTGTAGTTTAAAAGTTACAGTTGCTATAGAAAAAAAAAAAAACTATAAGTATGAAACAAAAGTTAGTAATATATAGTACATATAAATTTTAAATAATAATTTTGACAAAATTATTAAAGATATAATAGATTCCAAACTACAGTGACAGTTATTTACCAGACACTTTAGTGCTGTAACTTTTAAGCTACAACTGTTCAACCTCAATTCCAAATGCACCCTCAACTGATTTAATTGACCACTTCCCTGCTTTGAAATGTATGTGTTCTTTTAATTTATTTTCTAGTTGTCATCTATTTAATTTCTTTGTATAATTTTCTTTATTTAATTCGCTTTTTCATTACTATTAATTTATCTTAAACAATTGATTATCGAGGATTCTTAATATTTTGTTGGACCGTTGGAGATTCTCTTAATATTATTTTGATACCAAGGTCCAAGGCTAGTAGCAGTGTCCAAAGCTTGTACGAGGACTAGAAGTGATTTTCATGTGTCAAACCAATGTCGGAAGTCTGGAATAAGATGCTCCAAAGTTGAACCTAGTGGAATAGAGCTCATCGAAAGATTTAGCTTTGGTTCATCTAGGAACTAGGAAGAGTTGAGCTCTATTCCACTAGGTTCAACTTTGGAGATCAAAAATCCATCAATTAGGTTTAATGACCTAATTGCATTAAAAATCATAATCGAGTTAATAAATATCGTATATATTTGGTGGTATGAAGCTGGACCTACAGTTTGTAGTGAGATGTCATGATTGATGGATGCATATTTCTTGGTAATGGATATATTGTTGGTGAATCCTTCATTCACTCCATCCTCACTTTGTGCGCTTTTTTTTTTTTTTTTTGGTATAACTGATGTGCCATATATATAAACACAAAATGAATTATGATCGATTGTGACGTGGAAATATAAAGGCATGATTATAAGAGCGCCATGTGTTATGCGTGATGATGTTTTACTTGTTGTATACTGAGAATAAATTCACCTTAAACAATTGATTATTATGTGACAGCGTGTAGTTATTAGCTAACCTTGATGGTCCATGTATATTGGTATACAGAAACTTATTGTCTGTGACGTGGAGCGTAAAAACTTTCCTATCAAGTTACAAAACTATGGGATCCATAAACTTTTTAAACCAAAGAATTTCCCATTTACAAGTAAAAAGCATAAGCCAAAACCATTTGAAGATCAAAGACTTGTCTAAGAAAGACCAAGCTATTCACATTTTCAATTTAAGCCATAATTCTCTCTTTTGTCACATTTATAATCCTACATTCATCAATCGTTATAAATCATCTAGACATGTTGTTACAGAGACATCGACTAATGGGAAAAGACGGTGAAGGTTTATTAGTCTTTATGTTTTGTTGAAATAAAATATTGATTTTGGTTTTATTCTTAATAGCTCTGTAACTATTGAAGATAAGAAAAATGAACTGAAGAAAAGGAGATTTCTCTGTTAAGTTCACAAACTAGGGCACCGCTAACGTTTTTATTTTTCTCCCTATTAAGGATGGCATGATTTTGTAGTAATCCGCAGACCTGAAATAAACAAAAGAAACTAATGCGAGATATAGGAAAATTCTCTCAATTAGGCGCCATCCTCCTTTCAATTTTTGGCACGTGGCATGGCCTCACCGGCCCCCAGTGGTGGTGACAAACCATTGCCAACACCATCCCTCACCGTCCGCCACCACCAACCAGCCGACAGCTCCTTTGCCAACCGTTGTTGCCCCAAAACGTAAATCCAAGTTCACAGCTTCCCCATCAAAATCTATCATCACCATCGAACCTTAGCCACATGGAACTCCTTTTGGCTACAGCTTTTAGCACTTTTGCTCGCTCTCCCTCTTAGCCTTCAACTGGCCCTTTGACTACGACAGCCTCTAACAATCCAAATCTGACCCTTCACCAAAACTCTAGCTAGCTTTCTCCTAGGGAAACATGAACATTGTGCGTGACCCTCCTTCGTAGGCCACTCACTCCTTCACCGTGATGGTGGCTGCCCTCCTTTGTTGCCTCCACAGCCTCCACAAAGCCAACAAACATCTAACTTCCACTTGGCGGCCACGATTCGAAACCTCTCTTCGTGTTCATCCTGCTATGATCTCTATTAAAAGACCTTCTGTTGCTAGAGTTTTGGTGGAGTATGATGTCTCGCGACCTTTGTTGCCACGTATATGGATTGGTGAAGGTGATTTTGGATTTTGGTAGAATGTTATTTTCGGAAGGGTTCCTACTTATTGTGATTTCTACAAGCATTTCGGTCATTCCGCTGATGCTTATTACATAGCCAATCCTTGGCTTCAGAAGCCCCAAAATCATACTAATCAAGTGCAATATATAGTTGCTTGGGATTATGGTAAGAAGCCAATGTCACATATAGATGTGCAACCTTGGGTAGCTCTTGCTTCTCAATATATAGTTGTTGCAGATAATGAGCCCTAGCGGCCTATTTTTATCCTTTCTTACGAATTGGATAGTGTGGATCAGGGTCAGAGCTCTGGTTCAGTGCTGCATCTTAATTCTATTCAACAATCGGCCTCTGTGTCATGTTGTTCCTACAGTTTCAGCCCTGAATGTTAGGGTACAGGATTCTGAGGACTAGATTGAGTTTGATTTAGTTCTTTGGTCTAATTTGGTTGTTGAGCCTGGGGATCATGACAATTCTCCTCTACATAATCCAATTGATAGCCTATTATTGCTGATGATATGGTTTTGGATGATTTAGGTGTTCAGAGAGTTACACAGGCTCTGCTTTCTTCATATTTACAGTGGAAGATATTCAAAATATAGTTGCGGGTTTCAAATCGCACTCTATTGACATTCCTATCTAATCTTATGGGGATTTTAGTTCTAGTGGGAATCTTATAATTGATGTTTATTTCTTGATTAAACTTAAAGGTATTGGGACTTGACCTGAGCCCAAACTATAATGTTGTTAAACCGTATGCTTGTGGTTTTTAGAAATGTTTTACTTTAGTCACTGACTATATATATATATATATATAGGTTTTAGTTCTTGACCCTCTCCAGATGTTTTTTGTTTAATTTTATTAATTTACTGGTAAAGGGGTCTCAGATAAACCCTCTTCTCCTTTGGTGATCTTTAATTAAAAAAAGAAAAGAAAAGAATGGTATGATTTTGATTTGTTGGCTTTGTTCATTTCTAAAAATAGGTTTGCAATTTTTTATTTTTTTGGGTAGGTTTTGTTTATGTTGTTGATTTCCAGGAAAAGTAGCAGATGTTGTTCTTGGATGTGATTCGGTAAAGAAATACAAGGTTTTTTTTTCCTCTTTTTTTTTTTTTTTATTTGGAAATTCTTTTGAAAATCACTAACTTTATGTTGGAGATATCTGCATTGCTCTCACTCACAACTTTCAAGGGGTCTGCTGAGGTGGAAAATCACTAATTTAGCCCTCTCAGGTTTATTATCTTCAGATCTTTTATGTAATGAGATCATCCATCTCACGAGAGCACCCTTTTACTCTGCATTTTCATTGTCTTGCACTTGATTCAGAGCCTCCTTTAAACTGCTCCCTATGATTGATACTTGATATTGACTTTTTTTCGATCATTCTACTCTGGGAACATTGTGCAGAATGATACAACTTTAGTGCCGTTGTTGGACGTGTTGCTACTAGGAACCCGGGTGTTAAATTTACTTTCAATGGATCCGAATATAAACTGGTTACTAATGAAAAGACAAACACACTTCATGGTGCTATTCTTCTATTTAAGCTTTGCTTGTAATTCAAGTTCAATGATTTTTTATAGGTGGCACAAAGGGCTTTAGTGATGTCGTTTGGATGTGAAGAAACACGAGAAAGAACGTAGCCATCCTAAGATAATCTTCTCCCACCAGAGCATTGATGATAATCAAGGTCAGTGTAGTTCAATTTTGATTCAAGCGTGGTAAAATTGATTTGTTTTCATCTGGCTGACTGGTGAGTGCCTCGATTGTTATAGCTCTGTAGGATTCCGTGGTGGTCTCGTCGTTCCTGTGAGTTACAGTCTTACACTCTTTCCTTGAGACAAAGAACTAAGTGTAACAATGAAAGCCAAGGTTAAATCTAAGGCTGCTCCAGTGAATCTAGCTCAATACGCCGTGTCTGGAGACTCAAGCCTTCCCTGATTCAGTAAATCATGCTAACTTCCATTAATCCTATTGTGTCTCCTGGAAGGGTTTACGAGCATCAAATGCTTTATAAATTATCCATCTGATGTTTCACAAGTAGAATGTAAAATTTCAATCTCTTTTATTGTTCTATATAATAGATGGTATGCTAACACTCTAGTCTTCATTCAATACATACTTTTTTTATTCTGAGAAGAAGACAAATCAGGCTCCGAAATAATGAATAAGTTTACGGCAAGGAATGTTCTAAAAATCTTGTAACCAGCACATCATAACAACAGTTTAGAAATTGTAACTTATAAAAAAAAATTAAAGGTTCTTAAACCAACTTTATATCTATTATCAACAGAAATGTATATATTTACTGCTTATGGTTACGCGCCGCCAAAAATAAGAGTATAAATGAAAGAATATTTATATATCTAAGGGAAATGGAAACAATAATTTTTTTAGTATTTGTAAGGTGCCATGAGGAGGAGAGAATTTAAGCGTAAGTGTATGTGTGTGCACGCGCGTGTGTGCGGACAACATGTTAGAATTATTTATGACTTTAGTTGTAAGTCTTTTTATTTATCACGAATTATAACATTATCTATTGAGTTGAAAAATATATTAAAAAATGATAATAAATCACGAATTAAGAGGATAACAACATTTATTAAACAAAACTCATTAAGAAAAATAATTCTTGTTTATTAGGTTTATTGATTGCAAATTCTGTATCAGGATTATAAATTTCTCCGTTTTCGTCCATTAAATAATATTTAAGTGAAGGGTTGCATGTTTTATTTAGCAAGACTTAATAATATTTAAATAAATTAGTTTATATAATTAAAGTAGGATTAGAGCTCGCATTAAATATTTTTATAAGTGCGACCACATGACATATGACTGTGTACGGTACGATCGATGAGACTCAATTTCATTTCTCATCATCGTTTCACCAAAAAAACTAACTATAAAATCAAGAACCAAATCTCATGCGAGTTACAAAACTACGGGGTCCCTAAATCGAAAACAAGCTATGCCTGGCAACGGCCTTTGAAAGAGCAAATTACGAATTAATTATTGTACGTGCTGCTGCAATATGCGAATATTATGTGAAGGAATAGATTCAAATTAATTCTTAGCACAGTTACCATTCACGGTAACACAAATTATACTCAACCAATAATTTTTATTTTTTGAACAAGAAAAGAAGGGGCAGGGATTGAATAGGGGACCACGCTGCTCAGATAAAATTTATTAGTAAAAGTCAAGATTTAATTTTCTGACCAAAAATCTTATCTTATAATATGCTTGAACTCATAACCATTTTGAATTCCTACTAGAGTAATAATGGCGTTATAAAATCTTGTACAAGCTGCTGGAAAGATCTGTTGGGATCCCGGATTTTTTATGAGTTCAACGAGGTCAGTGTCAGGGCGGGTCACTGTTGCTGTACTTGTCGATGCTGAAGGGCAGCACAGCAGACATAATCATGGCCACGAATTGGGTTAGCCAAAATCTGAAAAAAAATAACTTGAAGTAAATAAAATTTGGGGTGTGAGAATTTCAAGATGGCTTTGCCGTGTCTCCAATTGTAACTGTAAGAGAAGCAAACACATCCCGCATTTGGATTTGTTTTAAGAGTTTGCAACTTGATGTTGATGAGTTAAGCGCACTGGAGAGTTAATTGCACATACTCATCTAATTCGGCATCCTCAAAGACGACGACGACAACAACAACAACAATATTTTGAGAAGATGGATCGAAAGTCCACGTGCCGGAATCAGATCCGTTTATCTTCTTTCCTCGTCTTTGTGATTGTGAGTTACGAATATTTCATTTGGTTGTCCCCCATGCATGCTGCCTTTGTAACGTACCCCACATCTTTCATCTTTACAGAAACTGTCTTTGTGTTTTGAGCAGCTCATACACACTGCGAAAGAGTACTGCGGCATTCTGCGAATTATTTTAGTATCCGAGTATCATGAGGGGGTCGGTTACCAGTTAAAATAATACTTTTAGATTTCGGAGGGCTCTGCACTCATAAAACGACAAGCTTTCCTTGTTGGATTTATTTTTTTTCCTAATAAATTCAAGCCTTGCCTTGATGCCATCAAATCGTTTGATTTGTCATTTTTGCTTGTTTACTACACCATGTCATGTCGTCTAACCAACCAATGGCTATGCTAGAAACACAAACTTACGATAGCTAATGAAAGAACTAAATTCTTTCATTTGATTCTTAAAATTACGGTTCACCATTGAGGATCCTACAAAAGGGTTCCTGCAGATGGAATCATAACCTGGAGTCCTGGACTACCCAGTGACTTAGCCAGACCCAGCTTCACCGTTAATGACCGGATTGAAACAGTGATTGCCCATATAAAACGTAGGGAAAATTTGAAAAAGAAAAAGTTAACACAAAGATCCCAACTGAGGGACGAGTGATATGTACATCGTACGATGTTATTCACATGCATCGTGACAGGCTCATGGACTAAGATCTTGTTCAAGATCATAGCATTAAAGAACCCGAAGCTGTGCGAGAAATGCTGCACATAGATCCAGAAAGAGAAATTGTGGACCCTGAACCCTCTGAAGGTCAAGCAAGTATTTTTCATCGCGAGTTTTGTAAAGCTGTTGAAGGCACATCAACAAAGATACATCAGCAATAAATTTAAAGACACTCTACAAAGTTGGAAATGAAGATATTACAAAATGAATACAGCCAGCATTTTACCGTGCAGAAGCTTCTAATATGACAACAAAAATAAAGCAATTGAGCAACATGGAAGTGTGTATTACCTGCACTTCGAACTTGACCACATTCGGTGGCTTGACAACTCCATCATTTTCAATTATGGCAGATTCGTCGCCAAAGTAGTGATTACTGTGCAGTGGATTGTTAACCATGCCTTCGTGATTACCAGAAATGCGGGGAACCCATCTGCACTTCATGTTATAGTGCCCAATCTTCTTCCAACCCACATTCAGTTCTTGCAAAGCTTTGAGAACTTCTGTCATTATTTCACGTGGATGGGCTCGAGACTGTAAGGCAATAAAAATTATACATAATATTTAACGTAGGGCACTCTACCCATGAGAACAGCAAAAAGAGACAAACTCAACCTGTAGTCCAAGAGCCCATTTCCTTTCATATGGCAACTGTCCTCTCAAACCCATTCCTTGATAATCCATGAATCCTGGAGCACGGTGTGCAACAGGTGATACAGCAGGTTCACTGGGATGCAAACGGTTGAAACCAGATTCCTGAAATATTTTTCATTTTAAATAAGAAACGAACAATTTAGTATAGTTCAATGATAAATTAAAATATGTTCAAAAAGTAAAAACAATATAACTTTAACAAACACGTAAGAAAATGGTAAGAAAATTGACTTCATCCAATAAAACACAAGATTACAGGACAAAAGAATTACTTATTCACTTGATAAAAATATATTATACATTATTCACAGCAGGATAGATTGCACATGGGAAGCCACAAAACTAGGTAGTTAAGAACAGAAAAATTTCATTACCACTGATAACTACACGACTATCTAGAAATAAAACACAAAATCAAATAAAATGTATGCAAAATCATTTTCAACATAAAATCAACTTGAGGAAATATGAGCTTACCATAGTTTCCTGAAACTCAGCTCCAAGGTAGCCACTGGAAACACGGAATCGGTTGTCCAACAGCAAATAGTATGCAACAGTAGCCTGAAATGTAGCACAAATAATAAGAAACCAAATAAAAATTATGGGAACAGAGATATGAAAGTACAAACCTCGTTTTGTAACCTATTGCGAAGAGATTCAACCAGTTGGTTCTGGTCAAATCCCATCTTAACCACTTCCTTAAGAATCTCCTCATCAATCTGCAAGGAATATAATTGTATTGGAATCAACCTATTTACACTGAGTTCATAATTAAAGCATTGAAGATGTTATGTTCTGAATAAATGCAATCCTTCTCTATATACATTAATTACAAGCTTTGATAGCATTCATTGAAATCCTGGATCCCAAGAACCAAAATTGCAAAAGCCTCAAAACAGATAATAGAGACATTCACCCTTAGCATATTTATACAACCGCAACAATCCATCTCAGAACCAGTATGCTGGTTGTACGCATATAACTGGAAGTAATAAAAGAATTACAAAGTCAACCAACCTTTTTTGCTTGTTGCATCGTGTCTGGAGGGGCCACAGCTAAGTAACGTGGAAGATGGGCTTGGAACCACGGGTGCTGACGTATCTCAGGAATAGTGATTCGTTTCATTGGATCAACTATAAGCATCCTTGGGATCAAATCTCTTGCACCCGGAGACAAATGACTGGGCAGAGTATATATCCCACCCTATAGGACAAAAATTGATTATACGCAGCCGAAAGGTCTCTGTGCAGGTAAACTTATGATTGACAGTATGAACCTAATTTGCAAATATTTTGGTGGTTAAAAGGATTAAATGGTAATATCAAAGGCTTAGAATCTAAGCAGATCATTAAGTTACATCAATAAGATCTCTCCAGTAAAGATGTACAGCCAAACAAAGATGTCTATCATCTTTAAGCTACAATAATTCTATCCCGTGCAATTATCTTGAAGTGCCAAAGACAATATGTTCAATGAAGCATGCCTGTTCCATGGACTCTTCATTCCAACTAAAAGCATTTGTGCTAGATTCCATGCAATACAAACTGATTTGCCAGTACAGCAACCACACACTTCATTTCAGTGGAAAACATTCCAACTTTTAACAAGTATCCCATGATAAAGATATTGTGTGTTTTCCTTATTGTGAGTTTTCCAACAATGTGAAAAGCCAATGTGCAAAAATTTGAATAATGAGAATAGTCCTAGCAATAATTAAAACTTTCGATGAAAAGTTCCAAAGAGGTCATCAGTGAGCTTATTAATTCAATAAAAGTATTATAGATAATCTACATCCGTTATAACCATTGCAATTTAGCTGACGAAAAATATCAAAATCGCCGAAAAAAATCGTGCAATACCTTTATCTTCTTAAAAAGGTTGGGAATATTTTCATCATCAAAAGGAAGAGTGCCACAGAGAAGAGCATACAATATAACACCACAACTCCACACATCTACTTCAGGCCCAGCGTACAACTTTCCAGAAATAACCTACAAGAATAAGGAATTGTAACCTCAGAAATTAAGACTTTTACTTATTGCCATATAAAACTTTTCATGTAAGGAAAAACCAAAAGGAGCATCCTCTAATAGTTATAAACAATTCATACTAAACTGTAATATTATTACCTCTGGGGCAGCATAATTTGGGCTTCCACAACTTGTCTTCAGAAAATGACCATCTCGCATTATATTGCTCAACCCAAAATCAGCAATCTTAACGTTCCATTTAGAGTCCAAAAGCAAATTCTCAGGCTTAAGGTCTCTATGAACCACCATATTCCTGTGGCAGTACTCCACACCAGAAATTATCTGCTTGCAGAAAAAATTTACTGCCAAATACAACCCACCTGGGAAGATGTATAATTAATAAAAAAATTCAACTATAAGGTACAACTCATACCTGCTGGAAAAAGTTTCGGGCTTCATCCTCCTGCAGCCTGCCTTTCTCCACAATGTAATCAAATAACTCTCCAGATTTCACATACTCCATCACAACGTAAATATCACTTTGTGTTTCTATAACTTCATAAAGTCGTATGATGTGGGGATGCATAAACAATCTCAAGATTTTAATCTCTCGTCTCACTGCAAGAAATATTAAAAGTAAGAGAAAGGATTGATGTACTCATAGATCAAATAACAATGTAAAAATGAAATTATGACCCATGAAAAACAAATCAAATATTTCTTTACTGCCAAACTAAGAGAATATAATCACGAAAAGCACAATTAAATTGAATCCAAATTAACAGATATGAAAATAATCATGAAGATAGAAAATATCATCGTCTAAAAACTTGGATCATACCTTTCTCTTCCATTTCCATGTTCTTAATCTTGCGACGGTTAAGTATCTTGATAGCAACTTTGTGGCCGGTCAATGCATGCTCTGCAATTTTCACCTTACCAAAGGATCCAATTCCAAGAGTTTTACCAAGCTTGTAATTTGGTAAAAACATATCCACACCACTACTGCTTCGGTTAGATGCTCCATCCATTTTCCTATCTTGAAAGGAAGAGGAAGATTAGACAAGCATGTGCATGACTATTTTGAAAACTGAGAATACCTACAAGGAGGATGTTAGCAAAAAACAAATACATAGAAGGATGAACAAATATTTTAGGAGCTGCTCCAAGGATTTCAACTAAATCAAGACAGCTACGCTAAGGAGCAGATTTTTCAGGCTAACAAATCTACCACATCAAGACAGTGGATATTAGAAATTAAATGGAGTCCTCATAATTATAAAATTTCAAACTCTAATGCCATACGCCGGTGCAAAATTCTAGCATTCTTGTCCTCTATAAGCTCAAAATCTACTCATCTACTCGCTACTTCAAACAAATTTTCACTCTGTTTAATTCTCAAAAGAAAGAATCTATCACAATATGCATACAAAGACAGCAGCAAGCTGCTATCTTCTAATCTACAGACACGAAAGCAAAATAAGATTGACAAACAACAAAATTAAAAAAAATTCAGCTCTTTTCTTAATACAATTGAATCTAAAAATAAACAAACCAATTGGGTTCTTAGCACACATATAGCCTTAAAAAAAAAATTTAAATATTTATTCGACAGAGGAAGAATTTTCAGTCATTTAATACTCTTTAGTACATGCTAGCAGTAAAATGAAATCCCAACAATTATTTGTAATTAATAAAAAAAATAAACAACAAAATTTTAGCTGCAAAAATGGAAAGTCTTGTCAAGGTCAACATCGATCACAAACCCAAAAACCAAAATTTTCTTAAAAAAACTAGAAACCAGAAAAGTCCATTCTGAATTGAATACATGTTCAACAAAACCCCATCTATCACAACCACAGATCTCAAAATCAATCCAAGATGACACCAAATTCTACATATAAAACGACACAACCACCACCATTCGCATTCACACATACATACAGAGAGATGAAAGAGAGGCTTACAGAGAAAGAAGAAGCAGAATCTGAGCCAACGACACTGAAGCGAAATCGAGCTACTAAAACTGAATTGAAAACGAGACCCAAATTGAAAATTTCAATCACAGTTAATAACTTTTTGAGATAAAATGTTAAAATAAATTATGTATCTAATACAATTACTATAACACCAAATAGTTTAGGAATTTTTTTTTTGTCTTTTTTTCCAATTTTATTCTTCTGTTTTCCTTTTCTCTCTGTGGGAGTTTAGAGGCAAAGAGACTCGAGCGATCGATTTCTTTTTTTTTTAAATGAACGTTTGGTTGTTCATTATTTTGAAATGACTTCTTTGTCTTCAATGATTTAGTGAAATGGCAGAATTGTCCGTATTTGTTTTTATCTGTTCAACAGGAGTTCTCACCTTTTTTAAGTTTTTGTTTGATAACGAGGGGTAGATTTGGGATTTTGCGGAAAGTGCAGATTGGAGGAAGTATTTGGTAAAGTGATGATGAGGGCTTTTAGGTCTTTACAATTGGGAAATTAATAAAAGTTTTAACGAACAATAATTATTAAAATCAAAAAATAGAAAGTAACGTGCAATCCAATGTGATACTAATTTCTTTTATAATTTTGCTTGGACAGTTGGATAGCTTCAGTGAGTCACCATTCCGTCATCCTTCAAAAGAATTCAATAATTACTCACTGAAACAAAGGGATAAAAAAATAAATTCAAGCAATATGCAAGCTAACAGGATGTGGCGTCTTCTAAAAAACACCGATTGTTTTTGGGTTGTTCCACTGCGTCAGAATCAGCTGTGTAATTTCAGAGAAAATAAAAAAGAGTAAGCTTTGTGTCAGCATTCCTCTACAGAAAATTTGGGAATAATTTGTTAATCTTTATGCCTAAACAAAGTTTGAAGTTTTTAATATTTTATCGTACATTATTCAAGGGAGGCGCATTGGCCAGTTGAATTTGTTTTGAATTATTTATATGAGAGACTCATATCACTATTTATATTTTATATATATGGGAAGATTAGATGTTTACCCCTAATAGTTATTTAGTTCTATACTTAACAATTTTTAAATTATATAATGAGAAATTGCCAGCTTTTCAAGATTAGCAGAAATACCAAAACATCAGAAACCTTTGGAGTTTCTCATTTTTCAAACGGAGTTTCGAAAAAGATAAAATTTAGTCAGATTTTTTTTTTTGGGGTTTTCAAAGAGGGTTTAACGAGAGCTTGAATCCATCACTTGATGGGGGGGTTTTATTCGACGCGAGGCAGGGTGATAATAGCACCACTCAAATTCGGCCATACCCACTAAATCTGATTGAACTGGGCCCTCCTTGACCCGGTCAATTCATTTTCTGGACTGGACCCATCAATTCCCCAACCCCCCCCCAAAAAAAGAAGTCAGACAGGATTGTACAAACTACAAAAACGGTAACGGATCATTCTCCGCTTTAACAGTTCGAACAGCCGCTTCAACGGTCTTGCTCCAAGTGTCTCTCGCTTAAAAGCTTAGGCATCAAAACGGCAGCTGAATCATGCCGTTTAGGTCAAACGGATTAAAGTGATGCACGTGACTAATCACGTGCTTCACTGGCTGCACTAGACGACAACAAGTCATCAATCGTGTTTACAGCAGGCGCTAGACGACAACAACAAGTCATCAATCGTGTTCACAGGAGACAAAACCCGACATGTCAGTGGAATCTTGAAAAAACCTTTTTAGGTCCACTCTCAATAAAGATATGGTGCTGCTGTGCAACACGCGTCAGACAGTGATTCGTGTGTCGAATCAGTCGGCATACGTGCCCAAGAATGAGAGTCTTATTACGTTCGCAGGTATTACACTCGCTTGGCACCGTCAGTACGGGTAAACTAGTAACCAGTCACCCGCGTTTCTGACACGTGGCCCTTTTGCAGGCTGAAAGGGTAATTGGGGCTGGGAATTTTGGTTGCCTTTTTTTTAATAAAAAATAATAATTTAGGATGAAGAGATGCGCACGACGAAACTAAGTGCTTATTTATTATTAGAATTTTGATGCAAATGAGGTTATGGAATCTTGTTAGGCTAGGAATTGATGATATTTTTTTAATTATTAGAATATGATGAAAATGTGGTATATTAATTGGTCTGGTAAGAGGAATTTCCCAAGTCAGTTACATGATTGATTGACATGTCTGCCACTGCACTGTGCTTGTTAGGATTTTGATTTCGGGGCATAAGGAATTTTCCCACTGCACTGTGTTTTTGAGTTGATTAATTAGTTTTATAAACAATTTGAAGTTATTATTCAATTGTCTCTTATGGTGCGTTTACTAAACTGGAATCGGAATGAGTTGGAATCGGAATGGGCAGGAATGGGAATGAGCTGGAATGGGAATAAAGAATGAGAATTAGAATAAGTTATTTACTTGAACTATAGAAATCGAAATCGGAATGAGTTGGGTTGCCATTAATGTGTTTACTTTGTCTTAGAATCGGAATCGGAATCGGAATGAATTTGATTATAATAAATTACCAAAAAGTACTTAATGAATCATGTTCAGAATCATTATTTTATATTTTAATTATAGTGATTATTTATTCAAAAAAATTTATTATTAATAATTATTGTCAATAATATATTGATATATTAATTAATTATAAAATTAATTAATGAATTATAATAATTTACTAATTAATTATAATAATTGTATTATTAATTATTGTGATTATTTAGTCAAAATAAATTTTTTATTTACAGTTATTGTTAATAATGTATTAATATAATAATTAATGGTAATTTTTATATTAATATATTAATTAATAATAAATGAATTAATTATAATAATAGTAATATATTAATTATTGTGATTATTTAATCAAAAACTATAAATATTAATATATTATTGTTAATAATATATTTATAGATTAATTAATAGTAATAATTATATCAATTAATTGATGATAATATATGAATTAATTATAATAATTATATTAATAATTATTATAACAATAAATTAATTAATTATAATAATAATAACATATATAATTATTGTGATTATTTATTAAAAAACTATAATTATTAATAGTTCTTGTTAATAATATATTAATATATTAATTAGTTATAATAATTATATTAATTAATTATTTACTACTACTACTACTACTAATAATAATAATAATGATAATAATAATAATAAAAGTGAAATTCACTTTGCTCTGTAAATGATTGAGTTCGTTAACAAAAAAAGTTAGCCCGTATCGTTCCGGATCTTCCGGACTTTATCGGTGGCAGTTTAACAATAAACGATTGCAGATCATTCGGACGCTCTCCGGAATTAATCCATGCCGTTAACAATAAGCGGTTAGCGGTATAGATCGGACACTCTCCGGAATTAATCGAGAAGTTCGTTTGAGACGTATAATTGCATAAAGAGCTTATTTGTAGAGTAGAACACGCTTTGAAGCCTAAAATTTAATTCCCTAAATTAGTAACTCGTAAATCCCTTTGCAACAAGTATCTCTCAGCTCTGAAAAAAAATCAGATATAACAATTTTTACACCGAAAAACATCTACATTTTTATGAATAAAAACTTAAATCCAATTCAAAGAAAGCAAAAGGCAATGATTGAACATACCCAACAGAGATACAAGAGCCAGAGACCAACGCACCATCTTTAAAGCAGGGGAACAAAAACTCCCAGTCCCACATACCCCCACAAAAGTGCCCAAAACAAACCCAGAAAATGCAGCATTATTCTACAAAGCTAACAATTCATCAGACAACCCATTTCCCACTTCAGTCAAGGGGGAAAAAACAAACTAATGCAAATAAAAAAAAAAACCCAGATGAAATCAACCATCTAGCATCACATTATCCTGAGATTCAAGCACAAAGAAGTTCAGAAACAAAAAGCAAAAGCAAAAGCAAAACTCAACCACTAAGAACCGAAATCACAATATCGTTTGAGACGTGTACAGCTTCAGCGCGAGGACGGTGTACAGCTTCAGATTTCATCAAAGAACTAAATTCTGGGCTTGTTTGAGACGTGTACATCTTCAGCGCGATGGCCGACAAACGGAGGTCAAACGGCCAAAAATCGGTAACACAAGGAAGCACGACGGTGGCCGGAGCAGCAGTGACCAAGATAAACTCTGATATCAGAGCCGAAGAGGAAGAGCAGTGGCTATGGGGTCTGGTTTGAAGAGAATCGGGATCCAGGGATTTTGGGTTTTTTTTTTTATATTTATATTTTTGATTTAAATGAGGGCATTTTCGAAATATCGAAATTTCAGTGAGGATAAAAATGGAAGTTCAAGGAATGGGAGATTGATTCTCACCTCCCCCCTTGGGAATCAATCTCCCATTCCCCATTCCCAAATTCTTTTGGGTCCCACCATTCTGATTCCCATTCCGGCTCATTTTTTGCGAAGTAAACATGGTCAATCATTCCGATTCCGGATTCCGATTCCCCAATCCTGGAAGTAAACACACCCTTAGTGTCTCCTTTCATTATAGTGTTCTGCCAAGCTTAGAGTTGGCAAAATTCGGATCCGGATTTGCATTTATTTATCCGGATGCAGGTAATATCCGCACCGGATCCGGGCGGATATTCCGGATATCCGGATCCGGAAAACCTAAAATTAAATAATTTAAAATATCTTTTAAGAATTCAATAATTTAATTAATAATATTAAATAAAATTCAATTACAATCTAACCATTAACAATTTAACATAAATAACAAACATCATCATAAATAAAAATATAACAACATAAATCAAACATAAATAATAACTAAATTCAAGAGCACAACAATTAAAATCCACAAATAAAAAACATAAATCAACAAATAAAAATATAACAACACAAATCAAACATAAAAAATAATTAAATTCAAGTGCACAACCATTAAAATTCACAAATAAAAAAACATAACTAAATTCAATCACACAACCATTAAAATCCACAAATAAAAAATACTACAAATTCATATAGATTCCAAGCTTCCAATCCAAAATGTTATGCCACGCTATTGTCAATCATCAGGATCCTCCACTCCTTCAGCATTTATAATTTGTTCCGCAAATCGTTTAAGTGGCTCACGATCTAACAATTAAAACATAAAAAATAATTATTAAGTACCATGTTAGTACAAAAATATAAAAATGTTATAATACATGAATAAATGAAATAAGTAATTTTACCTTTAATTTCAGTCAAATACCAATTTTGAGTACACATCAATGCCTCCACAGTATTTTGATGAAGTCTATTACGGTGAGTACTCAAATGCCTACCTCCAGTGCTGAAAGCGGACTCAGAAGCCACGGTAGTCACAGGAATGGCTAAGAAATCCCTAGCAACCTCAGCAAGTATCGGATATTTGCCCTTATTATTCTTCCACCAAGACAAAATATCACAATTGCTAGTAGTAGGCAAAACTCCCTCATCTAAGTAAGTCTCCAACTCAGATTTAGCTTGCTTATAGTTGACTTCTCTAGAAACAAATGAGTCCCATTCACCAGCCATACTTGAATCCTTAAAAATAGGAGCTTGTGACATACCTCGAGAAGAACTGCCCATCTCAAAATCTCCTCCATCTTCACTTGTTGCATGCTTTGCTTCATACTCTTTCACCACTTCACCGAGAAGGTTAAATACCCTTTCAGCTTGATAGGGAGCATCATCTCCATAAATCTTAGAAAAAGAAGTTAACACCACGCATACAGCCACGGCCACGATTACAACGGCCATGACCACTACCACTTTCTACATCTGGTTCAACTTCAACAACATCGTCATTTTCAAGTTCGTGGACATCCTCCAATCTAACATCGGCATCATTAACACTATTTGGAGAGAATGAAAAATTATTTCCTTGCTCCTCTTCGGCCATGTCCAACTAATCCAAAAGGCTAATTAAAGTAATTCGTAAAGTGAGTTACCATATGTGAAAACAAAAATGAGATTAAACATTTACATTATATTAAAAGTTAATGCATTTAATTAAAGTAATTAAACAAATTAGCAAAGGCAATTATTCAAAATTAAATTAAATTCAATCAACAAAGAAATAAAATTAAGCTAGCAAGGCAGCAATATTTTCAAGTTTAACAGATTTATATTATATTATACTCATTAAATTCAATCAAATAATTAACCACAATACCAAATTATTAACCAAAAAAACAATGAATCAACAAAGAAATTAAATTAATCCAATAACATATTCAAGTTTAAATAAATTTCCATTAGATTAAACTCATTAAATAATTAACAATTAACCACAATATCAAATTATTAACCAAAGAAAAAATCCATGTAATTAATATTATAAACAGAAAATTTATTGAAGAACAAAAAAAAAACCATCTAATTAATATTATTAACAGAAAATTTATTAAAGAAAGGCAACAAAATCAAATGACCGGACCGGTTCCTTGTGGCCTTGTGGGTGAGCTGGTGAGGCTTGGATGGCACGGCGGCACGGGTTCACGGCAGGGATGATGAGCACCAGCTGAACTACGACCGCGAGCAGCGGCGTGGATCCGGCGAGATTCGCAATGACAGCGACGACAGCGAGTAGTGGCGTGGATCCGGCGAGATTCGCGATGACAGTGCCGACAGCGAGCAGTGGCGTGGATCCGCGAGAACTGTGGGGCTTCAGCTTCGACGCGAGATCCGGCGAGCTGAAGAAGACGACTGGAGGACGGCAGGTGTGTGTGTGTTGCTGCCGTTGCAAATCTGTGATCGAATTGAGAGGGAAGATGTGAGGATGTCGGGTCCGTCGGTCGGGATGAGTGGATGACTTTTTGACTTAGAGAGTTAGAGTCTTAGACTTACTGAATAGTGAATACTGACTTAGGGATTTTTTTTTTTAATTTAAGTTATATATATTTTAATTGAAAAAATCCGGATCCGGATATCCGATTTTTCGGATGCAAGTGCATCCGGAATTGGATCCGGATCCGGATCCGTATGGATTTTAAAATTTTAAATCCGGATCCGTATATTTTTTAAATGCGGATCCGAATTTTTCCGGATCCGGATTTTCCGGATCTTTGCGGATGCGGACCGGATCCGGATTTTTTTGCCATCCCTAGCCAAGCTGCGGTAATGAGAGTCTCTGCTAACTCACGCCCTCTATAACTGCAGGTTTGTTGGGTGGCAGGTGTCTTAAATTTCAATTTCGGTGACTAAGCTAGACAGAGGGAATCTTGAAATGCAGGATGAAAATCTTAGGTTTGTAGGTGCATTAGCGATTCTCCAAACTTATAATTATGATGATAGATCCCTTAAAACATTCATTTTGCTAGTGAATTATGTCTTGTCTGAAGAAATTTTGAAAGTTCAAGAGACGCCCAACTTATATTTAAAGTTTTGCTGTAGCTGTAAAAATGATTTGCTTCGTAAGCAATGTCATAGGCATGTTGGCTAAAAAATATAGGACTTGTCATAAATCAACTGAAGGCAGTGGATGACTACTTAGAAACACGTTTGTGCTTATTGATTACATATTAATTCTTTCATTCTCAAGAAGCTTTAGACAAAATGCTGTGTACAAACACTTTTATTTTTAGTTAAACAGCTACTGATTGTTATTTTGCATGAAAGACACTTTGTACCTGGATCATGGAAAGCTGTATCTACAAGATTGCTACATCGAAGGAAGTGTGGATTTTGTATTTGGGAATAATACTGCTCCCTTTGAGCATCCTCACATTCGTTGCAAGTCCTAAGGTTTTATTACCGCACAGATTAGGAAATCTTCTGAGGAGATAGCTGGTTTTGTGCTTTTGAGGTGTGATTGGTCATTGTTGAGTGTTAGAGAATATATATTAGAAAGGGTAAAATCATTATTTTGCACTCAAAGCCTCGTTAACATTTTTTATTTGTATGTATTTAAATCCTTTAAATCGTAATCGTGTGTATATTGTTATAATTTGAGTATTTTATACATTTCAAGGGTATTTTGATTATTTTATTATTAATGAGAAGTAAAATAGCAAATTGGATAGTATTTTTAAACTTAGAACAACTGAAAACTTTAGGAATAACGTAAAAGATAAAATTATAATTTTAAAATTTAGTTGGACCCAACTAATGTGTTTTTGACCAACTGATGTGGCATTTGCTGACGACGTGACATCGTCCTATTGAAAAAAAAAATACCAATGTGGTGTTGACCAATAATATGACATTAATTGATGATATAATATTGATTGATGATATGACAATATTTTATTAGATTGAAAAAATGATAATGTGACATTGACCAATGAATGCCAACATGTTACTCAACCTAATGATGTGTTCTAATCAAGCAGTCTTACCACATTACACAATTTTAAGCGTCTGAATTGTTTTCATCCGATGATCATGATTTATTCATTGTATCTATAAATAGAGGGCTTCCCTCTAATTTTACATCTTTAAATTCATATTTGAGCTCCATTTTCTGTAATTTTCACTCTATTTTATATTTTCTACGTAATTAATAAAATTATAATTTTCCTATAGTTTAAATATGAATGGCTAATTGAATTTCTAACTTGAGTTTAAAGTGAAACGTCAACATGATCCATAAGTTTAATTTGGTAAATTTATTTTCTCTTCCTCTCCGATTTATGTGGTTGTTTTGACTTATTATCGACAAATAATGTAATATTGGTGATTGAAACAGGTAATTATAGAGGAAGAATTTATTAATCTTGGTGATGACCAACTTCTTTGTCAAAATTGTTACTCGAGATCAGTGAAGGACGCTGAGGATTGCAATTTAATGCATAAATTCTTCGGATTATTTGATCTTGAACTCAATGAACCCCATTTGGTTGGCAGATGAACATGAAATCATGAGGCTGGGAGGATCCAATGTACTTAACTTTAACTTAGGTATCGTAATGTTAATTAAATTTGTTTTTTCTCTATTTTATCTATATATCTATATCTTTCTGCTTTTTTTTTTTTTAATTTTGATTTGCTTCTTATTTATCTCTAGGTAACGTATAAGGGTGTGTTTGTAATTGTAAATAAAAGATCTTGGATCAATAGTTCGGAACAACAACAACGAGGTTACAAGGGTGAGAATTTCATAAATGAATCATCTACTCATATCATCTTTTAAAAACTTGCGCCATGTGTATAATATTAGTCATTTATAATTTTTGTCTATTTTTTCACTATTTTTATTTTTATCAACAATCACATTGATAATCATGAAACTTTGACCAATGTACCTTGTAGTTTGTATTATTTGTTGACCATAATTCATGGAACTATTTAGCATATCAAACATATTGTGAATATTTTGAGTTTTTTTTCTTTGTCTTGTTTGAATCACATAGCGAATATTGTTTTTTTTTTTCTATATAATGAAAAGAGTTGGGAAGAAGTTGTTAATAATAGATTACCCTTCATTTTTGGCATATATATTTTAGGAAATTATTATTCTCTTTATTATTATTATATATGTCAGATGGATATGTTTGTTATATATATATATATATATATATATATATATTGGTTTTACAGGATAATATTTTATTTTATTTTTGCTTTTGCCGGATAATTTGTTTGAAAACGGGAGTATTAAAGGATCACACGGTTACACATATATCAGTACTCGCACTACTGACGATACCAACTATCAATATAACAACATGGTGGGTTTTGTCTTTTTTTTTTTTTGTTAATGATATTAATTGGTTTATGCATTACTGATATATTATACTTGTGCAGGATAATAAATTCTTAAAAGAGAATAATGGACAAATTTTCTTTACTGATTATAAAGATAACTTTTTGCGGGATTATATATTTGAAAATTGGAACAGCAACTACAAGGGACCAAATTACAACTCTCACCCTCACCTCGACCATAATCATGAGATGGTGGGTTGTTTTAAAATTATATTATGTATTTTTTTTCATATTACACACACACACACACACACACATAATTTCATTTATTGTTTGACAGAACCAGACACCATTTTGTTCTAATAATAATCATGGGAGTAACGTAGGCTCTACTTGTAGATATTGTTGCAACTGTCGTCGTAATCAAGTATGTGTGTGTGTGTATTACTAAATTAAAATACGCACATGGCTTTCATTTTTTTTTTATGAATTAATATTGTTCTCTCGTAATTACGAACAATATTAATTCATAAAAAAAATGAAAGCCATGTTCCTACAGGAACATTAAGCCCCCCTCCGCTGCCATCTTTCTCAGACCAGAACCACTCAACCAAACAGACCTGAAGACCTCCTCCGCTCGGGTGTTTTAAAGTCAATGTAGATGTAGCAATGAATTTACAGAATCAGATGGCTGGTTTAGGAGTAGTAATTAGAGATTCCAATGGAAAGCTCATAGCTGCAGCACAAAAGCAGGAGAAGTTTTTTGGAGATGTTACTGGAGCAGAAGCAAAAGCTATTCAGCTGGGAATTGCAGCTGCAGAAATGGCTGGATGTAGGCCGGTGATATTTGAATCTGATCGTCAAGAAGCTGTAGACTTGGTGGCGGGGAGAAAATGCAGCAGATCTGAATTTTTTTGGACCATTTCAGACATTCAAGAGGGACTAAAAAGGCTGAACAATGCCACTCTGCAACACACTTCAAGGCTTGGCAACGACATGGCTCATTCAATTGCTAAAATGGCCTTAAACACTGTAGAATCAGGAAATCACTTGTCCTCATCTTCTGTATCTTTTCCAGTTTTAATTCTATGAAAGCTAAGCTTTTCTCTCAAAAAAAAAAAAAAAAAAACAATGCAACAAAGCAAATTAAAGACAAATCCACTTAAAAAAAAATCCAAAGGAAACACCTTACGCCAGTACATAATCTTCCTTAGTCTTGCCGTCACCATTTCTTTAATTTTAATTTTTTTTTACAAGACCTGAGAGGCTGACACACAGCTAGAGTGCAAGGCTGGGTTTTTGAGTTACCATTGCAATTTCATAGAAGCATCACTACAGAAGATGTGTACTTCTGGGAAAAAAAAAGAAGACAAAAAATAAAACCAATTCTCAAGGATACATGTTTCTGCATGTCATGCCAGAAATTACAAATTACAGATGGGCGTTGGTTCTATACAAAAAGTTTCTAAAAGTAACTGTTGTTATAAATACACTCAAATCTGAAAGTGTCTGCTCTACAGCAATTCAAAGAACATACATTACGAAGGAACAAGCTTTAGTAATCAGGAATGGAAGCAAAGCGGTATCCTTCGGCACCCCTCCATGAGTAATATGCTATCCGGGTCTCATAGAAGCCTATGGCAATAAGAGCAATATCATCTTGGTTAGCACAAATCCCCAAAATGTAGCTTTCATTATGTGAAGTCACAAATTCACGAAATTGCAGTACCGTGTAATCAATCATACAGAAATTGAACAAAGAAAGAAACAGAGAGCAAAGCTTCACACTTTGTTCTGTAATTTGTTACAAAGAGCATTGATAAATTAAAGATGTATTTCACATGATAGCAGCAAATCAAACTCCAAAGAAGCCACATCCATGTAGGCCAGTTTCAAATTTCAAAAATAAGAAGGAAAACTAAAACAGAAGACAACTCCATGTATTTGACTATTTTGGAGGTTTTTGCAGATACATTTTACTAGATCTTTCTGTAGCTTCGGAAATCGGAATCTCATCGTTGCCAGTCCCACTCCAAAAGCTGGTTCAAACTCATAAGAAAAACCAAGATTCTAAGGCGCGTAAGAACACATTTTAAGCACCTTGAAAAATAGAAGGGATTCCAAACAGTTTCAAGGTACTAAATCAACAATAAAATTGACAGCAGACATAGTGGAGAAAAGCTACACAGTGTTTACTAATACATCATGTCATGGTGGTCTAACAGCACTTGTCTCAACTCTCAAGAGCTACACATTGTGTTTGGTGATAAAGCATTAAATTGAAGAGGCTAACCTCAGTCATACACTTAATCTGAAGCAAAAGTTTAGTGCTTCAAGCAACAATGGCAGTAGGAAGTGGTTTGCAAACACAAAGAGTAACTGCACAATCTTTGTGTTTGATTTCATCTTTCAAAGAATTAAGGTATCCACAATAAGATAATTTTTCAGTGCTTTCCATGTTCAAAACACTTCAGAAGGTGTAACAACCAAAACAACAATGAAGTTTTGCAACAAAACTCTGCTAAAATTTTCAATATCCAAAACATATGGCCTAGATCACAAACCAAAAAACGGAGAACGCGGGAATACAATATATATCACAATGAATATCAGCCACTGACTTTTGAAAAGAATTAAAAGTTCAAGAGTAGAACTCAAGACCAGCAGTTTAGGATTGATTACTCTACAATTAATTAATTAGGCATTTCAGTTATAACAAAATTGTCGCGACATTCCTTCTGACATACCTGGAAGGAATGCAAGGATTCCAAGGACTAGCAGACCAAAAGCTTGGGCCGTCTCTCCACCGATGTGACCTGTGAAGATGAACAAGGAAAGAAAGAGAAGCAACGATCCCAGACAAAGCAAGAAAAGGGCAAGAGCAATGGACCTCCAGGGGATCTTATCAAAGGCTTTGGGGGAATAATCAAATCTAGGATCGTAACGTCGACTCCTACTACCATCATATTCATCATCGTCATCAGTTGAAAGTTTGCTGTATTGAACATTGCGCCGAGATGCCATATCAGCAAATGAAGTGCACGCCAAACTCTTCAAGCCTTCAATCTCAAATCAAACAAGCAAACAAATTTCAACTATGATGCAATTATTATTTTACAAAAAGCTCTATTTTTATCTTTTTTTTTTCAAGCAGTAACAAGCTTATTAACAAAATGAGAGAGAATAAATTTTGAATTACTTCATCTATTATAGTGTCGACAACTCAGCTATAAAATTTTCATATGCTGTTTTTAATATTTTAATTATCGTCGAACACGGCTCTCATCACAGCAGTAAGGATTCAATTTTTTTTTGGGGGGTGATTTCAGATTCTTTACAAACCCTAGATCTCAAACATCAAATCAATTCGACCAATAAACGAGAGATTGGGTGCGAGGACTCACCGTAACTTGTCTGGCGTGGCGTTTGGCTTTGGGAGAGGAGGAGAACGACACGAGACGACGCGCGGAGTTTGCTAGGTGCCGAGATTTGAATGTAAAGATGACAGTGCTGTTTGTCTCTTGACTCTCTGTGCGTCGAGCAGTGCAGGATTGATCTGGACCGTCGATTTTAGCCAGATGATCGTTTCCTCTGGGTCCCGCTCCCGCCATGTAGTGTTGGTAATAGTTATAGGATAGCCGCCAGCCCGCCGGTCACGAGGACGACATGTCGTTCAAACAGTAGCCAGCACTCAAAATCTCACGTATGATCTAATCATTGAGATCCCTGAACTATTTCTTTTTAATAATCAAAGCATAGTTTGTGTCATTGTATTAAATAAATCTGTGCGGTTAATTTTGCACAAATATCTTCACCACATCATCACATATGTCTTCAACTGATTACCGATTAATATGTATTCCGGTGATTATAATAAATTCAACAATATGACAGCAATTTCATGTAAAATTACATACTACAAATTCAGAATATAAAGTTTATATATTTTATGATTAACAACACAAGCTTAACTGAAAAATATGAGGTGATAATCATATAATACATAATAATTATAATAAATACAACATTAATTAGGATATATGTGTGGGTACATGAGAGACTCCACCTTACGTTAGAATGTGAGTGATTTACCATCCAAAAAAGGAATCGAATAGCAAACATTCTCTCTGGATGCTCGTTACTGCTTACAACAATCATGCTTAAACTTCATCGGAAAGTTCACAAATGTTAGGCAACAAATCAAAATGATCTAATCAAAACGCAAATTAAAAACAAAATTTATCACAGTATCACACCCCTTCCAGATAAGACCAGGTCCAGGTCATACAGTTTGGATTGGCTCGGAGAACTTTCTTTTTCGTCACGTGGGCATCGATTAATTATGTCGCTCATCAATCGGTTAAGTTCACCATATGACAAATATGTCCCCCGACGCAAAAACAGCACACAAAAAGCTAGTTTGATCCAACAACTTTATTCTCCCTTCAGCTTCTTCTCTCTCTCTCATTTTGGGTGGGGGCCGGAAACAAAAATGAAACAAAAATAAAGTCCAAACGCTCAACTTGTTACTTTCAAAACCCTCAATCGCTCGCCCAATACTTTACGACTTCAATGGCCTCTCACAATCACCGCCACTATGACCGCGTCCATCACTGTCACCAGCAGCTGCTGAACTGCGCTGGACCCACCACCAACTGTTGCTGCAGCAGCTGTTGCGGCCGCCCTTCTCCTCAGCTAACAGAGCCACTTCTCCAAGCCATTGCCTCTCAACTGTTGCAACAACAACAGCTAGGATGTTGTTGCCAAGCCCGGACTCACGTAACTTGTCAAAGTCAAAATTTTCACCCAAAAATTCAAAATTTTCACCCAAAAATTCAAAATTTTCATCATCAGCAACAAGAAAAATTCGTTCTTTCATCTCTTCTTAGCCGTATTGATGCTCTTGAAGCCTCACTCCAAAACTTTTATTTATCCTCCACATCTTCCTTTTCCTTAAGAGACATGGCAGCTCGTGTGATTCAAACCCATTTTCGGGCATTTCTTGTGAGGAGATCCAGAACCCTTAGACAGCTCAAAGAGCTTGCTTTGATCAAATCTGCCTTAAACTCTCTTAAATCATCGATTTCCAACAAAACCCATCTTGATTTTCATGTTGTTTCTCAGAAAGCCATGGACTTGCTTTTCAAACTTGACTCTCTCCAGGTATATGAATAATGGGTATTGCTTAGTATGTAAAGTTCTTGTGCTTTGTTTTGTTGACCTTTTTATGAGAGGATTTGTTTGCAGGGTGGTGATCCAATGATCAGAGATGGGAAAAGGTTGGTAAGCAAAGATTTGGTTAAGTTTTTGGAGTTTGTTAATGGGTTTGCTGCGAAAAGGTATGAAATTTCAACTAAAGCTGCAAAGAATGTCAGATTTGTTGGGAATAGTATCAAACCTAGGAATTTTAGGACTAATGGAGGAGATTTGAGTGGGGATCACGCTGAAGTAATGAGCAAGCTGAGGGACAGAATTGAAAAGATACATGGGTTTTCGAGGGTTATTAACAGTGAGGATGAAGATGTGGAGCTTGAAAGTTTTTATGAACTTATTGATGATGATGATGAGGAAGGAAACCGTAGGGTTTCCAGAAACAAAAATGGGGTTTTGGTGAAAAGGTATGTTGTGACTCAACCTAAAGTGAAGAAAAATGTGACGTTTGCAGAGAATGGGAATGTGTATAGGTTTATTGGCAATGGCAGTGGCAGGTCAAATGGGTCAATTTCAAGTGGGGATGGTACTTTAACTGATGAAAGTGTTTCAAGTGATGATAATGGACAGGGCATTGAAGTTAAAGAGATTAAGGTTTTACATAAGGAGACTGAGGATGAGAAGGAGGTGTACTTCGAAAATGGAGGATTGATGCAGAGTAGTGATGGAGAAAGAAACCCCAGAAGAAGTATTAAGGCTGAAGGTAGAAATGAGATTGATGGGGACTATAAAGTTGAAGATGGGCAGTTTGTGTTCTCTGCTCCAGTGCCTGTGAAGATGGAATCCAGAGCTGATTTAATGAAGAAGAGAAAGGCGTTGTTGAAGATTGTCACATAAGAGGTCATCGTACATGGGGTTTTAGGATTTTGTCGTCTTTAAAATTCTGTGGCTGTTTGGTGGATATTGGAATCAACTTTCATTTTGCCACTCTAATTGTTTGTTTAGGACTTCAGTTACCATGATAGAGGTGGAATGGGACTTTGTTATTGCGGTTAGGAGGTTAGTGACTGTAACCCACCTGCCCCAACAAGCCTGTAATTTTCACCGGCTAATAATTCTTGAAATTGTGATTGTTTTTTTCTGCTGAATTTTGTTTCTCATGAACTCAACTGAAAGAAACTATTGTTGTACCCTGAAGATTTGGAGCATTCAGATGTTGATGCAACAAACATTGCCGAATAACCAAGAAAGAAGTACTCGACTCAAATTAATTACTGATGAATTATCATAAAATTTGTAAAGACAAATTTGACCAAAACATATGTCATCTCAACTGAAAGTAATACATGATACATAAATTACTGAAATTACACAGCCAGTTCTCCGCGGTTAGAATTTTGTTCTCCAAGGAAAGAAAAGGAACAAAAAAATCTTGTTAGGCAAGTACTGTGAAGGTTTAACACAATCTCTTCAAACTTGGCTCATTCACGTCTGAAGTGTACTGGCCTGAATCTTTGTATGGGCCTGAATCTTTCCACCACAAGCATAAATGACTATTGTGTGATCCTGTCCAGGGCATTCACAATTAGTGCACGAGTTAACTTAGCTTGAAAACTGGTCCAATGCAGAGTTAGAGATACTATTTTCTGCGCAAGATTCTCCTGTTTTAGCGTTTTGTGGTCTGAAGGAAGCAGCACTGATGAACCGTCTACTTGACTAGCAATTGTGGTGTTGTCATGAAGGCCAGTGCTGGCCATGGTTTCAAGTCTTGGGGCATTCATAGTATTTAAACAGCTAGCACAACCTTAAAACTATGGTCAGACGCCGCCACCCCTTCCCCGGCACATTTAACAGCCTCCTGATACAAAACATCGAAACATGAGTTCTTGCCTTTTGGTAAGCTACCTGTAGCTCAACAGAGAGCATCACATCCTTCACATCTTTTGTCCATTGCTTTAAAATAAAATGCTGTGGAAGCATGAAGATATTTGTCACCTTAAACACTGCAGTTACACATCTGCAGAGGATCCCTTCAAACTCAAACTTCTTGCAGCTACAGTTTGCTATTTGCACTACTCTAGTGATTGCAGAGTCATAATCAGCTATGATCAAGCCTGGTTGCCATCCAGAGATTGCCTCAAGCCAACTTGTGAAGAGCCATGTGAATGTAGATTCAGTCTCATCAGCGAGCAATGCACAGCCAAATAGTACCAACTGCTTATGATGATTCACTCCAGCAAAAGGAGCAAATGGCATTTTATATTTGATTAACTCGATACATCATATCCAGGGCTACAACATCACAGAAACAATTATATGCAATCCTCGATCAAGTGTCAACCCAAAAAACACTGCTCAGCATGTCTTCTTCATCTACCTGTATTGTATAATAAAAACTAGGATCTCTACCTTGCATTACTTTAAAAAATCCAAGGAGACTTTGGCATCTATTCCGAAAGTGCTTAAGTGAACTTCATCAATGTAATTAATACCATTTTGTGGAGCAAGTTCCATTTTTCCAAAACTGTTGTAAGATTCAGCCAACACATTCAAAGAAGCAGTCAATCCTATTCCCATGGAACCAAAGAACTACTCGAACAACTTATACTTGGATCACATTCCTGCTTATGTGACTGAAAAAAATGCCTTGTTGCAGGGGTAACAAGCTGATGTTTATGGTACTTCTCTAATTTCACTGCATACCACTTCCCACCATCCCTTCTCACAGTCATTAATGCTTTACACCCCTCCCTTGTAATAGGCCTAGCATGCCTCCTCTTTGCATCATTTTCCAAATCTGCATTCCTGCAACGTTTCACCCGCCTAAACCCTTCCTTTGAACAACAAAACTCCCTTGATACAATCAAATTATCCTTGTTTGAACGGTAATAAGAATTCACACGAATACTAAAGCCAGTTTGCTTAGCATAAGCATTATAATAATTCCTTGCATCTTCTTCAGAACTGAACTCCATTTCTAATGTTGGCTCTGACACCCCACCAGCCAAGCACATTGAAAACTCAAGATTCACATTGTGCTCAACCATT
This sequence comes from Luvunga scandens, assembly GCA_030449905.1. Taxonomy (NCBI): domain Eukaryota; kingdom Viridiplantae; phylum Streptophyta; class Magnoliopsida; order Sapindales; family Rutaceae; genus Luvunga; species Luvunga scandens. The sequence continues at coordinate 9,198,068 of JASUUG010001265.1, forward strand.
TTTGCCTCAACATCCTCTACAACACAACATTCATTCCCTTCATCATCTAAGCCCATATGCGTATCAACCAGTTCTTTAGCTGCACTGGCAGACTCCTCTTCCATTTGTTTCTTTTAGTAAATTTAATTTTATGAATCCTGTGTCATTGACACATCAAATCTTCAATGTGACAACTCACAAGTGCTTAGAGTTGACATTAATCAATCATCCTCAAATTCTAGTATCCCAGATTAGTGTCTTCTACTGAACTAAGTTTTGCACCCATTATAACATTGATATTCATAGCAGTTCGAAACAATTATCGTTTACATGATCTATGAAAAATATAATATACCCAAACGGTAAAAATTTGAAATTTGCTACAACAAACACAATAACCGTCACTAATATGTAAAGGAAGCTACTGAAACAAGTTTTTTTTAAAAAAAACAAATAGCAGCTTAGAGACAACACAGAATAGCAACTTTTTGTTTTTTTTTTTTTATCTTATTACTTAATTTTGTTAAATTTTTATAACTTTTTATTGGTAGTGAATCAATAAAATGTAAGAGAAATAAAGGTGGTTTCATGGGTTACCTTTGCTAAAAGAAACGAGGCAGCCGACGACGAGGACACAGGTTATCGTCTACTATTTTCCTTTGGATTAAGAATGTGAAGTGGATAAATGCCGACGTTATATTGGTTAAGGTTCTTAGAGATCCGACGACGGGTGTTTTGTCTTAGCGGGAATTTAAGTTCTGCTTGAGACTTGCGTTCAAGTCTCGGGAGCATGAAATTGTTGGATTTACATTTTTTTTTAACTCCTTATAACTCTTTAAAAAAAAATTAGGAACTATTAATATGCCTCTAGCTCAACTTAAGCTTAATATGAAACCTCTTAAATCAACGTTAAGAATAATTTATTTATATTGTTAAAAAATTGTTTTTTATTATAAGATTGTATCATTAACTTTAAAGATAAGTAATACAACTATTCTTACAAACACTACATTACCTTACATAAGTTATTACGTAACGTAAAATGATAAAATGATATTAAACATAACATTAGCATTTGAAGGTTAGGCATTTGTAATCATGCCCTTGACGTCGTACCATTTTCTTAAGCTTTAGCTAAATTGGCAACTAAAGTAACTAAATAAGAATTGATGAATGGCCCATCTCACCATACACTGCCAAAAACCAAGCACCTTGTGACAAAACTCTTGCAACATTATGCAGCCACCAAATCCACCGCAGGAACCAAACAACTCCATGCATCTATTATCACCTCAGGCCCCTTATTCACTCACCTCCGCTCAAGTCTTATTCCCGCATATGTTAGTATCGGTCATGTCTCGAATGCGCGTAGATTGTTCGATGAAATGTCTGAACGAAGTTCGTTCTTGTATAACACTGTGATGAAAATGTACGCACGAAATGGTGCATCGCATGATTCTCTTAAACTGTTTCTCGAAATGCTTAGGTTAGGAGAATATAACCCGGATAATTATACTTACCCTATTGTTGTTAAGGCTTGCACTGACTTGGCTTGGCGCAAATTAGGCATTGCTTTACATGGGAGGGTTTTAATAACTGGTTTTGACATGGACACATTTGTGGGGAATTGTTTGATTGCAATGTATATGAATTTTGGAGAGGTAAAGGCAGCCAGTAAAGTGTTCGATGCAATGGGGGAGCACAGTGTGGTGTCATGGAATACCATGATAAGTGGGTATTTTAAGAACGCGTATGCAAAGGAAGCTTTGGTGGTTTTTGATTGGATGGTGAAGAGTGGGGTGGAGCCTGATTGTGCCAGCGTGGTCTCTGTGTTGCCTGCGTGTGGTTATTTGAAGGAAATTGAAATGGGGAGAATCATTCATGAATTGGTGGCCAGTGGACGGTTAGGGAAGAATATTGCTGCTTGGAATGCATTGGTGGATATGTATGTGAAATGTGGTAGTGTTAATTCAGCGCGGTTGGTTTTTGATAGGATGAGTGAGAGGGATGTTGTTACTTGGACTTCGATGATAAATGGGTATGCTTTGAATGGTGACGTGAAGAATGCATTGGGGCTTTTTCAATTGATGCAGTTCGAAGGCGTAAGACCAAATTCTTTGACCATAGGATCTCTTCTTTCCACTTGTTCCAGTTTATATCATCTGAAGCATGGACGTTCTTTGCATGCATGGACGATAAAGCAGAACCTTGAGTGTGAGGTTATTGTGGAAACTGCATTGATAGATATGTATGCTAAATGCAACCTTGTTAAACTCAGTTTCAGAGTGTTTGCAAGAACATCAAAGAAGAAAACAGTGCCATGGAATGCGATTCTGGCTGGGTGTGTTCACAATGGGCTTGCAAGAAAAGCTGTAGAACTTTTCAGACAAATGCTGGTGGAAGTAGTAGAACCTAATGATGCTACCTTAAATAGTCTTCTTCCGGCATATGCCATTCTTGCAGATCTGCAGCAAGCAATGAATATTCACTGTTACCTGATAAGATATGGATTTCTTTCAGTCGTAGAAGTTTTGACTGGGCTTATTGATATGTATTCCAAGTGTGGGAGTCTAGAATCTGCGCGCAAGATTTTCAGTGAGATTCCCTTAAAGGACAAGGATATTGTGGCGTGGAGTGTAATAATTGCCGGGTATGGAATGCATGGACATGGTGAGACTGCCGTTTCACTTTTCAAAGAAATGGTTCAGTCAGGGGTGCAACCAAATGAAGTTACTTTTACTTCAGCATTGCATGCATGCAGCCATGGTGGTTTACTGGATGAGGGCTTGGATTTGTTCAAATTCATGCTTCAAAATCACCAAACATGCGCTCGTGCTGATCACTACACTTGCATTGTCGATCTTCTTGGTCGAGCTGGTCGACTGGATGAAGCTTATGATCTGATTAGAACAATGCCACTAAAGCTTACTCATGCTGTTTGGGGTGCACTACTCGGTGCTTGTGTAATACATGGGAATGTTGAACTAGGAGAGGTGGCTGCAAAGTGGTTATTTGAGCTTGAACCGGAGAATCCAGGAAACTATGTACTGCTGTCGAAACTTTATGCTGCAGTACGAAGGTGGAAAGATGCAGAGAATGTGAGAGACATGATGGATGAGAAAGGATTAAGAAAAGCACCAGCTCACAGTTTAGTTGAGGTCAGGAATATTTAGACTGCATGATTTAATGGTAAATGCTATCACGCATGTGTGGAAGACTAATTTGATGAAGTTAATGAAATCTCCTTTTGAAGAGTCCTTGTTCTTCGGACTGGCGGAAGGAATCATTATCAAGCATCAATAATTATGTGCGTGGGATGAGAATGGCTCCATATCTGTATAGAAGATAATCAGTACACAAACAGTTTTACAATAGTAAAGCTACGTCAAAATTGCCGGTTGGTAGGTCAAATTCAATAGTTCAACTTTCACTATGCATGGAGCCATTGACCTCTGTTCCACACCTATATATGTTTGTTAAATAATAAATGGATTCATGGGAATGCAATAATTGGATGCATGGTCTTCGACTCTTTGTTCCTTAAAAGAGGGAGCCGCAGACAGCGGTACTTGACATTTAACTTGACTTCACAATACACCATGTAAGAGTGATTTTATGGCATGATTGATCTGGTGATTTATGATGATGCAGATGTGCGGTCCCTTGAGGCAGAGCCCAAGATCGTCGCCATGCATTCTAAAGGTCTTAAAATTTTTCTTTTGCAAAGTATATTGTTGATGCTTTATTGTACATGATGTCCTCAAATTGACCTGACTTCATTTTTTCCTTGTATCATTTGTTTTCCCTAATAAATCTTCTGAGAAACCTCTTAATAGTCTCTATATAGCAGTGTGTTTCATTAGATTGAGGGGTTCAACTTTAATTGATGGAGTAGAAATTGTCGAGGAATAACTATATTTTTGTAACTCTGTAACATGAGCTTCTTGTTGCTTCATTTTATTCAAATGAATTTGATGCAACTGCAGAAATGCCTATCATTGAAGACAAAACAATTCATACCGCAAAACCCTGGAAGGAGTTAAAATCTTGTAAAATGACTTGGAAATTCGGGTCATGAGTAAGAATGCATAAGACGGTGATGGCTTAAATTAATAAGGGTGGATTTGTCGTCGTGATTGACTTCCTGGTTTGCCAAAGTTTTATCGTTTGATTTTTGCTTTTGTGTCGTGAGGTTTGGTTATTTTGTCTTGTTTTCTTGCATCATTTGCGTGTGTATATAGCGTTGCTCACAAACATCATGAAAGTGAGAAAAACCTGATAAATCACCTAAACCCCGCTTTGGTTTTGGTAGTTTCTAGTTGCATTCCATTGTGGCTGTGCTTAATTGTCAATATTGAACTTTCAAACTTAAGATCATATCTGGCATGCTGCACTAGGAATTTAACCCTGAAAGAGAAACAAATGGATTAGGACAACATGTAGCAGTAGTAAGTGGAAGATGGATGTGTATGCTTTGTGTCCGATTTTACTTATATGGCTTTTTTGACCCTCTTGGCTATAGAATACAGCATCAAAATGAACGAATATTGCTTTTAAATCACCGACCCCAACTCGCTGCTGCAAGGCATGTGCTACGCAGCTACAGCTTTTAGACATTAACATATTCTCCCTCGACTCCTTGACTGGCCCACTTTTTGCCATGCAATAAAAGGTGTGATGTGAGTGAGATTCCAATCTCAAATCTGTTGTTATTTATCATCTAAATGGCTCATCCCAAAAAAAAAAAATAAAAGTATCGTCTAAATGGATTTTATTGATTCAATTAATCTCTTGTTATGCATCCTTTAGACGGCTTTTTTTTTTTTTGTTTCAACTAGTTAATACGCAAAATTCGCCATTATTTTACGATGCCAAAACTTATGGTTTGCATAGTGTTATTGAATATAACAAAAAGCTTGAAGAAACAGATTGGCAAGTGGCTCTCCAAATTAAGGTTCCCAGTTTAAGGCTTTCAGCTGCTCACTTTCGTCGACTTCTTATGTGCCGTGGCATTTGAGTTGCATTGCATTCGAGTGACAATGGCTTCCGCACCAAATCGTTTATGACAAATTAGCAGTCCCAATACTTAACAGCTCATTTATACCATGCGATGTTAATACATTATTTTGATGTCTCATCGCGGTACAATTTTTCCTTCTCTATTTTCTGTAAATTTGAGAGGTGGGAACAAAACGAACCTATCTTGTATACCACCGAACAAAAATGAAGATTACAAAAAAATTAATAATTAAAAGACGCGACTTGTCCTTTAAATTAATACTCCCATTTTAATCCTAGTTATATTTTTCTTTTTTTCTCTTTTGCTTGCCGACCAAAGAAATTATTATATTACAAGACCTCCTCGGCATCAATAATGTTTTACATCACTTTCAATATTGACACTTTCGTATTAAAATACTATATTTAGAAAGATCCTTTTTTTTATCTTGTACCAAATTACCTAATCCTAGCAAAAGTCTACACAACCGTTAACATAACATAAAGGATGAAACTATACTATTAAAACGATTTTTTAGTGTAATTTTTATCAACCAATATACATATTCAAAACGTCGGTTGAACATTATACAATTCAATTGATACTGTCAGTGACATATTCACATCCTACCCAAATGTGAGCCGTACCCGATACATCCACTAATGACAAAACTTCCGTAAATGATTGTAAAAGCCCCAATCATTAATGCTGTTAGGCCCATAGCTTTTAACCTCTCCCTGATCCAATTAGCCAAATCTTTTGAGCCCATTAATTTAGTCACAGCTTAAGCATGGGGTTAGCCTAACTTTAGCTCCAAGGTCAGATCTCAAGTGCCCACACCACCCCCATCACATCTTCAAATAGTGATAGGAATATATTTTGTATTTTTATTTTTACTTCTCTATCTCTCTAACCCCAACACCGCTTTGAGTTTTGACTTGGAATAATTAATGTTTAAAACTAAAAGAGAATTAATTTAATTAAGTAATAAAATTAATAATAATTAAATAATTGTCAGAAAAAAGGGGAATGAGATCGGAAGATCCACCAATGAATGAGCAGCTCACACCTAAGCAAGCAAGGCAAGAAAGGGAAACAAGGGAGAAAAAAAAACGAAAGCAAAAACCAGAAAAACCCAATTTTCTCCCTCTTTCCGTTTCTCTGTGGATCCATTGGTGAGAAAACAAAGATAAAAAAGATACAACATCTTGCCAATTACAGTAATAATAACAAACAACCCGGAAATTTTGACCTTTTTTCCCTTAGGGTTTGATAAAAGGAGGGATTATTATTATTATTATTATTATTATTTTTATGTGGATGTGAGAATCAATGCGGTCTTTGAGAAAAAGACCAGAATTGAAAAAACCCCTGAAAGTAAAATCTGTGAATGAATCAAAGCAATTGAAAGAACCCAGATCTGATGGTGGGTTTGTCTTTGGTTTCGTTAAAAAGGGAGGATTTCTATTGCTACCGGGATTGTTTTTGTCATTGTTGTTGGGGTGTTAGTGCAGTTGTTGTTGTGAGGCTGCGTAGACAAGGATGCAGCTTCACTTCTCGCCTAGTATGAGAAGCATCACGATATTGTCAAGCAATAGTAACAATGGAGGGTTTATTGACTTGATGAAGATCAAGGTCGCAGCTCGCCACATCTCTTATAGGACTCTTTTTCATACCATTCTTATTCTTGCTTTCCTGTTGCCATTTGTTTTCATTCTTACTGCTCTTGTTACACTTGAAGGTGTCAACAAGTGCTCCTCATTTGGTACTTTCCCCTCCTCTTTGTCATTGCTAATGCAATCTTTATTTGATGGATCTTGATTTTATTTTATCTGGCTTTTTTTTTTTTTGGGATGGGTCTTGATATGATTTTGAAATTTGAGATACATGTTTGTTGGTTTGGACTAATTGTTTTTGGTGGGGCATGATTAGTTTGATTGTTAATTGCTATACTAATTTGATGTTACCAGTTTTCTGTTATTTTTAGATCTGAATGGATTATAATTGTGAGTTTCTTCTAATTGGTTGTTTAGTTCAACTTTGAATTCAAGTTTAGTGTAATCCAATTAACACGGGCAGGAAGTGATCTGGGGCATTGACTTATTGGTTGTTTTGTGCGACTTTGATCATAACTTCATGCGGGTTAGAGCATTTTCCTACTTTTTACTTTTGAATAACATTGTTTAGGCTTATGGAATCCAAATATGTATATTCTTTTTTGTATTGCTGGTGATAAAATCAGTAGAATTATGGGGTTATGGCTGCATTGCAAACTCAAATGTAAGTTCTTGAGTCACTGCTTCTGAATTTAAAAGAATAGATGCAAGTTAGATTGAGCCAACCCTTTATTTACTTATATGAACACTGTAACTGGAGATTGACTAGGTATCTACCATGACCATATTTCAATCACTTAATGGAAAGATTCCCCAATTGATGAGTTTTAACTTTTATCCCTATTATTGTATTGTTGTGCAAAATATAAAATTTATGGTTCAGTGATTTTGTGTTTTTTAGTAGCCTGTACATAGCATATTTATATGTTACATCGATTGGGATCTGATTTTTTCCCTTCACAATTCTTATAGTGTACTGTAAGCGGATTTATGATTCTTGTTCTCTTGTTCTCTTCTTTGCTTTAGATTGTTTAGGCAGGCGGTTGGGACCAAGGCTTCTTGGAAGGGTTGATGATTCGGAGGTTAATAACTCATTTTCATTTCCTCGAATGTCATTCTTTTTTTCAGTATTATGTTACATTTTTCATCTGGTTTGCTGCATATCATTTGTTCATGGTGTTAATTTTAGCTGGTTCCTTTTGGTGCCACAATCATGATGCAGAGACTGGTTAAAGACTTCTACAAAGTCCTTAATCAAGTTGATACTGAGGAAATCCCAGATGGTCTAAAGCTTCCAGATTCTTTTAGTCAACTTGTTTCTGAAATGAAGAACAACCAGTATGATGCAAAGACATTTGGTTTCATGTTAAGAGCAATGGTATGCTGCTCTACATATATATTTTCGTCTAGTTTATCATTAATAATTTTTGGAGGGGAGTAGGTTTTCAAAAACCGAGGTTTCATGCTGTAGGTTATCTTTCAGTTTCTCTACGCCAAAGCTTTTCATCTTTAATTCATTCAAGACTCTTGCAATAAGGCCAAGTGAGGTTTCAATCCTGACTTTTTAGTAGGGTTGAATGGGGTTCTTATGATTTATGCAAAGTGTGTGAGAATTAGAAGTAAATATTGCTGATTTACATCCTTGTTTCTTTTATGTGATCTTTTTGGAAATCCTAGGAATATGCAATATACGTATAATCAACGACCTTGCAGTAGGATTGAATAAGGTTCTAGACCTTAGCATCTTGTGGGTGGGAAGTAGAATTTTTGTTGGTTTGGATTTTTGTTTCCTGTTGGTGATGTCTTTTGGAAATTTAGGGGAACATATGAAATGGAGAAGTACATTGTCTTTTGGAACACATTTATTTTGTCTTCCATGTTGACACTCACAGTGGGAGAAAGATAGTCAAGATGGTCAGTTGATATCATTCATTTCTGTGCAGATGGAGAAATTCGAAAGAGAAATTAGGGAATCTAAGTTTGCAGAGCTGATGAATAAGCACTTTGCTGCAAGTTCCATTCCTAAAGGCATCCACTGTCTCTCACTACGTTTGACTGATGAATATTCCTCTAATGCTCATGCACGCAGACAATTGCCTTCTCCTGAGTTGCTCCCTCTGCTTTCTGACAACTCTTACCACCACTTCATCCTATCAACTGATAACATTTTGGCTGCTTCAGTTGTTGTTACTTCTGCTGTGCAGTCCTCTCTAAAACCTGAAAAGATAGTCTTCCATGTCATCACAGACAAGAAAACTTATGCGGGTATGCACTCATGGTTTGCATTGAACCCGGCCTCTCCTGCTATTGTTGAAGTGAAAGGCATTCACCAGTTTGACTGGTTAACGAGAGAGAACGTTCCTGTTCTTGAAGCTGTTGAGAACCATGATGGGATCAGGAATTATTACCATGGGAATCATGTTGCTGGGGCAAATCTCAGTGATACAACTCCACGAACTTTTGCTTCAAAATTGCAAGCTAGGAGTCCAAAGTACATATCATTACTCAACCATCTCCGCATATACATACCAGAGGTAAGTGTAATTGATACTTCCCATTTCTCTTCTCCTCTACAGCCTGGAATCTGTCATGATTTATAACTTTTTCCTAAAAGGGATATAACTATGTCTCATGGCTAACAGAAAGTATAATATTATTGGGAATTATAGGAAAAGATTATAATATGATTTCACTGTTTCTTTTGAAATTTTTAAAGCAATTATGATCTCCTAGAGTTGCTGTTTGTGTGGTGGATTCCTTGCTGTTTATTGATTAACCGGGACATAGAATTTTTTGGCCTTCTGAGAACTTGTGTTTTGCATATTTTTTGAATCCACTGAGAGAGCAATAGTTAAATTATTTTTGCTATTGTGTATATTGAACAGCTATTTCCGCACCTTGACAAGGTGGTCTTTTTAGATGATGATATTGTAATCCAGCGTGATTTGTCTCCTCTTTGGGAAATTGATCTTGGTGGAAAGGTTAATGGAGCTGTAGAAACTTGCAGAGGTGAAGATGAGTGGGTAATGTCAAAGCGGTTTAGAAACTACTTCAATTTTTCCCATCCACTCGTAGCAAAGCATTTGGATCCTGAAGAATGTGCCTGGGCTTATGGAATGAATATATTTGATCTACGTGCTTGGAGGAAGACAAATATCAGAGAAACCTACCATTCCTGGCTGAAAGAGGTTAAATTTTTAAATCTTCTTTCTTAGACAAAATTTCCCTTTTTTTTTATATATGCTTTAATGAGGATTGAAAGCTAAGGTATTGAGCTAAAGAAATGGAATGCTCATGCTACTGGATCTCATCGCTGACGCACTTTTCTTTTCCATGAATGCCACTGCAGCCTTATTTGGCTTGGAGCCACACTTCTGTTGTCTTTATTAGGGCTCTTTCCCCTTTAAAAACTTCTTATTGAATAGTATTTGATATTTGGCTATGCAACATTTTTTGCTTCTAAATTATTTCAAACTATGAGTGTTTCAAACTTTTGACTTTTTTTAAGTAGGGTGGTCATCTATGGATGGAGTTTGAAATATCTAACATGATTCTGGAGTAACAACCGGATTTAATTCTAAGGAGCCAGAAATGTAGATGTTTCTTTTTTATTTTTGTTGTATGTGATAATGTGATAGTATATTGTTGGCAAACAACTGAACTTTATTCTGATTGGTGTTATCTTTACTAGAACCTGAAATATAATCTCACGATGTGGAAGCTTGGAACTTTACCACCTGCTTTGATAGCATTTAAAGGCCACGTTCATCCTATTGATCCCTCGTGGCACTTGCTTGGCTTGGGCTATCAGAATAAGACCAGCATTGAGAGTGTCAAAAAGGCTGCAGTAATCCACTACAATGGCCAGTCAAAACCATGGCTGCAAATAGGGTTTGAGCATCTCCGGCCTTTTTGGGCCAAATATGTCAACTACTCCAATGATTTTGTGAGGAACTGCCACATCCTGGAGACATAGTCCATTGTCTAGAGAAGCTAGAAAAAAGAGATGGAATGGGAAAAGACATTAGTGGTAAGGGTTTAACATACATTTTGTTGTCTCTCGAGATTTCTCTCAACGTCTATTTGAGAGGGCCAGTTGAATTAGTGGCCAAAAGGGCAATGCTTTCCAGGTTTAGATTTGCTGTCATCCCCACACTTATACAGAAATTGTTCCTGCATCACCAGCTCAGGCATGAGTTTCATTCTTTCTGTAAGATACAAAATCCATCATCAATTTTTGGTTTGGAAAAGGATACTATTATTGGTTATCCAGCTGGGGCGCTTGCTTGATTACTTTGCCATATTTTGGAATAAAGGGAAACACACAAATTACTGCCTGCATCAATGTTTTCATACTTGATGGGTGACCGGAACAAGAAAGCTAGGAGTTATTTTGTGAGGCTCCCCCATTAGTCCAGATATTTTTTCCCCTTTATTAATTGCTGTTTCAATTTTTTAGTTAGTACCATCCAATTTTCCCTCCCTTGATTTTGATATCTTGGTGACATTTAGGAGTAGGTCATGAAGATTGCTTTGTTACTGGTCCCATTGAATTGGGGAGCTGTGCGTAGGTTACATATTGGTATTTCTTATGTAAGATTCACGGTAAACATTTGAAATGTGCAGATAATCAATTTTCTTGAATTTGTTTATCTTCTATTCCAGCATTTGTAATGTTGCTACTTTTGATCCATGGCGATTGCATGCTAATGTTGCTGGTGATGCTTAAAGCCGTTGCCCTTTGTCAAAAAATGGAAAGTCATTTCATGAAACTTCTCAAGGCTTCAGCAACGATGATCCCCATTAAGGAGTAGATTCTTATCATAATGAAGTTTATGTTTTATTAGCACTTAGTCTAAAGATAGATTCTTCTTGTTCTTGGAATTTGGTCAAGTTGATGATAACAAGAAACCCACTTAGAATAATTGATTTATTTTAGCTTGCATCAACCGGTTTTGGCAATTCTGATTTTTCGAGGCAGGGGTTCCATTTGACATATTCCTAATTTTATAAAGAGTTCGCCATCTGATTGGAATTTGGCATTTTGCTCCTCTTTAACATGCAAATTCTTGTCTTGTTAATACTTTAATTGAATGATTAAGGACAAGGTTATTGTCTTTTAGTTCCCTATTGCATTAAGTTATTATTATCGATTCTTCCAAAGCTTAAATGGAAGAATCTGTAAGGTTCCTTGCCAATGTGACAATTGACATGAATGTACGTTAGCATTTGACATGAATGTACATAAAGATGGGCTCATAAGCAAAACATAAACTGTAATTGGTCTTGTCATCTATCTAGATTCTAGATCGTTGAATTTCCCAAGTTCATTTTATAAGTCAGAGCTCACATGGTGAACCTCAACCACCGACATTTGGACCTTATACAAAATTGGCTGCTGTATCTTGAATTTGACCGGTTAATTACAATACCATGGATCATACCGCAAGCTGTCCGAGTCTAGTATGTGTTACATTGCACGAGAATCACATTACACACATGGGTTCATTCAACATCCAACAACATTTAGGTTGAGTGTTTAAGTTTTCCAATTCATATTATAAAATTTCCGCGACAATATGTACCTAACGCAAGTACTGTTGAAACATAAAACACAAAGCTCATTGTATGACGTGATAACTGATAACAAGTAAATTATGTAAGTCCCAAATTTAGGAGAAGCATTACACAAGGGGGTTTTACTACTAGGGATATTATTAATAGCTGTCACACCAATTACCGGGACATTACGGTACGATTATTTATTATTCACTAGATAATCATAGACCCACTTTGATTTTTGACATTCATATTTCCATCATAAAAGGGTTTTGATTGGTGGGGTTTGATGAAGATCAAACGACTGTGATGAAAGATGGACACAAGTGATCGTGTATAAATACGGATGGTAATAGGTACCATCTAGAATTGGTTTGCCATTATTAAATCTAAATCCGCTCAAAATTTAAATTACTAAACTCATCCCCGTAACATGATGCAAGTTTTGATTTTTTAAGAAAATCCACTCACTGTGAATTTTGACAATTATCACACACAATGGTATTTAGTGGATTTTTTTTACAGATTTCTACATTTAATATTACAAATATCAATATATAAATTTATAGTAATAACCTCAAATTTCGCATAACATACTCAATTCTAAATTTAACCAATATAAATAAAAAAATAAAATTTCTATAAAATCCAATATAAATTCTGATTTTAAACATCCATCTTTTAGCTTAATTTCAATTGATCTTAAATCAAAATAGAAGAAAACTAATTTTAAATCAATATGTGTGCTGATTTTAAATAAGTTAAATTAAATTATATTAAATCAACATGTTATTTTATAACTGATTTTAAATGGTATCAAACAGCGGAAAGTACAAAATTATGCATGTAGCATGCTGATTTTAAACAAGCCGAATCTATAATTATGTATATATAAATCAAACAATTTTCAAATGTAATCAAATACTAAAGATTTGATGAAAATAATAGGTTAATCAAATACCTTCCACGACCGCAAAATCAGCTACAACAACAATACAGAATTGGCTACAACAATAATGGTTGTGGCAACTGCAATAGCACGACGCATCATTGTCAGCAGTGAAGGAAGTTGGGCGCTGGCTCACTGTCACGGGCTCACAGGCTCACGGCTGAAGAAGTGAAGGATGCAGACAGAGATGAGAGATGGGTGTGCAGCTCAAGGGAAACCCCTTTAGTTTGGACTTTGGGTTTCCTTTAGTTTTTGTTTAGGTAATGATTATTAGGGACATGTTCCTACTTGCACTGTTATACACAGTATACACATTTACACTTTGGCTATTTTTGGTACTTTACATAATTATATTATTTTCTTTATCTATTTTTTAAATTTAAATATTTTTAATTAAAATTAATTAAAAATATTTTTGAAAAATTATGGATTAATAGATATTTATATGTATATCCAGCAGATTTTTATCTAATACTAAACACACTCGTATTTTAACACTAAATACGCCCGTGAATAAAATTATTCGCAGCTAATAAGTTTTGACGGATGATTTTGAATAAATTTGTGTGTAATGTTGTCATTCGTATGTATAAGTGGGACACGAAAGAAATGTCTGTTAGTATGTGACATTGGAAGTTAGGAAAAGGGTCACAGTCCAATAGAACTTAAAAGAGAGGGGAGAATTTGTCCACTTCCATAGCCTTAGGAGATTGGAAGGAGAAGGCAAGAAATGGAAGCATTGACCTTAGATTTAGAATTAGATGACTTTGAAAACTCTGAAATTGCCTCCTCTCTAATCACTTATTTTTTTTCTTCTCTTTATTATTAACTATTTAAAAAAAGCCACCACCTTGTTTCTTCTTCTTCAGGTTTTGGAATTTTTGAAGAATAACTGGGCAAAAAGAGAGCGACCCGGATCAGTTTTTGAGGCAAGTAAGATAACCCATCAAGGCTTTTGGATTCTTTTGAGCGTTTGTTTTGGTTTTTTCGATTGGTTTTGAGATGATAATTTTAGTTGTTTGGATGATATAAAGGGTGTCCTCTTGATGAACGTTTGATGTTATTGTTGATGATTGGTTGATTGATTGATTGCTGTCACAGACATTTTGTTGCTTTATTTGTGCAACTTTATTTATGGATTTGGTCTGGCTTTTTGCTCTATTTGTGGATTATTGAAATCGAGGATATTGATGCTAATTTTGATTGCTAGAAATCCTAATTGATGTCTCTATAATTATCTGTCCTTTTCTTTCATTTTTTGCCATTTTAGAAATTTTATTCCTTTTAAGATGTACCCAAACTCTCAAAGTTCTTCTTTTGCTTGTTTCTGGATTTTCAGCATACCAAAGTGAGAATACTGATCAATCTGCAACTTTCTGCGTATTCTGGTGGGTTTTTGATTGCTCAAGAGTAGAGCTATTGAGGATTGACATATACTTTGGTAGAAGGCTTCAGTGAAGATCTCTGAGATTGGAATTTTAAAGTCTTTGAGGTCCTTGGAGTCAATCAGAAGCGCTTTAGAATGGCAAGTGTGCAAGATCAGTTAGAGATCAAGTTTCGATTGACTGATGGATCGGATATTGGTCCCAAGAGCTTTCCTGCTGCTACAAGTGTTGCAGCCTTGAAGGAAAGTGTCCTTTCTCAATGGCCTAAAGGTTAGTTGGGTGTTTGTTAAATCTCATTAGGGTCAACTGCAAGGAAAATTAAATATAATGTATTTTTTTAATCAGGATTCTAGTTTGGTTATTGTTTCATTAGAGAATATGGGATTGAATAAAATGAAGTTGGAGTATTTCTTAGTGATCAAACTATTCATTTGCTTCTCTCTGCTGATATATCTTCCAAAAAATGCTTATCGACAAATTTGATTCACTCCATTGCCTTTCATATCATGTGTGATATGAATGCAGATTACAATGCTTTTAGAGCACAGTGGTCATAGAATGCTTTTGGCATCACCAAATTTATGGCTAAGTTCTGAAATGGGTTGCTGAATGAAATCCTTGAGATGTGCATGATCTTTTGAAGGCATCTAAAAGACTCACGATAAATATTTTTCGGTGATACTGCAGACTTGTTTTGAAAGCTGATCAAACCTCAGCTTTTAATTCAATTTATGTGATCTTATCACATTTAATATGCCTAAGAAGAAACTTCTCTACCCTTAAAGGTGATTAAATGAACATATTTGTCTAATAATTTGCCACCTTTCTTGCATTTGTCATAGCGTAATTGGTAGTTGCTGGTCTGAGTCGCTGCATGATTTTTTTTTCTTACTTTTTTGAAAGTTGTCGCTGCATGATTGATTTGCCTAAAGATGCCTTGCTTTGGATTTTGTCGTCTTCTTGCCAACCATGTGATTATCAAACAATCTCTCATTTGCTACTTCTTGTTCTCTTTAAATATGCACTTATTAACATTATTATCCTGGACAGAGAAAGAGAATGGTCCAAGGACAGTGAAAGATGTAAAGTTAATAAGTGCCGGAAAAATATTAGAGAACAACAGAACATTGGGAGAGTGCCGGAGTCCACTATGTGATATCCCTGGTGGAGTTACAACCATGCATGTTGTTGTTCAACCTCCTTCTGTGGAAAAAGGTAAAATATGATTATTTTGGAAAAATAGGCGCAACAAATGTTGTCTGATAATCCAGAGACATATTTTGCTCCTCCTCTCATGCTGTTTTGGGTTAAGAACACTGGAACCATGTATTAAGTTGACAGAATATTATATGTTATGATTAATGTGATTCCTTTCTTCGTTGTTATCGTTTTTTTTTCTTTTAAGTTTCTGGGAAAAAAGGAAGTTGTGGAGAAATGCTTAATCAATTTTGAATATTTCGCCTTTGTTTCACAATTGAGTTTTCCAAACTCTTTATTTCAAAATATTTTTATTTTTTAAGTTAAGTAAAATTCCACCCTTGATTACCTCTCAAGTGGAAAAGGCACCAACTACAGCCAACCACTCAGATATGATTACCTAATACCTTCAGCACTTTCCCCAACTGGCAAAGTTTATTTTGTTGTGTTTCACATTCTTCTTTTCAAATTGTTTACTGTTTCTGTTTGTAATGTAGCAGAAAAGAAAGCAGCTAGTCAACCAAAGCAGAACAAATGTGTTTGTGTTATATTATAATTTGCGATTAAGAGGGTGGAAAACATCATTCGCAGGTAGGTTTGAAATTTGGAATATTATTTGCATCACCGGTTTTGGTCATGGCTCTTTGAACTAATCCTAGCGTTGTGTATTAACTTTGTCCAGATAAATGACGGTGGAGCTGGTATAGAGGATTGATTGCCGAGTAGATGAGAGACAGTCGCATTAAGCACATAGGTCTTGTTTTTTGAAGTTTTATTGTGTTCTCTTAATATAGCTGTTGCATTCACAGCATTTGATGTACCGTATGTCCGTTGTCATGTTGAGATTCAGCAACTACATCTCAGATTCAATATTCTAGAATCTCTCAAGATGATTTTTTTTTTTTTGCTTTTTGGCTTGTCAAGATGAACTTGATCTTCATGCAAATCCAGGTTGGTGGTAAATGTAATGGCAGACGACGAACTTTTTCCGCATGCTTAACACAACAATAATTAACAGAATAGTAATATTATTATTGCACGCATTCATGTTCTGCCTGCTTCTCCAATAACTTGAACGGTTGAGAGAATCGGCAATAGCCAAATTTTGAGAATGAAACTATGAATGTTACCAACTCACCATAACTAAATTTAATTTTGATGTAATAACGTTAACAACCATCGCTCCCTCCCTCCCTGAATCTGAAAACACGACGACGTGTTCATTCCTACCTCGCCTTGGCCGTTTCAACAATTATTTTCAAAATTTTCCAAATTGGGTTTTTCCTAATTCCTAAATGATATCCACACTCCACTGGTGATGCCACGTGTCATGGCCTCGCAAACTTCGGGAACTCTCTACACTCAACCCAATTTTAAGCTCTTTTGGCTCGGCACTGGTCCACCCAGCTCGATCTTTAACAATAACGACACTACTACTTGAAGCTCAAGAAAGCTCTAGATTTTTGTTATTCTCTTCCACTTCTTTTAACATTCCCAAGCAATCCCAATCCCGCAACAGTTTTCGATATTTTGTTTGTAATACCCACATCGGAAAAAAGTTTTGTTTACGATGGCTGCAACGGCGTCGTTTAGTGGAGTCAGCGTTTGTACTCCTCCGCCGTCGCAGAAGAGGAATGTTGTGGTGTTTGGGCAGCTGCAGTGCTTGCTGAGCTTCCCAAGGACAGCTAATTCTTCCTTTAAAGGTTTGAACTTCAAGTCTGTACAATTGAAGAAGCGCAATGGGTTGTTCAGTAACGGACACGACAAGTCGTTTCTTATTAGATGTGAAGCTACCAGTGGAAGAGTAGGCTCATTTTTCCTTTTTATTCCATTTGGGTTTGTTTAGCTATCTTCTGGGCTGATTTTATTTTAGTTGATAGTTGATTTTTTTAAAATTTCTATATATTTAATTTTATGTGCTTATTTCCTTTTGAATTTGCTAATTATTTTGTAACTATAAGCTTGAATTTGTTTGATGTTTTAATACGGTGGTAATGTTATTTTGTGTAGAATTTATGAGATAAATCGATTTTGATGAGATTCTGAAGTCACACGGTTGGGATTTATTTCAATTTGTGATGCTTTCGGGGCTTGATTTTCATTGCTTGCTGTAAATCAGCTTAATTGGACAATGTTTCAAAGTTATGTGATATGTGTTGGGTTTGAGATTGTGAACAATTGAAGCTTAAGTAATGGATGAGATGGCTTTTGTAATGTAATGACAGATTACGCAGCAAGAGTTTACAGATATGGCCTGGCAGGCTATTGTTTCATCACCAGATGTGGCAAAAGAGAACAAGCATCAAATTGTGGAGACTGAACACTTGTTGAAGGCACTGTTAGAGCAAAAGAATGGGCTTGCTAGAAGGATCTTTTCCAAGGTTGGAGTTGATAATACACGTCTTCTGGAAGCCACTGAGAAGTTCATCCAACGTCAACCGAAGGTAATTCATTATGCATAGCTGTTTTATCCCCATTAATAAGTTTTGATGTCTCTGTATGTGAACTGCGCGGAACAAGTAGTTAAGACAAGTTTTCCTTAGTAATGCTGTAAATTTGGATCTTTAATAGCAAAAGGATGTTTTAACCTGGATGTTTGTTGGTCTGCAAACTTCACTCTTTATGTATGAATGGGAAACTGAGATGGAGTTTTGTTCAATATGATGGGTTCTAAAATGCTGAAATAGAGAGAGCTGGAAACTCTGATAAAATTTGGAGACCACTTATGAATTGATGTTCTGACCCTTACTTGTTTAGACCTCTGAATTTTTTATCTTTGATTTTAGGGAATGAGCACGTTCAGTTTACCTGCCTTGCAGTTCTTAAGTTGACAGCATTCTCTGTCCATTAAACTTGTGCTGATTCCCCAATTGTTTTTCCTCTTCCTGATCAATTATACTAGGTGCTTGGTGAAACAGCTGGTTCTATGTTAGGACGTGATTTAGAAGCCCTTATCCAGCGAAGCAGGGAATACAAGAAAGAGTATGGAGACTCATTTGTTTCCGTTGAGCATTTGGTTCTTGGATTCACCCAAGATCAACGATTTGGGAAGCAACTGTTCAGGGATTTTCAAATATCCTTGCGGACACTGAAATCTGCAATTGAAGCTATAAGGGGACGTCAATCAGTTATTGACCAAGGTGATCCTATGTGCTTTTCTTTGCATTATGGCATTATACAGCGTAGGTCCTCATACACAATCACAAACACCCTTGATGTTGGCTTCCAATTGTAATCTGTCATGAAATAATAAAAGTGCCTTGCTTCATTTGTTATTAATTATTATTGTTGTTGTTGTTGTTGTTGTTATAATTATTATTTTTTAATTTTACTTCTGTTGTGGTACATTTTCTTCTTGGAGCATGCTGAATTGGAGGATACCAGAGCATTTGTGTGAAGAATGTGCATGATGCATATTTCTTTTAGTCTAGTAAAAAATCCTTAGAAGTGTGTGTTACTTCCTGTATGCTACAAAAGAGATGAACCGCGGGTGCATGATGCCTATCTTTCCTCGTTTGATCGGCCATGTGTTATGCCTGTAGTTGAAATTTTATAAGTATAGTGTCTTTGGCCTCATTCAAGCTTGGAAATATTTGTTTTTTGCAAGTATGAGTGAATTTTGCCTTTATGCTTCTTTTCCTAAGCATATTTTTGCTTTCTGTTAAACATTTAGTTTGTGTGATGCTGGTGTGTTGGGTAAACAAACTTAGCAAATATTTAGTTGTAATCTTTTCTTGGCATGTCTAAATGGAATTCAAAGTTTCACTTTTTACAGGATGTCTTTTGTTTCTCAGGAGGTCTTGGGAAGTCTCACAGTTTGCTTTTGTTACAGATCCTGAGGGTAAGTATGAAGCACTGGAGAAATATGGAAAAGATCTGACAGCTATGGCAAGTGCAGGGAAGCTTGACCCAGTGATAGGAAGAGATGATGAAATACGGAGGTGTATCCAAATTCTTTCCAGGAGAACAAAGAACAATCCTGTGCTAATTGGTGAACCCGGTGTTGGAAAAACTGCAATTTCTGAAGGGTGAGCTTTTAAGCCTTTTTCCGTAAAATGTGCAAATGGGGGCATGCAAAGAGGGTTGTAGTAAACCAGGTTGCTGGGTTCACATAACAAACAGGAAACAGCGATCATGTGGATTTGACTTAAGAGTTGTGTGCGGCATGCTCTATCTATATTAATAGTAAGAACAATAATTAGAGCCTATGGGCGTATGCCTGATTGTAATCACTAGGAGCACCCCCACTGCAGGCTAATCTGTTACATGAGCCTAGTTTGAGATTTAGGATTCTTGATATTCATAGATTGAATTACTTTTGTTTCATTTGACAGCTTTCTTGGTCCATTGACCCCTTCTACTGTGATTCTTTTATAAGTATTTTAACTTCAGCATTCCTTGTACACAGGCTGGCTCAGAGAATTGTGCAGGGGGATGTTCCACAGGCTCTAATGAACCGCAAGGTATTTTCGATTATTCTTGGGATGGGTTTGTAGGGAAGCAGAGGATTTTGGTTGTTGGCTATGGTAACAATTGCTTAGTTTTCCTTAATATTGTTTAGATCTGGGTATGGATCTGACTTCTTTTCTGTTTTCAGCTGATATCTCTTGACATGGGTGCACTCATTGCTGGGGCAAAATATCGTGGAGAGTTTGAAGATAGACTGAAGGCGGTGCTTAAAGAAGTAACAGAGTCTGAGGGCCAGATCATCCTATTCATTGATGAGATACACACAGTTGTTGGAGCAGGTCATATGCTTGTTAGATTTCTCGTCATTGCCTTCATTCCTCAGGCAGCTACATTTTTTGCCGCTCCTTCATCCAATATTGCATGAGGGGAATTAAAAAATGACTCATTTATCCAATTCACATTTAAGTACTTTAGGAGAAAATATTTAAACCTTATTCTTTGCTTTATGTATAATTTGACAGAAGTCGGCCTAGCAGTTGCAGGAAATGAAGTTTGATAATGATTCAGATACTAATATATGAGCTATGGAGATCTTTTACAGGTGCTACAAATGGAGCAATGGATGCTGGCAATCTCTTGAAGCCTATGCTTGGTCGGGGAGAGTTGCGATGTATTGGTGCAACTACACTGGATGAATATCGGAAATATATCGAGAAAGATCCAGCATTGGAACGTCGTTTCCAGCAAGTTTATGTTGATCAACCTACTGTGGAGGATACAATTTCTATACTAAGGGGTCTGCGTGAAAGATATGAACTGCATCATGGAGTCCGCATTTCTGACAGTGCACTTGTGGAAGCTGCTATTCTCTCTGATCGTTATATAAGTGGGCGGTTCTTGCCTGACAAAGGTAATGGCTTAATGGACATGCTCATTTAGCACATCCTGATTTGAGCCGCATCATGGGGTCAGCAACTTCTCTAGGATGAGTGTACTCGCTGTTTGTTTTTCGCTTCCTTCTCTTTTGGCAGTACATGGCTAAATTCAACAAATGGCTTGCCTGCTTCACATATGTTAATAGCTGATCTGCACACTACTTCAATATGCAAATGCAATGATGTCTATGTAGACATGTCATGACTGCTGCTAATATTGAAAAAGAACATCTAGGACATCACCTGCATTTTTGTCTGGTACATCTTCCAAAGTTGTCTTGTGAACCTTCTGTTTCTTTTACCTGAAGCAAATCCTTGTCGTTAAAAACTACATTGAAATGAGCTAGATGATATTGGCTAAATGCGTGAAGAAAACACTGGCAGTCTCTTTTCAGTAATATTATATGTGGAAGTTGTTATGAGATTTCATCTGCTTTAACAGATCTGCATTGGTTTTTAGTTGGCCATTACACACATACTTCAGTTTAATACTTGACGTAATTTTGTGGAAATAATATATTAGCATCTATACGTTACATCAAATGCAACTGGACTTTTGTTCTGCAGCTATTGACCTTGTGGATGAAGCAGCTGCCAAACTGAAAATGGAAATTACTTCAAAACCTACTGCCCTTGATGAGATCAATCGTTCGGTATTGAAACTAGAGATGGAGAGGCTATCTCTGACAAATGATACAGACAAAGCTTCAAAAGATAGGTTGGACCGCCTTGAGGCTGAACTGTCACTTCTGAAGGAGAGACAAGCGCAGCTGACTGAGCAGTGGGAGCACGAAAAGACTGTCATGACACGCATTCAGTCCATTAAAGAAGAGGTATGTTGTTATTCTCTTTATATAACTGTAACCACCAGTGGGCGGCAATGGCAGCTCTCTAGCATGTTTTGGGAAACAAAGACTTAATAGGAGTGTGATTAGGCTAGTTCCGGATTAAATTGATGGATCAGATCAGAGGAAGCAGTGGAAAATTAGTCATCAGAAAGATCGCGATGTTGAATTAAAAAATTGACTGATTTTTTTCTATTTTTGCAGATTGACAGAGTAAATCTTGAGATCCAGCAGGCTGAGCGTGAGTATGATCTTAATCGTGCTGCTGAGCTGAAGTATGGGAGCCTCAATGCTTTGCAGCGCCAACTTGAAAGTGCCGAAAAAGAGTTAAATGAGTACATAAGCTCTGGAAAATCCATGTTGAGAGAGGAAGTTACAGGAAGCGACATTGCTGAAATTGTAAGTAAATGGACTGGAATTCCTGTTTCCAAGCTTCAACAATCAGAGAGGGAGAAGCTGTTACATTTGGAGGAAGAGCTGCACAAACGTGTTGTCGGTCAAGATCCAGCAGTGAAATCAGTAGCTGAGGCAATTCAGCGATCTCGAGCAGGTCTTTCTGATCCTCATCGTCCAATAGCTAGTTTCATGTTCATGGGTCCAACTGGTGTTGGAAAGACTGAACTGGCTAAGGCATTAGCTTCCTACATGTTCAACACTGAAGAGGCCCTTGTACGAATTGATATGAGTGAGTATATGGAAAAGCATGCAGTTTCAAGATTGATTGGAGCCCCACCTGGTTATGTGGGATATGAAGAAGGAGGACAGTTGACGGAGGTAGTTCGCCGCAGGCCCTATGCAGTAATTCTGTTTGATGAGATTGAGAAGGCCCACTCTGATGTATTTAATGTGTTTCTTCAAATTCTGGATGATGGGAGGGTGACTGATTCACAGGGTCGAACTGTGAGTTTCACCAATACTGTCATCATTATGACTTCAAACGTGGGTTCACAATACATACTTAATATGAATGATGAGACATTCCCGAAGGAGACAGCCTATGAAACTATTAAACAGCGGGTAATGGATGCTGCAAGATCAATATTCCGCCCTGAGTTCATGAACCGAGTAGATGAGTATATAGTATTCCAACCACTGGACCGTGACCAGATAAGCAGTATTGTGAGGTTACAGGTAAGTTTCTCTAAAGTGTCTTGGATTTACTCTCCCTGGCATTTTAATTATGAAATGCTGGTTAAGTTCGTTACCTAGCTTTTACAATTAGGTCCATGGTTTCTTAGCAGGTAGAAATTGTAAATCTTATAAAAGACACTGAATTCCTTTTGTTTTTTTGCCCTCATTGCTCATTAAATTTAGGATCTGATAATCCCAACCCGGTGTTGCACCTTATATATGGCTGACCTCACCTGAACTTTAGGAGAATTTCTTTTTTCCCTTCTTTGGCAAGCTCATTTTCAATGTACTGCTGAATCGCCCTCTTGACGGGCCTTGCACCATAGTTAGGGTCATACCCAAGTCTCCGTGTGAGGTTCATGGAGCAGCTGCATATAATAACATTTGATTGAAATGGTTGTTTCAGTTTATTTGTTTTGTTTTGAATATAAACATAACTTGCATTATGTCTGTGTGTTACAGTTGGATCGGGTGCAGAAGAGGATTGCAGACCGGAAGATGAAAATGCAAGTGACTGATGCAGCTATTCAGCTCCTTGGGAGTCTTGGGTATGACCCTAATTATGGTGCAAGGCCCGTCAAGAGGGTGATTCAGCAGTACGTTGAAAATGAGCTTGCCAAGAGTATTCTGAGAGGGGAGTTCAAGGATGAAGACACAATTGTGATAGACACTGAAGTTACAGCATTTTCCAATGGCCAGCTTCCTCAGCAAAAGCTAATCTTCCGGAGACTTGATACCAGTTCGGATGCTTCTGCTGCAGATAACCAAGAAGCTTTCTCACAGACAGCATAAATGTCTGTCCAATGTGTTTAGTTTTACCAAATTATATTTGTGTTCAGCAAAATTACGAGCGAATTGTCTTAACTAATAGGCTGTAGCCTGCTTCTTGTATATGATGATGTTTTATAGAAATCATAGGCCTTGAAGTGTTTCTGTTTCAACGATCATCACAAATTCACATTCGTTATATCAATGTTCCTAGTGATAATTTTTGGTCCTCTATTAATTAATCTGTTACGTTATATGTGGAAAGTAAGATCCTTTCGTCGTCATCAATGAATTTTGTGTGTCTCGTTATCAAGTCAGTTTCAATTGTGTGAGAAACGGCTGTTTCTGATTCGGATACTACAAGCAAATGAAACAGGAAAATGTATTATCAAGTTATATACAGACACATACAAAAGAACACGTAATTTGCTTAAATTATGGTACAATGTAGGTCAATAAGTTTTCTTCTTTGTAGTGTTCTTCATTCGATGTAAGCCACAAACATTGGTGCATTATAATGGACTTTGATACTAAGTGAGTCCTCGTTTAAATCTTTCTCTGTAAGTTCTGAAGCATCAATGCCCGTGTTTTGCCATCCGGTTTGAGGCCACTCTCACGCATTCTTGTGTACAGCTTCTTTGCTGATTCAAACTTGCCTCTTAAACACATTCCTTGAATAACAGCATTATAAAGAGATACATCTGGTGCAATCTGCAGCTGATCAAACATGTAGTATGAAGTTAAATTCACTGCGTCAGAAAAGCACATGATGTAACCATTAAACTTACTTCCATGTGAGATACACGCATGCTTATTCATAGCTTCATTTTATTGAAAAAAAAAAACAGTCCTTCGATTTAAATTTGAATGATATGTATGAAAGAACTTACTTCAAGAATTTCTTCCACTTCAGCCCAAAGAGATCCCCAAATGCAGCCTCTTATCAACGATAAATATGTAAACATGTCTGGGGTGCATTTCCGGTGAACCATGTGTTCATAAACTTGCAATGCTATTTTTGGTTTCCTTGCAATCTCGCAAGCACGAATTACAATATTATATGATGGAGTTGAAACTGGAAGTTCAGAAGTTTCCATCTGCCATAAGAGCTGAAGAGACTTTTCCCATAAACCCAATTTCTGGCATGACATTAAAGCAGTATTGTACAAATGTACATTTAATTCCGATCTTTGCTCTGTTTTTATGCTCTCAAAGAGCTGAAGAGCGTCAGCATGTTGATTTGCCTTGTACAAAGCAGTAAGCAGTCCGTTCCATGTGTACACATCTGGGGTATGACCCAAAATTTTTATTATACCATGGACCTTAAATGCTAGCTTCACCTCACCTGCTTTTCCAAGAGAATTAATCAACGCATTGCAAGAAGTTAGATTTGGCTTAAGCCTACAATTCAACATATTCTCCAAGAGATTTAACGCCAAATCCCACTTCCCCTCCCTTGTGCATGAACCAATTACAGCCTGCATTACATCATCCCCTGGCTCGAGTCCATTCTGGATCATCTCATTGTAGGCATCAAGAGCCAGTTCATTCTGACTGCAACGAACGAAAATGCAAACTAATAGAGAATAAGTAACTCGTGTTCCAATAAGACCATCTTCCTTCATACTCCTCCATAGTTTCTCAGTCTCAATCCAATTGTTTACTCTGCCGCAAACCGATATCATTGTGTTATAGACAATTACATCAAAATCCTTCTTCTGTATAGAATACCCTCCAAATCCTACAAACATATCAAGGGCCGAATCAAAACCCTGTGCATGTGCAACTGCTTTAAGTATTAAGCTATAACTATGGCCCGTGGTTATCTCATTTGTCCTCATGAATTCAAAGACTCTCAAAGCAAAATCAAGAAGTCCATTCCTTACAAGGCATGAGAGAAGAGAATTACAAGCATGCACATTTGGTTGTAAACCAGAGCATTTCATAGACTCGTAGAGCTCCAATGCACTTCTCACCTTGTTGGACCTACTAAGCATCAAAACTCTCCTTGACAATATCTCCTCATTTGCTTCCTCCAAGAACTGCACTCTTATTTCACTCCCAAAAGCCATCTTCCGGGAAGCGGCCAAAGGTTGGTTGCCACTTTTAACTTCAACATCTGAGCCTCCATGATGGACCACCACATTTCCCCAAGGAGGCAAATTACTTCCAACAGAATCCAAATCAAGAAATTCCTCTCTTCTTTCAATCAAAGGTTTTTCTCTCACATCCTCAGAAGTAGCCACGGGCTCAATACTGGCAACGATGTTTGATGCAATAATTGAATTATGTAATCTCTGCGGATCCTTCATTCGTACACAACCAAACGAAATACACCTCTTTGATTTTACAGTTGAACCATGAAGCATAAAACAACTACGTTTTCTACAACATATTGTATAACTACAAGTACTTGGCCTACCATACAAGTTATTCTGGCAGCTAGCAAACCCACTCGATGCTATTATAACAGAAACTGAATTACTCAATACCTCTCCCATCGTACTAACCCAGAGAAAGTACAATTAAGAAATGATAGAAAAAATATATTCATTCAGCTCCAATTCAAGCTGGCTGAGCTGAGTAAAAGGAACCAACTTTTCGAACACATAACATATGGGTTGTAAAAAGAATAGTTTTTGAAATTTCAAAAGCGTTGTAGGTCAAAAAACTCACGGTAAGTTATAAACTTTGAGACTCTTTAACACGGCAAATGGATTTAATGCTTATGTGAAAGAGTGACTCTTTTGAACACAAGAAGATAACACTCCTGGATGAAGCTACGATACCTGAAAAGAGTCGGATATTTGCCATAAACTATAAAGTGAAAGCGAGAGCAAAGACTCTGCCGCTGGGGCCTGGGCTTTGTTTTCTTAGAAGCACTAAAGCCGAACGTCGTCGTTTTGACTCTGGAAGTTCTTGTCCGTCTTATTTCGACAAACGCGTCTTTTCTAACCATCAGTATTACAACCCAATTTGCTTTTGCTTACACAAGGTTCGATTTTTAACAAGTGGGTACGTTTCTTTTTCTTTTCAGTTAATGGGTATTGATAAAAAATTTATATATATATATATATATATATATATATAACTAATGTTTAATGGCTCAATATTGATCTTACATGAATTTTATCTTTTTAATGCTCCTTATCAATTGGAGTTCTTTATTTAGTTATTCCGTTTTGGAAAATAAAAATTGGCGTTACCAGAGGAAGCGAAAGAACTAAGAAGAGGTACAAATGGAGAGAGTGAAAGAGGAGGAAGTCAAGGAAGGAGTGGCATCTATAGCATTATTGCCAAATGGGTCCATTTCTGGCCACTTTATCCAACTTCCTCACTCTATCTGCTATGGCCTTCATGGCACTGGTACTTGCTTCTCTCTCTCTCTCTCCATTTTTATGTGTTCGTTGTGTGTGTATTAATCTTGATGTAGGTGCTTGTGTTTGTTTTTAGCATTGTTCGGAATAGTTCTTGTATGCAGTTTTATTCTTTAGGAGCATGAAATTTGGTGTGATAATCATGCATGTGTAGCATGTAGTGCTTGTTAATGGTTTTGTTACTTCATCTGGATTCTTATATAGCAATTATTAGTTTTCTGTATTATGCTTATTGTTCTATCGTATTGTTTACCAGTTGCATGATCGATATTATTTGATAATGTGGTTTTGGCGATGTGAAATTCTGCCGCATCTTTAGTTGATTTTGCTTGAATTGTAAATATTGCACAGTCTTCACCCACTTGTCATGCATAACACTAGAAACCAAGCAATGTGTTGGATAACTTTTTCAACTTTGGAAACCTATGGAATGTCAAGTATCTGCTTATGAAATCAATTCATGCACTTGTAGCGCATAGCAGTAGAAACCAAGCAAGGTTTAGGATTACTTTTTCAATGTTGGAAAGTTGTGGAATATCAAATATCTGTTTATGAAATCAATTTATTTTTTGATTTAGAGTTGGCTTGCGAAAGGGAGTGCAGCAGGGGAGAGGATTACCGGTTGATCAAGCTCGCAATCATAGACTACAATGTAAAGCGGCCACTTTTTCTTTGCTTGATAGTATCTTCTATTTGTTTATTGAGTATTAAAGCTGTGCTTTCCACCATCAACGTTCTGTACTCTTCTCTTCATGGCAGAAAAAGAAAGAACATGATGTTATAGTGGAGTGTAGAGGCCATGATGCTGCTCGGCTCAACAACATTAATCACGCTTATGGGTAAGCCATGTTGGAATGGCCTAGCTCCTCTTTTTTATGTCAATTTTCTTTTTCATTTTTTTCCCACCTGCATTAGCTTACCATCTTATTGTTTTGTATCTATCATTATCAGTTTGATATCGGTTATCATTTTTTTTAATTTGAAAATCAACTAGTATACATTGAATCTCGAAAAGAATGGCAGAATAAATCTAAGTTATAGACTTCACACATGAAAAGGGTTGACTGAAATGACCTTGATTTGATGATATATTATGATCACTGCATAAATATCAACTTTTTCCTTTTTTCTTTTTCTTTTTTTTTTCCTCAAGTATCATGTGACTGATTTTGTTTTTAATTAGCTTATTAATCACCGGTAGTTATTTCTACTGAAAAAAGTATTTTTTGCTAACAAAGGCCTCATTTTAAGACAGTTGGGAGAAAGACGTTTCTGGAATGGTTGAACAAAGCCGTGAGAAGAACAAGATTGCAGTTTCTTTTGAATGTGAAACACTGAAAGCTGAGAAAGCAGCGGAAGATCATATCAAACAGTACATGCCAAAATTAGCTGGTCTAGATGCAGTTGGTATGTATCAACCTTTTCTGAGGCTAGCAGCCTCTGGGCATTTTTCAGTGTGAATGTGATTATCAAATGAAGTAGTATAGTTTTATTTTCTTCACAAGATGTGCTTTGCTGGAGTGATATGCAGTCTTCCAGTGTTAACTGGCCCGTATTTCCTTTTTATGTGCTTGCTTTTTCTTTTAGTATGCAGCGTAAAATGTTGTTCAATCGCTAACTGAAGTTGGAAAATGTGCAGTTAACATTGGAAAGATGCGCATATCAGGATTGGACATCGTAGCAGAAGATCGCGTGTAAACATTTACAACATGGAAAGCAGCTACTGTGTCCCGTTCATTGTATTCTCAGTTAGCAATTGGATCTGTGTGTTCTCAGTTAGCAAATGGATTTTCTTGCTTACTTTTCGTGTAATTGATGCTTTTCGGTCCATTTACTACCATATCTTGATGATATGTGAAAAATGCATATCATGCTGGCTAGCGTAAGGGTTCCATGTCGAAAATATTTGCCTTAAATGTAATATTCCTAGCTCAAATACTTCAAAGCGAGTAGTAAAGCTTAGCTGAAATGGAAATGGAGCTCAAAGCATAGATGATTCATAGCTTGGCACAAACCGGCGAGTGGTTACGACGAAGCAAAAACGACTGCATCTGTGATGGCTACATTCCAGACCGAAATAAAAGCGTTATGGGCAATGGTGCGCCACATTGCCACAGCAATATAGCAGCTTGGGCAAGGGTAATATGAACAAATGGTAGATCAAGACTACCAGATACATGAGGCATATATTCAGGCCCTCGATGTCCACATTCCCCATCAGATGCAGGAGATGAGTTGAAAACGCCGAAACTGAAGATAAGAAGAAGAGTCCGGTGATGCATTATGAGCTCAGCATCGAAGTTTAACAAGAGAAGAACGCAAACGTACATACTTGAATCTGTTAACTCACCTCTTCCCTGCAACTTGATTACTGGTTACAAATTGGAATTCACATTCATTTAAACATACATAATTGATTACAGTTCCCTAACCTGGATTCAGATTTGTCGAGGATATTACTATTAGTTAAACATCTTGTAAGGCAAATGATTACCGTAAACCGGAAAGTTGTATGAATTATTATTGCATATCACCCAACACATATATAACTGTGACATCCACAAATGTACATGGCATTAAATGGTTCACATAACCTGTTCTAACGGATGTTTTGAAAAGAAATGATTACAACTTGAATTTAAACCTTCACTGCACATTAGGAAGTCGAGGCCAGATGATTCAGATGGTTGGGTTCAGCTTCCGGACAAAGAAGTTGGCTGAATAGCTATCGAATTATCACAAAATTCATCGGGTCCAACTGGAGAGACTAAATACATGCCTGCTTGGTAAACAAAAAAATGTAGTTTTGTCAGGCTTACAAACCTAATGAACAAACTAACGGAAGCTATACTATTCACATTATGCATGATTGTTACCCTAAAAGTAGGTACTGTCTACTTTTCAAGATGAAAAACAAAACAAAGATCATTTCAAACTTGCAAATTGATGAATATCATTTTTTTTCCACTAGTTTTTCAATTTTCCATGTGAAAATAAAGACTGCAGCTATAATTGCCTAGAAAATGCAGCAGGAATAAGATTTAACACTTACATAATCATCTATCATATGTCAAAACTAGCCCAAGAAAATGCTTATAGTTGGCATCATCAAAGATGCTTAATTCTTCTCATTGCAACAAAATTCTGAGTAAGTGCTGTCAACAAGTCTTACAAATGCCTATTTGCACAGGTAAAATTCTACATGCAGGACTTAGTAAAGAAATCGGAGTCCTCCCAAGAGTTGAGAACGGCAATCGCTTGTAGATAAGGTTCAACTAGAAAAGTGCGCCATTTCAAAGATTTTACCTTGACCAGCAAGACCCAACCAAGATATCCACAACACCGAAACAAACAATCAGGTAATTTGTGTTGACCAAGAATTTCAACCTTTTCATGATTCCTACTTTTGTACTAGCATTTTCCAAAAAATTTCACAATTCAAATCTCATCGAAAAATTAAATTGCATGACAGATATATATGAGAATGGTAACTCTGAGGTACCTAGGATATTTCCCAACTATCATTCTGGCTCGGATACCTCCTCTGAATCAGATAAGGGTAAGAGGGAACAAATCCCAAGCATATGTCCATTGAGGCACACATAATACTCGATGCAATCTTCATAAGCACCCAACCTACAGCTGGCACTCCGTGGTATCATTTTGGCTTGTAACATGCTCCACAACTTTGCTTTGCAATACGGACACGCTTCTGTTGGATGAAGCTGGGCCCCTCTCTTAATCAGCATCTTCCGAACCTTTGACATTTGGAATGACTTGAAAACTCCACGGAAGAATCCCACATCCCCTTCCTCCCCTTGGTCCAGATGCTCACAGGGATCAGAGACATATAACACATCAGTTCTGCATTGCGGCAAAAGGAAGCTCTTTCCTGATGTCCTAGAGAACCTGGTTTTGTTCACAAAGTGACCAGGGATCTGAATGCTATTGAACAGGCCACCCTTCTTACATCCTGAACAGTAAATAAGCAGCTTCCCTAGTGCCCTCCAGTTCCCATCCACACTGTGACTTCCACTAGATTGCAGATCAACCATCATCTTTGGGGCCCTTGTTCGGCAAAACTCCTTCCATAATACTCGCTTGGCTAGATCATCAAACCATTTGCATGTACAGGATAAAGCAGCAATAGTCTTGGGGTTCCAGTTCATGTGTTGAAATACTAGGAAAATCACATCTTCACTAAGATGTCCTTTTGTGCATTGACAGCTTGCTGAGTGTATGCAACGGTACTGCTTGGTTAGAATCATTTTTTCCACTCTCCACCTAGCATGAGAAACAGCAGTGATCTTAAATTCTAGATTTACATGCCAAAAGACTTATATCAATTGCCACGTATTGTATATCCGAAACGAACAAAGTACCACACGATGATGAACTCAAACGCATACAATAAACCACGCCAAGCTATGGACTTCCGAGACAAAGTGCTTGAATGAATTGAACAAAACTAAAGCCTAACCAAGAGAAGGGACAGAAAAAAAAAAAAACATAAAGTCATGCAATGCAGCAAGTTAACTTCACTCCCGAGCATTGTAAAATAAAGAACGATGACTTCAAAATTTCAAAAATATTTAAATCCCCAGCTGAATGTCTTATTACCTACTTATTACCATCTATTACAGCCTTTTGAAAGAGCTTGTACCCTTCTAAATTAGGATTTTTGGTACAAAATTTATCTACCATAAACCAAAAGATAGGCAAATTATCTTAGATTATCAATGCATGTTACTCAAAGCAAAAACCTCAGGTCCAAAATACCCATTACGTGAAAACTCAAAGCATTTTCAAAGAGTCCAGAAGAAACTCTGAAGAGTCAATTAAACCAAAGAGAACGCACTTCGTATCTTCACTCAATACCACTAAATCAAAAATTAGAAAAAAAAAATAAAAAAACAAAAGTTTACAACAACCTACCCTAAATCAAAATTAAACACACAAAAAAAAAGCAGAGAAGCTGAAACTGAACTAGATCGTAATGAGCATGCAATCAAGACAAGAATTTTTCACCTCAGTTCATGAAGCTCCCCCTTTGCATGTCCTCAGAACCCAATAAAACTCGTCTCTGCGCAAATAAAATGAATCCAGATTAGGGTTCAACATGTGCTAAGTATCAAACTAAAAATTCCCTAAAACAAAGACAATAAAAATGTGAGAAATTTAAAAGTTACATGCAAGGACGAGTTGGAAAATTGTACAGATTTCAAAAGGGTAAATTGTCAAGAAAAAATTAGACTTACAGAGGAAGGAGGAGAGCAAATGCAGAGAAATGGCAGTGAAGAGAGAGAAGATAGAAACTCGGGGCTTCAACATGGAAGAAAGAAAATATTATATATTGAAGGCCAGTGATAAGGCCACCTGTCTGTTTTCTGTATCTGTAACTGACAAGTGGTTTCACCTCACGTTTGCATGGTGACGCGTAGGTGATTATGTGGCGCCAGCCAAGACTGCGTGTGGGAACCACTTTCTGTACTTGTCAGTGATATGATTGGCGGTCACTTTAGGAAATGACTGTGACATGCTTGGGTGTTACCCACCGTTTTTCACTGTTGTTTGGTTTAAAATATATACATGCTTTGTGCGATTGTGTCCGGCCGTAATGCGAGGCAAATGCAGAAGTGCTTGCTGTATGGTCTACAGAGAGATTCTAAAACCCAACTTTTTCCACGTGTCATTATGTGAATTTTTTATTTTTTTGATTATTGATGAGGTGTTGCTTTTGTTTGAGTGTCACCTATTGAATGGCCATCTACCTTTTCCCTTCGGTTTTAGCGTGCGCATCCTACGATTTTAAGTGTATATAGTACGTTACTACGGGTGAAAGATACCGCAGGATTTGCGATTGGTACCAAAAATAAATAAATTAATTAATTAATAAATAAAATAAAATAAAGGGTTGTTACGGCTGTAGAATGCAGCTGGAGGTGGCAAACATGCCCGAATCAACTGGTCTAAACTGAACAAACCGGTTCGGTTCAGGATTGGTTCAGAATTTTTAGAACAGTGCCAGCCTATATATCTTATTTTGATGTTGCTTTGTCTTTCTTTTCGATGTTTGATTTCAACAATCCCGCTAGGCACAAAAATGGTTGAATGTAAATGTACAGATATAATTGATCTAATCAAAGGGATTTAATCGAAACAGTCTCTAATACCATGTTAAATTAACATTTGATCCAAAAACTTAAGCTAAACTGTAAAGCCGTAAAGGTAAGAACGCATCAGTTGGTATTGAACTTTTTCGACATCCTTCACCACCAAGGATGGCCGCGGTCATACGAAAAGATTGGTTTCTGCTCCTAAGGATAAAAGACTCTTCTTAATCAAAGAAATAGACAGCTCCTCGATTGAAAGGATCATGCAACAAGCAATAATATACAAAAATCAATCATCAGTCATCACATTACAAGAGGAGCAAACTCAGCATCTATCAAACCAACAAGCAATTCATAGTCAGGAAGATTTTTGTACTCCAACCCCCCCAAAACAAGAACACACACAAAAGAAAAAAAAAACATGAA
This sequence comes from Luvunga scandens, assembly GCA_030449905.1. Taxonomy (NCBI): domain Eukaryota; kingdom Viridiplantae; phylum Streptophyta; class Magnoliopsida; order Sapindales; family Rutaceae; genus Luvunga; species Luvunga scandens. The sequence continues at coordinate 9,231,757 of JASUUG010001265.1, forward strand.
AAGCATGAGTGCATTTGTTTTATTCACAAGATGTGAATCATATGAATTCGAACAGAAAATGAAACACACCCTCCCGCTAAATGTATACGAAACAAGTCAAAGTCAGTACTGAAACAACTCTTATCTGTTTCAACTGAAGCAATTGCACAACTAGAGAGTTCCATTAGCTCGTTAATTCAATTCTCCATGTACAACCTTATATTTATTCCTTTCCATTCTTCTGCAATATAAAGAAACAAAAGACAGTTAATGAAGGTGTCTTCAAACTCAAGCGACGACATTTGCTGAAGGTTTGCTCTCTTGGAGGGAGATCACAGTTTCAAAAGCGCCCACCAAGGCCTTAACCTTACTTTTCCGAGTTTCAACAAGTTTACTTGCTGTTTGTTCGATGACATTGTTAAACAGAACCTGGGAATCTTTCTTCCCCTGCACATCTTGATGCCTCAAAACAACTTTTTGTGAACCAGGTTTGCTGCTACTCCTCTCATCATCAACTCCTCTCTTCTTAAAGCTTCTTCTACCGTCAGCTTTGAGATTTTGATTCTGACCCAGCACTCTTCCTTGCCTGAACTTAAGCCTTCTTGGACTATTGCTTTCAGAATTAACGTCAACAATCTTTCCCCTCCTAAAATGCAATTTCATTGCTTCAGAATCCTTGTCCTCAGAATGAACCGTCCTGTACTTTTTAGGTTTTCCCTGGTGTTCACCACCCAAACTTTCTTCTCCATCCACACTCATGCTTTCTTCATATTCAGATTCAGAGAGATAGTCATATTCTGCTTCGGTCTCCGTATACTCAGACTGCTCTCTATCTTCTTCATTCTGTAACAGTGATGATGGAGATGTTGGGATGCATTTGGGTGACAAGGGTGATGGAGATGGAGATAATTCAACAACACAACTTGCATGTTGATCAGATTCTAAGGATTTGTTCTCAGTTTCCATCTTGATGACATACAGAGTCTTTTCATGAACCAAATCAATGTTGTTGGCTTGCTTCAGCTCATTCTTGGATTGCTCAGTTTCGGCATTTTTTACCTTGCCCTGGTTCTTCAGAGGAGACACCACTTTCACACTCTTGTGCTTTCTTGAATTTAGGCTTGCAACTCTACAGATAGAAGGTTTAGGAGACAATGATACCCTTGGGGATGCTAATGGTAGTCTTGGGAAGGCTGGTGCATTCTTTACAGCTACTTTAGAAGAATTAGGAGAAAATGATGCCTTTGGGGATGGCAATGAAAGTCTAAGGGAAGTTAGTGGTTTCTTTACAGCTACTTTAGGCTGCCCCATCTTCTTTCCACTGTTGACGTCACTGTTTCTTCCACCACTCAAACCTCCTAAATGATCAGGCAATGACAATGGCCTCTTTACTGGAGATTTCAGCTTCATAGAAGTGGCATTCTTTGAAGATGCATTTGTTTCTTTAGATTTTGATGAAACATTTCTTGAGGATACATTAACCTTCTCAAAAGATGATGACATTTCCTGCATATTGAATTTAAGGGATTCAGATAAACAGGTTTTTGGTCTGGAAGAAGTTCTGAGCTTGGCTGCTGCTGTCTTCTTCATCCCAGAATGGACTTCACTCTTAACTGGATTTTGGCCACCCGATGATCCAGTAACATTTTGAACATATGGTGATTTTGCAGATACTTCCCGCTTGATGATCTCGGCCTCAGGGATATCTAACGAACTTTTTGACAAGGGAGAAGGATTGGACTTTACCACAGATGCCTTCTTCCTCTCAGGCACTGTCACAGTCACAGTTGGACTTTGGCTGTCAGGTGCTGGTTTTATGATCCTTTTCTGAATAGGACGCCTTTCCTTGGCTTCAGATGCATGCTTCCTCCCATATTTACAGAAATCATGACAAGAACCAGTAGAGGCTCTGAGATAACGAGGAAGAACTTTTTCTCCACTGTTTGAAAAACTAGCTTTTCCCATAGAGTTTCTTCTTGAATTACCTTCATTGGGCTTGGTTATTTCCGGAGTCATCGGTAAATCACCACTCTCCTCAGCCATCAACTAGGTACAAACCTGAAAATTAATATAAATATTTTATGAAGGTCAATTTGACTAGATTTTCGGGTACACAAGATATCAAGTAAAAACCTGCAAAATTAAGGCCCCATTTGGGACTGCTGAGGCAGTGCAGCAATTCTAAACGAGGGCCTAAGTAGACAACAATATAAAAGTATAGGGAAGAGAACTCACCAATATCTAAATTAACAATATTGAGAATGAAGAACTACTTGGAACTAGAACAAATTCTTGAACAACTTCAACCTAAAATATGAAAAAAAAAAACTGAATAAACATCACATATGCCTTAAAAATCAATGGTAAACTCTGCTCATGATTGGATTTCATACCATATATAACTCAAGAACAATGATAAGTTTTCAGCAAGATTGGAAACCGAGGAAAAAATAGAAACTTCTGGAGATAATACAGTCAATTCTTACTATCTTTCCGGGGCCTATGGACAAGGAACAGTAAAGAAATATAAAAAGCTCTTGAACTGCTTGCTTTCTTTGAATTGGCAACAGTAACGGAGAAAACCAAACACCTCCACAACAAACAACAATGAAGAGAATTTTTGAAAAGTGTTTTTGCAAGGCTTAAAGCTAAAGGGCAATAGCATTCAGCATTTGGTAATCTTTATTTCTGTGGAAGAAGAAATCTATGCCGAAGGTTCTCATTAATGTCTTGCTGAAAAATCCAGAACTAACAAGAACCAACCAATTTTTCACCTATGATAGCAATTTTATTCATTTCAATCAGATGAAGAAATTATACATTTGAACCTCTAAACCCTTCAGAACAACAAATGTAACAAGCAAGTTTCACTGTTTAATGAAAACGATGAAAGCACAAACTTTTACAATCACCGTAAAGGAATGCTGTAGCAAATCATGATAAGAGGAAAAAAAAGCATAAAATAGATTGCATTGAGAAAAGCAAAATAGAAGCAATCAAAAACATTAATTTACCACGAAAGAAAAAAACCAAAAGCACCATTGCACCAATTAAAGAAAGCAATATCACAACCATAACATCTCATATATGCAACAAGTATTAACCTTTATTGAAGACCAAAAAAAAGAGGAAAAAAAACTTTTACATGCGTAAATCTATCAACCAGCAGCATCGTATTGCTATCAAATAAAAGCCCATAGGGGAAAAAAATTGCATAAATAAACAAACAGAAATATTGAGAACAAGCGTGATAGCAAAACAACCATAATCAAGCAAAAGTTAAACGCACCAACTAAACGACATAAAAAGGAGCTCATCTGCAACTCCAAAACGCATCGCCAAAATCACATTTTGAAGATAACCCATTTGGTGAAAGAAATCAAAAACCGAAACTCACATGGCTTTTTGAGCCAAAAAAGGGTTTATAAAAAAGAAGGCGAAGCATTACCTTTGTCCCTTGCTTTTGCCCTGTTGCTGCTGCTTACCCAGAAAGCTAAGAAAAAAGGAGTTTATTATTATTATTATAATATAGTGATTAAATGCTATTTTTGGGGTTGTAGTTTTGTTTGTGTGAGTTGATTGCTTGAGAGATCGTGCAAGCAACTGTTGTTTTGTTGCTGTTGTGAAGTTTTGTTTCTGCCTTTCTGGTGGTGGGGGCTTCTTGCTCGTGGCTGCCGCGTTTGTTGCTGCTGACTTTGTAATCTGTATTCAGACTTGAGAGAAACCAAAACATCATGCTTTGCGTGCGACGAATAATGGATGGGCATATCCCACTAAAACTTGACTGTTATTTAATTTATACAAAACAAAAATATAAAATTATGCTATATTAAAATTATTTAGTGGGTGCTGCTTGTATTATAGTGAATAGTATCGGTGGATCCATCTGGTAAATTTATGTTCAGTACTCTTGCTAGTATTCGTGGATTAAAAAATAATAATTGGGAAATCAAAAACACAATCAAAACCACGTCATTTTGAGTTTGATTAAAAATAATAATTAAGCCCAAGTAAAATAACGTCATTTTAGATTTATCCTTGTCAGTCTCTTATTAAGCTATAGTTCAAATATTATCACTCTTGTAAATAATATCTTATTTTTTGTATGGTTGTTTTCTTAAAATATAAAAATATCAGGTGCATTGATATTTACAGATTTTATGTCCATATTAATAGATTTTACAATTAAAAAATTGACATATATATACTAGATATTTTCATCTAATTAGTTATGGATATAATTTAATTATTGTGATAAATAAGTGTCTATTTAGTTATATGAACATATGATTTAATATATCCATGGTTTCTTCAAATAATTACAAATAAAATCTTTCTTCGTTTTATCGGGAACAAAACAAAAAAAAAAGGTCGGATTATTCATTAGATAAATCTTTTGCTTGTGATCTGCTTTTGAGTTTAATATTATAATATATATATATATATATATATATATATATATATATATATATTCCCCTTCTCCGAAGCAAGCAGCAGATCTTGGACAATGCGTATCCATCCTCTTAACTTATTGTTTTTTATTCTTTTATATTTTATATTTTGGGTTTAGTCGGTCGTGTTTTATATTTTATATTTTATATTTGGGTTTAGTCGGTCGTGTTATTTGTTAATTATAATGTTGACTTTTTTAATGGTTGATATCCATCAACTTATTTAATCATGCAGCTTCAGAATTTTAGATTATGTCTTGTTATGATGGCAATGGTAGCCGCAAACTTATAAATTTGTCCAAATCAGCCCTCTAAAATCTGTTCGCTATAAGTAATTTTGAGGGTTGCAGGCGGGGTTTGTATTATAAATTGAAATTCGTATTAGATTGCGAGTGGGTTTCGTATTAGCTAAAAATCTTATGGATAACTGCATGAATATTCATCAAACACGTAGCTTTTTTAAAATTTTTTTTAATTTAATTTTAATTGAAGAAATATTTAAATCTTAAAATATAGTTATATACTTATTATAATTTTGATTGAATTTTCTTTAACTTAATGCATGGATTATTTCAATATTATAATTTTTTTATTTGGATTAATATTTAAAAAGTATTATTCTTTAAATTAAGTATAAAGTACACAAATCCATTAAAAAAAGTCACAAGTTATATCTAAAAATAATAATTATGTTGGATTGATGTTGAAATTTTAATTTTCTATTTATATCGGTTAAATTTAGAATTGAGTATGTTAGGTAGAATTTTATGTTATTATTATAAATTTAAATATTAAACATTTACAATTTCAAATATAGAAACCCGCAAAAATCGGCTAAATACCTACTACAGGTTTGGTAATTGTCAAAATCCGCAGCAAATGGATTTTTTAAAAAAAATTAAAACTTGCAGCGAGTTATAAGTGGGTTTAGTAATTTAAATTTTATTCAGATATAGGTTTGATAATGACAAACTCCATGTGGATAGTGCCCATTGCCATCCTTATGTCTTGTCCTTGGTTTCATTTGTTTATTACTCTCAATCTTCAATGGCTATGTACATATCATCAATTTTCCAATCAAACCAAACACATTTTATTTGGGCATTTTTTTTTTTGGGATATTGTTCAGCAACTCATATTTCAATATTTAATTATTAAGAGAAATAGGATAAATTTGGGATTATACCTCGTAAAATAATAATTTTATTTTTTATAAGTGAAACAGTAATTTTTAAAATAACCTTAAGTTATTATAAATTTCAACTTACCATTTTTATGTTTAAAAAAATAAGAAAATAATTGGGGCGTGGATGAAAAATTTTTAGTCTTATTAATAAGAGCAAGACTTGAGTTTAGGATTCTACAAAAATTTAGGAAGTATTTTAAAGACTATCATTTTATGAGAGGATGAAACCAAAATTAATACAAAAGAAATATGATACTATCTGTTACTTTCATGTTGTTATTCTGATTTCTTTTTTTTATTATTATATTCATCTAATTCATTTATTTAAAGAGTAAATTTTTTTCATTAGACGAATTATATGTTAGAAATAAATAATTGTCTTATGTCATACTAAAACGTAATATTAAAAAACTAAATTGAGCCACCCACATTTCTTTGGATTAGACTAGAAAAATGATATTGAAAATAAAAATAAAAATAGCGAGATAGATCCAAATTGTCTAGATCATGACAACTAGGTCTAATCGAATTTACGTCAACGAAAAGTGCCAACTTCTTCCTGTTGAATTTTCGTTTTTTGTCATTATTAATATAATAAAATTCAATTATTTTATGAATGAAGTGGTTTATAAATTCATCTTCTCTCGTAAATATTTAAGTTTTAAAAGTGAGATAAATCTAGCTCGCCTGTACTTCGAGCCAAATTGCAAGATTTAAACTGTACTTCGAGCCAAATTACTAGATTTAAACCATACGTTAATCTCTGATGGTAATTTAAATCTCAAAAAAAAAAAAAAACAAAGTATTTGATTCTTCATTTATTAATTTTTTTTGGGTATTTATTTTGTCCTGCTTTGGCTACTATGTTAACACAAACTCTTAAATATGCTTATTGGAGCGGAGTCTTTACCGTTGCCTGTGGACACAAATGTGAAAAGGGCTCCTGAGTAGGGATGGTAATAGTACCCGTAAATCCGTCCAAACCCGCCCCGCTTCTGATAATTTTGTGGGTTATAGGCGTATGTGGTATTATAAATTAAAACATGCACTAGGTTGCAGGTTGGTTTGGTATTAACTAAAAATTCGATAGATACCCACATGGATATCCGTCAAACACGTAATTTTTTTATTTAATTTTAATTGAATAAATATTTAAATCTAAAAATATAGTTACATACTTGTTATAATTTTGATTGAATTTTCTTTAACTTAATGCATGGATTATTTCATTATTATAATTTTATTTTTCGGATTAGTATTTAAAAAGTATTATTCTTTAGATTAAATATAAAGTACACAAATTCATAAAAAAAAAATCAAAAATTATATCTAAAAATAACAATACTGGATTGATGTTGAAATGTTAATTTTTCATTTATATTGATTAAATTTAAAATTAAGTATATTATATAGATTTTTATGTCGTTATTATAAATTTACATATTAAACATTTTATGATTTTAAATGTTTAAACCCGTAAAAAATTTACCAATTAATCATTATAGATTTGATAATTGTTAAAATCCATAATAAGTTACGGTGAATTTAATAATTTAAATTTTATACAAATATAAATTTAATAACGACAAACTCACTATAAATAATACCCATCACCATTCCTACTTATGAGTGGGGTGCTTGGCAATTGGGCATGGGATCTCACAAACTTAAAGGAGGAGAACAAATGGCTTTTCCGAGAAAAAAGCTAAAAGCCTGTGCATCTGGCCGTGGGGAAAAAGTTTCAGTTGAGTCATCTTTAATCATTCCTGAGTTGGAAAAATATGAAAGGAGGACAATTTCTAAAAATATGCTTTTGACACGACAAAGTTATGGCCACACTGCAACGAAAATAATTAAACAAAGAAAGAAAATGACAATTGAGTAATAGTTGCAATCTCCTTGGATTCTCTTTCCCTCCTGACCCATGCCCAAGATCTAGCATTTTCTCGAACGCTTAGATTGAAGCTTAAAATGCTAATGTTGTCAATATATATATATATAATCAGAATTCTACTAATATTTATAATTAAAGATCAATCGAAATACTTTTTAATAATTTTATTATGATAAAATTTGAAGTTCGATCTTCATTTAATGTTGAAGTGTTATCTAATTTACTTTAAATAATGAAAAGATAAGTAAACCCTTACTCAAATTTATTGAGAAGAAAATCAGCTGAGACTCAAACTCACCGTGAATACATGAGTTGCAACTGGCCACGAGCCCATTGGACGTTAATGTCGTCACTTGACGTTGCATGTTTGATTCATTTAAATTTTCAACAGGATTTTACATGTATATAAAGTCGTGTCACGCGTGCAGTAGATGTAGGAGTATACATGTGCGAGAAGAATGTAAACAAATCAATAATTACAAAATCAAAATGGTTGGTGGCTTTGGTTGAGGCTCACCATCCAACTACGAATTAGGTGAAACAAAAAAGTTTTAATTTCATTTTGAGTTTACTATTACAGTATTTTCTTTCTTCAAAGGCTATTCAGTTCTTTGGATTTTCTATGCAAAATGCAAACTTAATTCCATTCTTGGCTAAACACCAACCAAAAAGTTTATTGCTTATTATTATCTTTAACTCCTTGCCTTTTAGTCTTTTTTCCAATTTCTTACTTAAACACAACACGTTATTTTCAAATTAGTTAAAAATTAAATTTTGAGTTTGTTTTCAACACCTAACTAATTAAGTTTCAACGGCCTTTAATAAATAGTCAAAGAACCAAATTGTGAAGCCTCGACTTTAATGCGAGGGTAGATTTTCTTTTAAATATTTGATAGTAAATCTCCTTATTCTAGTCATGTCATTTTTAAAGGGGATGTCCTACTTCTCATTGTAATATCAATATAAAAAAAAAAAAAAAAAAACCAAAAGCACTATTGCACCAATTTAAAGAAAGCAACATGACAACCATTACATCTCATATATGCAACAAGTATTAACCTATATTGAAGACCAAAAAAGGAGGGGAAAAAAAAACTTTTACATGCGTAAATCTATCAACCAGCAGCATCTTATTGCTATCAAAGAAAAGCCCATAGGAAAAAAAAATTGCATAAATAAACAAACAGAAATATTGAGAACAAGCGTGATAGCAAAACAACCACAATCAAGCAAAAGTTAAACGCACCAACTAAACGACATAAAAAGGAGCTCATCCGCAACCCCAAAACGCATCGCCAAAATCACATTTTGAAGATAACCCATTTGGCGAAAGAAATCAAAAAAAATCACATTTTGAAGATAACAAAACGCATCGCCAAAATCACATTTTGAAGATAACCCATTTGGCGAAAGAAATCAAAAACCGAAACTCACATGGCTTTTTGAGCCAAAAAGGGGTTTACATTCATCTAATTCGATTTTCTTTAAGGAATAAAAATTTTTGTTAGATGAATTATATGTTAGAAATAAATAATTGTCTTACAACATAAAGTATGCTAAAACATAATATTAAAAGACTAAACTGAGCCACCCCACATTTCTTTGAATTAGACGAGAAAAACGATATTGAAAACAAGACTAAAATAGCGAGACAGATCCAAATTGTCTAGAACATGCCAGCTAGGTCTGATTGAATTTACTCCTTTAGTCATGGTAAAAGTTATAGGTTTCACAAAAATTATATCACGTACGTATGGGTAAAATTAGAGATGGCCAATGGACTGGACGGCACAAGGCACAACACGGGCAATACATGTTTTCATATAGCACGGCACAATAGGAGCACGTTTTGGTGAAGCAATCTGCATGGCACGCACGTGGGCCGAGATGAGTTTAAAATTTTAGGCACACGGGCCTTAAAACTACGGCACAATTAAAGATGGGCAAGTGGTCTGATCGATTCATTGAAAGAGATGATAAAGAAAAAGAAATTGATCACGCCCATTTGGTTCAGTTTATCTAAGTTTTTAAGTTGAGTGCGATGGGTATTTCTTTTTTCTTTTTGTTTTTTTGTTTTTTTAAATTCTTTGAAGAGAGTGCAATGGATACTTGATTCTTTTTTCAGCAGTCATTTTCTATACATTAGCATACAAAATCATCCTCTTGTATCTGTTTTTAATTACTGGAGATCGATTTAATTAGAATCAGAGTCATTTATTGACTCCTTAGAAAACGATAATTTTTTTATTTTTCTCAACAGCAAAAATGCCATCCTCCAGGGGAAGCTCCGATAACTTCTTTGATGAAGATGAAGAAGAGAAGTTACAAGTGAATGAGGAGGTCATCAAGTTCAGAAATAAATTATGCACTGACCGTGGCAAGCGAACAACAATCAAAGTTTCTAAATTTACTGCAAATCTTAAGAGGCTTTACTACAAACGTGAGAGGTTCGGATATGACTACTTCAAAAATTCAATATTCATATATTAAATATTCCAAGAATTCAATCTAGTACAATTCTCTGTTGATGAGTACAATTAATTAAAAATTGGGAATTTAATTAATTAAGTTCGATTTTGACCTAGTCCACTCAACCATGTAATAGAAAAGGACAAGATAATAAGGCTGCCCTATATGGCCAATTAGCCGAAGTTAGTTTGATTGATCCTCGCCTATGCCGCTACGTATTTGTTTCCTAGTATCTAATCAAATAAATAACTTAAAAAAGTAGATAAAAATCTATGACTAAAGAACTTGGAATTCTTCAAATTAAAATATTCAATCATCATCACCACCATCAACTTCTTAAATAAACCTCGACTAAGTGACGTAAAATAATATAAAGAAAAACAAAGTCAGTATAGGATCAAAGAGGAATCAACTAATTATGAAGTGATAATTTTAAATATTTAATGATTGATGTGGTAAACTTTAGTAATTGCCTTTCATTTCTCACTACTCGTTTGGTGGGTTTTACATGATGATTGTCTTACTATTGTGACTTGATGAGTCCATGTATTTGGCTTGAGAGATTTTCATGAAAGCATGGCATACTGTTTCTTCTTTCATAAAATTTATAGTATGTCTGCCACGTTTTGTATGATGACTAACAGAACATTCGTCTCTTTGAAGAAAATTGATGAATCGTTTAAATGAGACTATTATGAAATGATAATGGTAGAACAAGATGAACGTGGTGATGAGAATAAATGAATAATGAGTTCAAAAACCGACTTAAATCATCTTTCATGAACATAACTCGTGCTCCTATATATGTTGGTAATCGAAACCTCTATCTTAGTTTCAAAGAAAATGCACTCTTTGATTCTCTATCTTAGTTTCTGTCGCATGAGAAATGAAGATGGTGACAAACTAGAACTGAAAGAAGCAAGAATTTATCTTTGGTGGCCAATTGAATATTTTTAACCAAAATAAAAAGTACACAGGTTAAAGAAAATTCTTTAAAAGTGTAGCAAATCTTTGAAAGTGTAGTCAATTGATTTGTTGTCTCCTTTCAGAACTCCTCAACTATCAAGCAAATCTTCACAAAGTCAGAAACCGTTAGAGCAACTCCACAACTCTGCCCTAAGTCCAAGTAGGGAAACAAAGAAGCAAATTGACTGCCAAAGAAACCACTAGACCCAAAATCTTTAACTCTTAGGTAAGGGTTCAACAAAAAAATTAATTAAATGCAAGACTCAATTGGCCTCTAAAGTAAAACGTGGATTAGGACAAGAGCCCGAAAGTCAACCAATATATTAAAATAATTAAAATAGTGTTTATACGTAGAAGGGATCGAACACGAGACATGAAACCTTAGCTCTGGTAGTAGTATTGTGTTCGAGAAACAGGTAGACCAACAAGAAGCTTATTAATTGGGAGGTACGAGTCTCACCATTGACATTGATATGAGGTGCCGCACAAAGAGAATATGTATTTTCACATATTTATTAATTCTTAGAGCATTTGTTTTCACTTAATTCATGAACCCACAGCAAATCTAATGATCATCAAAATCCGATAAAAGCCAAAGCTGGAGATAAAGAAGCGAACCTCAGTTCTAATAGTGCGCCTATTGAGAAAAGGGCCTAGAGGGAAAGGAAACCCAGTGAAGTTAAGATAAAACCTGCCAGTATCACTTTTACTGCTTCTTGTTCTATCACCAGCAGCTGAAGAAGAAGCAACAACCAAAGTGCCTATATCTCTCTTTCTGCTTCTGCTTTTCAGCTGTGAAGAGAAAACATTTAAGGTCCCACCGAAGAAACCTGAACTTGGGTCTCTAATGGCAACTAGGTTCTGTAGAATTGTCGGCCTTGGAGAAGAAACAGCAACGGCTGCTGCCCATTTTTGGTAACTTTGCTTGTTGGTAACGACCAGAGGGTTGAGTTTAGTTTGCAGCGTGGTTGCAATGTTAACGGGACACAAAGGTTGAATCTCCAGTCTGCGATTCTGACACGTGGAGGGTTATGTTAGATTCACAGATGGACTGTCCTAGGTGGATTGTTTGAGGAATTTTTAATTATTATGGATGATGAGAAACAATTCAGAAAAAAAGATGGAAAATTTGGATCAGCCGAAGATAATGGAGTAATGACTATTGAGCATTATTGATTCCATATGAAGCTATTCCAAAAATCAGGGGCCACTTGCTGGAAAAAAGTCCACCGCACTTCTAATTTACCAGTCATTTGTACAATAAAATATTGATATGTAGAATTTTCAATATCATGTAGTCAATTTTATATTTTATATTTGGGTTTAGTCGGTCGTGTCATTTGTTAATTATAATGTTGACTTTTTTAATGGTTGATATCCACCAACTTATTTAATCATGCAGATTCAGAATTTCAGATTTTGTCTAGTCCTTGGTTTCATTTGTTTATTACTTTCCGTTAACGATATTAATCTTCATTAGCTATATAGTAAATATAATCTCATCAATTTTCCAATCAAACCAAACACATTTTCTTTGGTATTTTTTTTTTCCTCTTTGGATATTGTTCAGCAACTCATACTTCAATGTTTAATTATTAAGAGAAATAATATAATTAAACATTAAAAAGAAACCTTGTGAAATAATAATTTTATTTTTTTATAAGTGAAATAATAATTTTTAAAATACCCTTAAGTTATTATAAATTTTAACTTACCGTTTCTATATTAAAAAAAAGAAGAAAATAATTCGGGCACGGAAGAAAAAAATTTAGTCTTCTTAATAAAAGTGAGAGTTAAGTTTAGGATTTTACAAAAATTTAGAAAATATTTTAAAAACTACCATTTCATAAGAGGATGAAACCGAAATTAATCCAAAGAAATACGGTACTATCTATTACTTTCGTGTTGTTATTTTGATTTCCTTTTTTTTTTTTGGTTCATATTCGTCTATTTCATTTTTTTTTTAAAGAATAAAAATTTTCGTTAGATGAATTATATGTTAGAAATAAAGAATTGTCTTAAGGCTTAAGGTATACTAAAAAGTAATATTAAAAGACTAAATTGAGCCGGCCCACATTTTTTTGAATTAAAGACTAGAAAAACGATATTGAAAATAAAAATAAAAATAGCGAGATAGATCCTAATTCTCTAGAACATGCCAACTAGGTTCTAATCCAATTTATGTCAACAGAAAGTGCCAACTTTTCCCCGTTCAAATTTCATTTTCTGTCATTATTAATATAATAAAATTCAATTATTTTTATGAATAAAGTGATCTCTAAATTCATCTTCTCTTGTAAATATTTAAGTTCTAGAAGTGAGATAGGTCTAGCTCGCTTGTATTTCGAGCCAAATTGCTGGATTTAAACGATAAGTTAATCTCCAATGGTAATTTAAATTTCACAAAAAAAAAAAAAAACAAAATATTTGATTCTTCATTTATTAATTCTTTTGGGTATTTATTTTGTTGTGCCTGGGCTACTACTATGTTAACACAAATTCTTAGATATGCTTATTCTTGGAGCGGGGCCTCTACTGCTGCCTGTGAAGTGCTTGGCAAGTGGGCATTGGATCTCACAAACTTAAAGGAGAAGAAAAAATGGCTTTTCCGGGAAAGTGCTGAAGGCCTGTGCTTCTGGCTTCTGGCTTCTGGCTTCTGGCTTCTGCTGTGGGGAAAAAGTTTTGGTTAGTGATCTTTAATCATTCCTCAGTTGTAAAACTACGGAAGGAGGACAGTTCCTCAAAATATGCTTTTGACATGACAATGTTGTGGCGACACTGCAACAAAAACAATTAAACAGAGAAAGAAAAATGACAATTGAGTAATACTCTGTATCTCCTTGGATTCTCTTTCCCTCATGACCCATGCCCAAAATCTAGCATTTTCGTTTTAGATTGAAGCTTAAAATATTAATGTCGTCAATTATATATATATATATATATACACACACACACACAGCTCTATAGATATTTATAATAAAAAATTAATAAAAACTGTCTTTCATAATTTTAGTACGATACAATCTAAAGTTCAATCTTTACTTAATATTGAAGTGATAACTAATTTATCTCAAATAATGGAGAGACAAATAGATGCTTATGGGGAATCGGCTGATTTTGGGCATGGGTCACGAACATGAGTTGCAATGGGACACGAACCCATTGGATGTTAATGTTGTCACCTGATGTTGCTTGCATGTTTGATTCATATAAACTTTCAACACGATTTTACATGTATATAAAGTCGCGTCACGCGTGCAATAGATGTAGGAGTGAGCATACACGTGCGAGAAGAATGTAAATAAATCACTAATTACAAAATCAAAATAGTTGGTGTCCTTTGGTTGAGGAAGCTGACCATCCAACTATGAATTAGGTGAAACAAAAAGTTTTAATTCCATTTTGAGTTTACCATGACAGTATTTTCTTTCTTCAAGGGTTCTTCAGTTCTTTGGATTTTCTATGCAAAATACAAACTTAATTCCATTCTTGGCTAAACACCAACCAAAACAGAAGAGGAAAATCAAAGTTTATTACTTGTTATTATCTTTAATTCCTTGCCTTTTAATCTTTTTTTTTTCTTACTTAAACACAACACATTATTTTCAGACTACTTAAAAATTAAATTTTGAGTTTGTGACAACATGGTTATTCTAACCCAACTGTTTAAGTTTCAACGACCTTTAACAAATAGCCACAGAACCAAATTGTGAAGCCTTGACTTTAATGTGAGAGTAGATTTTTTTAAAAATATTTGATAATAAATCTCCTTGTTCTAGTCATGCCATTTTTAAAGGGTCTGTCATACTTCTAATTGTAATATCAATAAAATGTAATATTTAATATTTACATTTTTTACTTAAAAAAAAAAAACCATTATCTCAAGCTAAAAAGCATAGTTATCAAATTGATGATGTTTCTACTTCAAGAAAAATATTCTGTTTGACTACCAACATACAAGTACTTTAGGGGGGGGGAATCTATTTATGATTCTTTCTATTTGCATGTATTTGATAATTTAAATTTAAAAACATCACGACACTACTACTGGCTTTACTTCATTCTCTTCAAATGTGAATATACAGAACAATGATAAAAAGAGAAGAAAAATTCCATTATATCCTAGGCACGTATGTGTTTGTGAGTATTTACGGTCTGATCATTGTTTCCGGCCTGAGACAGTTTTCTTGACAGCACCAACTGAGACTAAAAACTGATCAAGAGACGATAATGTTTTCATGTCATCTGGAGGGAAATAACTAGCTGCTTTTCCCATGAGTGATGTGAAGAGAAGGGAGAGTGAAGGTCGAGTAACGTAGCGTTCACCTAGAAGGTCATCGAGAAATGCGAATGCAGCTAAGAAATCAGACCTGCTTGCGTTTATTGGAGCTGCAAAATGAGCTGGGATTATTCTCCTGAACCTCCAGTCTCGTGCAATACGATCAATCCAATCCCTGACCTATAGTTTTAAGAAGCAAGTAAGGTGTTAAACTATTTGGATTTAAATCTACCTGCAAGGTGAAACAGTAGGTATCTTTACCTTCTCAGGGACTTTGCTGAAAACCAGTGTTTTAACAATAGGTGAAACAATCAGCTTCTGCGACATCTGAGCAAAGCTAGCATTAGGTTCCAACAGATTGGAAGGACCCAGGAACAAGATTTGGAGAACCATTCTTTCCCACCCTTCAACAAGAAATTAGTCTAATTTAGTTCCTTTGTCATAAAATACATACTGACATTCAAGTTGCATCAGCATTGAACTGGTATATGGATTGAGATGGAATGGAGAGCCAACCTTTCTGTTGATTCATCGGGTTGTCAACTACAGGCTCCTGAGGAACCTCTTTGCCTTTACTAAGAATTTTCACTGCCAGACCATTCTTGGCAGATGCTAACAGTGACTCTTTGCTAATGCATTCGGGTGGCTTTCTTGGGACAAAAATGACAGCATCAGTAACGAGTAGTGTTCTTGAAGGTTTATGATAGAAAGCAACCTCCACATATGGTCCAATCCCTGAAATAAATCACAAGCAAATAAGTACACGATGATGCAGTGTATTGAAGTTTGAGGCAGGGGAAAATGCAGTTCTTACCAACTTCTGGGGAGCTTAAAACCTTTTGTTCAATCTCAACAGCCCATGGGGTTGATAAGTCCTCATCTATCAAGGTTTTGGCGCGGAAAATCCCAAAAAAGGCCAGCGGCAAGTTCAAGGGCCAACTCCATTGCCTGGGTGCAACCCATATCTGAGCCCGCGGGAACTTTCTTGAAAAGGGGCCAACAAAAATTTTGTGCTCATAAGCAAAGGTAGGCAGGATAATATACTCTACTGGAGCTGCTAGCTCCTTCACAAGCTGGAAAATTTTGAAAAGTCACCAGTTAAGTCAGGCATTCCAAGAATATTACAGCATGACAACCGAAACTGATTTTCTTTCTATTCAACTTTGAAAACCAGTTTTTAGACAAAAACATTTCAAAAGATACAAAAACAAGCTAATAAATCTCACATGCCCTAAGATTACAAATGCTACCAAATTTTCTTCCTAGCGTTCAGAGTGGGAGAATGAGATAGAACCTGAATACACTCCTTAGTTGGAGCAATGGGTGCATGGACCCATAATCCTCCAGATTTGAGTTTGATGACTGCCATTCGGATGTTAGTGGAGACACTGCTGAATCCTAATGCTTGCTCTTGTTCAAATAGCCATATCCGGCCTTTTACAACCTAAAGTAGAAACCAAAGTTGAGATTTTTAGTATAAGAAAAGCAGAATTGAGGCCACAAGTTACGTCAACAAATGATCAGTATCTATCCAAATGCATGAAACAATTTGCTACATCTGCACCATAGAATCCTTTTTATATCAAATTAAGAATCAACTTCAGCAAGCTGCATGGGCATCTTTATGATCAAAGGATCTATACATCACAAAGGTCAATAATTTGTTGTCTCCTTCCGAAGCTCCTCAACTATCAAGCAAATCTTCACAAGTCAAAAGTGTAGCAACAACAGGCAAATTGACTGTTAGAGCAACTCCACAACTCTGTCCTAAGTCCAAGTAAAGAAACAAAGAAGCAAATTGACTACTAAAGAAACCACTGGACCCAAAATCTTTAACTCTTAGGTAAGGGTTCAACAAAAATATTAAATAAAAGACTCAATTGGCCTCTAAAGTAAAACGTGGATTAGGAAAAGAGCCCGAAAGTCAACCAAAATATTAAAATAATTGAAATAGTGTTTACACGTAGAAGAAATCGAACATGAGACATGAAACCTTGGCTCTGGTAGTAGTATTATGTTCGAGAAACAGGTAGACCAACAAGAAGCTTAATTGAGAGGTAAGAGTCTCACCATTGACACTGATATGAGGTGCATGCACAAAGAGAATATGCATTTTCACATATTTATTAATTCTTAGAGCATTTTTTTTCACTTAATTCATGAACCCACATCAACTCTAATGATCATCAAAATCCGATAAAAGCCAAAGCTGGAGATAAAGAAGCAAACCTCAGTTCTAATAGTGCGCCTATTGAGAAAAGGGCCTAGAGGGAAAGGAAACCCAGTAAAGTTAAGATAAAACCTGCCACTGTCACTTTTACTGCTTGTTGTTACATCACCAGGAGCTGAAGAAGAAGCAACAACCAAAGTGCTTATATCTCTCTTTCTGCTTCTGCTTTTCAGCTGTAAATTTAAGGTCCCACAGAAGAAACCTGAACTTGGGTCTCTAATGGCAACTAGGTTCTGTAGAATTGTTGGTTTTGGAGAAGAAACAGCAACGGCTGCTGCCATTTTTGGTAACTTTGCTAGTTTTGTATCGATTGCTAACGACCAGAGAGTCGAGTTTAGTTTGTAGCGTGGTTGTAATGTTCACACTTCACAGGACACAAAGGTTGAATCTCCAGGCTGTGATTCTGACACGTGGAGGCTTATGTTAGATTCATAGATGGACCATCCAAGGTGGATTGTTTGCGGAATTTTTATTTATTGTGGATGATGAGAAACAACTCAGAAAAAAAGATGGAAAGTTTGGATTAGTCGAAGATAATGGAGTAATGACCATTGAGCATTATTGATTCCACACGACGCTATTCTAAAAATTAGGGGCCACTTAGACGAAAAGTCCACTGCACTTCTAATTTACCAGTCATTTGTACGATAAAATCTTAATTTTTAGAATCATCAATATAATGTAATCAATATTTCAATGACTGCTAGTCGAAACATTCATTTGCCATGCTAATGGTGCAGTAAGAAATAGAGATAATGAATATGGGTAAGGGGACAATCTGCTGCCTGGTGATCCGCCCACCACACAGATCACAAAGGGAGAAAAACACCAAAAAAGAAAAATTCCAATAATTCCATCTCAATCTCTCAGAGCCCATGGCTTGGACAAAACCATTACATAGCTTTAACTAACACAACACCAGTCCCATTACAAACAAGAATTTGAGCTACAGAAAGCATGTTCTACTTGACAATTTCAACTCTAGGCTCCCAGAGCTAGAGGTTCAGGACATCACAGGCATCATCATATAAGCCACGTCCTCCAAGCATTTGAGGTTCAGGACATCAAAGACTTCAGATGTAACACTAGGGAAACTAGTTACTGAAAAGTCGACAAATTATAGAGTTGATGACAGTTGTATTAAGGCATGCCATCTTGTAGGTGCAAACTCCTATTCACAGTGGTGACCAACAAAATTCCAATAGCAGCTCAGGTGACGATCTCTCTTACAAGCCAATCCAAACTAGGATATGCAAAGTAAAGAATTAGAAATGATGGAAGAGCAAACAGAATGGTGACGAGTATGTACAGGGCCAGGATAGCTGCACTGGCAGGTATTGCGTACACAACAATCAGAAGAAATATGATGACCAGTGGAAACTTGGCTGTCAGGTGAACAAAGAAAATCAAAGACTTCCGCAAGGAAGAATGTATTCTCTCCACAGTGAGATAATTATTAGCATGAAGGTGATCACGGTTTGATCCAGCTCGCTCAGGATGATGATGATGTTGTCCCCTCCTGTGGTTGCTACGGTTCAGTTGATTTCCAAAGGTAGAACTGCTGCTTGATGACCAGGCTGGCTGACGATCTTCACAGAAACCAGAATGAGACTTCACTCTGTCACCATTCATGCTCTCAACCATCCAAAGTAGAAAATAATTCTTGCGAGGAAATTTGAGGTTTCCCTTGTAAACAACACGGAAAGATAAGAGATTGCACCATGGGCAGGAAATAAAGAGGGGAAGCTGAACTGGTAAGGTGGGAAATTTCACAACAGCCCATTGCAATCCTAGGATGCAGTTTTTACAAAGGGTATGGCCGCACCATAAAACATAGGGCACATTTTCAACCATATTGAAGGATTCCCAACATATCGGGCACTCAAGACTTTCCTCTCTGCTAACAACAGAAGAAACATCATCATCTGAGCATTCTGAAGCAGCTTCAGAAGCCTTTAGGGAGTCATTTTTCACTCCAACATTTCCAGCTAAACAAGTGGATGCAAAATTCCACATTTCGATAGTTTGGAAGAGACGACTATACAAACAACATCACTTGCTAGGGTTGCAGGAGCTGAACTTCAGAAAAGAAACCAATAACCATCATCACAAACTCTAAGAAAATGCTCTGCCAAATTTCCCACAATGCTCACACTTAAAAGGGAACCTGGTAAGGATATGCCGTGTAAGTATCCTTTAACCTTCTAAGTAAGGCCGTGCTAAAATTTTGGAAATATTTCACATTTTTCACTATAATGCCAAAGCAATAAAATCTTATCCAGACTCCATTACGTGGTACCCTCTAGGAGACAAAAATGTTAAATTTATGCCCTCCTCAGGGAAATAATTTAATACTCAAAAGCAATCAAACCTTCAAACCGAAACACCGAAAGAAATCTTTAAAAAATTTAATGAAAAACCAAGACAGAAAAACGATGAAATCTACTTAGGAATATATGTTTAATTGGTGAGCCTGTAACCCACAAAATCCCAAGATTCAAATACTTTTGACTCATTCTCAATCTAGAGGGGTACCTTTTTTTTTTTTCCTTTATGATAACAGCCTATAGGGATACTTAAAATCTCAAGAAAGAAGTGAAAGAATATCAATAAACGTGCTTATAGATAATTACTTCAAAATTAACTGCGAATATTCATACAAAGCATCCATTAGTTTGGAACAAAAGAGAAGGATTCAATCAGCAATCCGTCACATTCTATGAGGAATATAAAACCTAGGCGGGTAAAATCTCGTGGTAACCAATTGACTACATCACTTGCGGCCTAATGATCAGGGATGTGATTTAGCTAAAATAAACTTCATTATCAGTCCAACTTTGGCAAGATTTAACACATTTTTATCCATCATCATTCATCTATCCCAGCTAAAATACAAGAACTATACCATGAACATACCATTAAAACCATAATCAACAAATTTAACAATTTGACACAGAAATTTTAACTTTCCGCATAAATGATCCAAAACTAGAATAATTAAACCCAAGAATCAGACAACAAAAAAATCACCTTAAGAATTTAAAACTTAAAAAAAAAATAATACACGATTGAACCCTTAATTAAACGCATAAAACGAAACCCAACTACAAATCAACAAAGAACCCAAAAAGAAAATCGAGTAAAATTGAAAAAAAATGACATTATAATTAACAACCGAACCGTACAGGTTCAACGATTATGAAAATAAAAAATGATCAATCTTACCGCGTGATCGGAGAGAGAAAACGAAGAGGGGTTGAGTGAACCCTCAAGTTCTCTCTCCCTGTCCGTTTCTTGCTATTTATGTGTGGGCTGGGCTGACCTTCGTTGAAGAAGCAGCTGAGAAAATATCAAAATGAGAATTTGTTTCTGATTTTTCTTTCTCTTTTTTTCTTTTTAATTATTATTTTTTAGAGAGAAGTTCTGGGTTTCGTGGGTTGCATTGCAAATTTGCAATGGCTCGTTTTTCTTTTGTTTTTTATTTTTTTTTCAACAACTTGTGGCCGTCATTAGGGAAAATGACAACGACGTCGGTGTCGACATCCTCCAAAACGGTGACGTTTCAATGCTGCTTTGCTTGTGTTGGCTTATTCATTCATTTCCCTCTACGACTTTATACATAGTAGTAGTAGTAGCTACAACTACGATGGGAAAAGGGTCGTTTATAATTTTATTGGTTTTCAATAATTTTTCAATACTACGTAACTTTTGTAGTACTTATAATCAGAAATATGCTCAAGTTTCTTAAATCATTAGCTTTATTGTTTGTCAGAATCATTAAACCTGCATCTCCATATTCGAAAGAGAATAACATTTGTAGCTTTATCCATTAAACCGCTCGATGTTATCATAACAATGTGGTTCTTTATAGCCATTGATTACAACTCACAACAACCACACGACACCTCTTTTACAGATAGATCCGAAAAATTCTTTCCACCCCGGATCCAGTTCTCAATAACCGTATTATTGTTGAATGCAACAGTTTTTGAATTTATTCAAGGTGGTCATGAGGTCTAATTGACATGAACATAGCAGCATATCTTCTAAGCCTTTGTTCAACGCCCTCGATTTCATTTCTCATTACTTGACTCACATTTTCTGCAGTGCCACCTCTAATTCTAATCCTGTATCTCCTCCAAGCAAATTGTATATTCACAGCTGCCCATGTTCTCCAATTTGATGAGTAATATCTCGTTGTTCTCTTAAGCCTCTCATCGGCTAACTTGTATCGAAAATGATCAGCAATGTACCTCAAGTCACTCGCATTGAGACCATATGCCTCTACTGAATCCATACAAGTAAATGTTGCCGGGGATGCCGGGAGACGGTCCTTGAATGGCCGGCGGAGGCACCATGAGAGCAGCTCGTCCCCAATGAAGCCACCGGGGCTGAGTACACTAGTGGCTAGCATGCCTTTGCATAGGCTTTGGGTGCGTTTAATGCGGCCGCGGACTAAGAACACCATTCTTGACACAGGGTTCCCTTCTCTTATTATCTATGACGACATAAGTATATTATAAAAGTCTAGGTCACAATAGTTTGAGACACAGTTTGATTTTAATTTTGCAGTCTGAGTTTGTACGTTACCTTTTCATCTTTGGAGTATATGAGAGTCTTGACTCGGTCACATATGTTGTCGAGAATAAGATCGTCCAAGCAATGGAACAGAGGTACCTACATACCGAATATTAGAACTGAAAAGACAAATTCTAGAGTAAATTATTCTTACGGTGGCGTGTAGGTGCTAAACTACGTTACATGGCTGTTAAACAATTGCGAATAGACTAGTTGTTCGGATCCTGCATTTGAAATTGTTAGCTAGTCTAGAATCTATACAATGTTATGTGACTTTGCCGCATGTGGTACCTTTTTGACAAGGTCTAGGCAAAGATAACGCTTAATGTCCCTCCTTAGCCCTTGAGGCAATTCTTCAATCCAATCCAATTCATCTTCTCCCATGGTCGCCCATCGCTGCCGTTCAAAATGGCGCACCCGCCGCCTCAAACCCGACGTCAACTGTCTTCGCCTCATCCACCATTCCATATCTCGTCTTCTCAACTGTATTTTCCTCTTCCTTGCCATTACCACTTGCAACGACACCTTCAAGAATTTTTTTTTTTTTCAATAAAAAAAAGAGTCTTTATTATCAGACTAAATATGACGTAAATAAAGTATAAAATGTGCAGCTCAAGTCCAATTCAAGACTGTATTTAGTAAAATCCGAATGACTTGAAATCATTAGAGAAATGAATTCAAATGTCACCTGGATATTTCCAACTAGTAAGGTGAAGAGTGTCAAGCCACAGAGCACAATGCATATGCTAAACATCACTTCTAGCACATTACTTGTGGGTTCAAGCTCATTGCCAAAAGAGCTGCAATGAATGATAGATTAAAAAAATAAAATTAATGCCTAATGTTATTTTAACATTATTTTAATGCATAATGTGAACGTTCACATCCTGAATTAACAGTAGCATACGGTATTATTATATGTAGATGTATATAGTTTTGAATTAGAATTGTAGTATAAGGCTTGATATTACAGATCTATAATCTTAGTTGTTTTGTTACCTCAGGTTTAACAAGCCCCAGAAAATCGGATAAAGGATTGTATCAGCAGTGGAGTTGCTAGAAATGACAGGAAGAGCTGCTGCATATATGCCATATCTGTATGGCCCATTATCATCTAAACACGATGATTTCCCGACCATCAACGCCAACGGGAACCCTGATTTACGATACACCTTTGAGCAAGACGCAGGAAAATCACAACGTTTGCTATTCTCACATTGCTGCTGGAGGCATGAAACGATACGTTGTGTCGCAAGTGCATACCAGCACCCTCCTGCAACCTGGAAATTAAAAACATAAATAAATGTGTGTGGATTCTGCATCCCAGAATCACAAGCCTAATTGTGGAATTCAATTACGACAACGAACAAGATTCAATATAATCCTTTTACATGTGAGAAGATTAAGTAGGCAATGAGATTGATGCAGAAACCCCACCAAATTGTGCCGAAAATGTACCCTGTGACCTTCCTCATTCTTCTCATTAAGCAGAGGCTGTGGTACACTTTAGGCAGGAACTGAAACAATATTATTAATATAAGTATTGTCATAATCAGCTTAATTCTGTCTTCTTTGATTAGTTTCGGTACCACCAGCCACAATACTACCTGCAAAAATTGGGGGGGGGGAAAAAAGAACTCAAGATTGATTTTTTTAAACTAGAAAATATACTTTATTTTTTGGCAAAACAACAGATAGATTCACAACATTAGTGCGAACAAAAGATGAAAAAATTGGAGATGCATGAGCTTAGTATTTAGTCAAATCTTCTCTGCTGTATATGTCCGGACGTTCTAAAATCTAACTTTGAGATTAATTAGTGTTATTTAATTTGACAACTCTATTTTAAATATGTTGTTAAGTCTGCAATGGGGAACAATTTTTCTTTTCCAGTGTTTTAACATCATTGGCTAACGGACATATGTAGATCTCGACTTGTAGCAACAACACAATATAACATCAACTAGTAACAACGTATAATGTCAAACTTGCAATTAAATACATTGTAAATTCATATAAAACATTACATGTGAGTTGAGTATACATGATACGATATTGAGGGGGAGTTTATATGATTATGACAAGTAAAAAAATTAAATGGATTGCATGCATTGAGGGTGAAATTCAAAAGAAGGGCTGGCCAGCGGCTGACCTGAGGAAGTGGTAGTATGACAAAAACATCAAGCCAAAATTTTGTGAGGGACATGACATATTGACGAGCAATTGCACGTGCGTCCCACACGAGCTTGCCACACCCGACAACAAGCGATTCCCTGGACACGTAAGCCAACCTGAACTGAAGCCACAAGTGGCACAAATGCACGGCATCAACGGACGTTCGAAGAACCGTCACAATCAGCGCGAGCTCAGCATCCATGCAGACACAAGGGGCCCCACCTCTACCTGGCGCAACGCCCATGGAAAACACGTAAAAGAACAGAGGATCAACGGCCAGGGCGATCCCGCGCGCCAGCAACAAAACTCTGTTGAACTTTTGAACAAAAACACAGCGCGGGTCCAAGACGTGGGTTCGGGTCTGATAATCGGGTCCGTATGGGGGGAGGGATGATCCAGCCCCGGAGGGTTGGTGGTGAAGCTGAGCAGTGCGCGTGTTGCAATATTCAATACTTGAACCAAATTCAATAATGTGCTCTCCGTTGTTGCGACGGTTACCATCCGATCCATCTTGACTGCATAACCTTGCAAGACAAATAAATTATAGAAAAATAAATGTTAAAATTTTATTACTTTTTTTTTTTTTTCTTTTGGGGGAGGGGGGATATTAAAATTCAGGAAGAAGAAGATGACCTGAAGAACATTGCGTTTGCTCTTGTGGAGAGCGGAGGGTGTGGTGGTCGGAACGAGTAGACGGGAGAGAAAGAATTAACAAGTTAGGATAGGCGGGTGACAACTACATTTAATATTAATTGAAGATGCTGGCCTTACCCCTCACTGAGTTTGTATATACTGTATTCGTGCAACAACACTCATCATCACAGCTAATGAGCGTCTTGGATTATGTGCTCACTAAACTTCCCACAGACAAATCATTTTATTATTCATAATTAATTGAGTTACAACAATCTTATTCAACAAGTTATTAAACTTTCCAAATATATGTAATTAGTGGAGCGGCCGGGTATGCATAAACTGAAATGCGTGTTCCAAAGCAAATAACTCCTTTGATACTCTTTTTACTTGATATGACTACAAAAGGTGTTATAATTTATCATTTTATTATTATATTTTTCGGAATTTATTATTTCGTAATGTCTTTGATTAGTTAACTAATTAATTGATTAATAAAATATTAGTTTTACTCTGTAATAAATTTATTTATAAAACAAATAAATAATATGCAAAGCATTAAAATATTATAAATTTAAAATATGAACTAGCTAAAAACAATTCATATATGCCTACAAATTGCATATTTGATACCTGTACTTGTGTAGTTTTCTTTCAAAAGTTTTAATAATCAACTCATTGGTCATGAACTAATTAAAATTCTTAAAGCAATCAAATGATCATAACCCAAATTAATATATAGATGGTTTTTTTTTTCCTTTTGAGAAGTATGATTTCCTTATTACATTGAACAACTAATAGCAATTGTTTATAATGGACAAAGAAATACTCAAATGTATTGTGAATTCAAACAAACTTGTCATGCATGTGTTAAGAAATTACCTTTTGTAGTATGTATAATGCAATGGATTATAGCAAAGACTACTAATAGACATCTCAGATTTTTTATTCCGAATAATGTGTCATTCATTGAGTGATTAGTAATTCTTGATAAGATTCAAGTGAACTAATTGTATGATTTTACTAACTATTTGATGAATACCACATCATTTAGAATAATTTTTTAAAATAAAAATTTAAGACTTGCAACAAATTTTACTAATAGAGACATATGAAATATATAAATTGCCTACCTAGGTAGTTTTTATACAGTGTGCATACGCATACACACACATAAACATTTGTACATATGTTATCGCATTGTATTGATAATCTATTTTTCATGATCATTGGGTGCTGCAACATATAGAAGCCACCTTCAAGGCAATATATCGCTCCCAAAATTGCTAAACCTGTATGGACTAATTAATTAAAAATGCAAGTATATGGTAGCAGGCCCAGCGAGACACAAAATATCGTTCAGTTTGCAGCAAAACGAGCTGCTAAATTAGCCTGCCTAAGGTGTTTACTCTGAAAATTGCTGTTGCATGCATGCTATACTGAAAGTTGTTTATTTTCTTCACCAGGTAATTTTGAGTAATTAATCCTTTTATTAAGAATCCAGTATTTAATAGTAATACGTGGCTATAGTTTTCAGGTTCATATTAGGTAGTTTGTGCCACAAGTAATGGACTGTTGATTTCACATAGGGGGGACAGAGCAAATAAAAGCAAAATAGAAACAGTCACAGGCACATTATTAGACGAAAATGTTAAAAATATTACACGGTAATTAACGCACATGAGGCACTGGATTTTTAATATTTTTAAGAGAGCTTATGTTACCACTGAATTGTCACATTTTTCATGTAAAGATATCAAGTTATATATTAAACAATTATGCAGAGTTGTCTTTTCTGAGATTCACCTGGACCTACGTACATGAAAATAAGATTTTGTAACATTTTTGTGGGGTTGATGTGCTTTCACTTGCACAATGTTACAAAACTGTGTTTTACTTTTAGCAACGTGAAGTGAGTCTCGCTTGAGAAATAATTATGTCTCACAATAATTCACCACGCTATTCTCGAACCCAAAAAAAAGAAAAAGAAAAATGCGAAATGGACGCCGCCCCCAATGGCCAACAATACCATCCTCTGTGTTTTAAATTTATTACCTAACCGAGTTATAAACGCAAAAAGTTGCCGTAGTTTTGGCTGCTCTGTGGGGTTGTTTCTCTTTCCCCCTTTTCAATTCGGTGATTTTTGTGCTGTCATGCGAGATTCCTTGACAGACACAGGCCTCAAAATAAAAAATTTGCTTCTGAAAATGTACTCCGTATACAAAAGTGCTTCTGCTGCGGGTTTCTTTGCAACGGATACCCCCCGCAGAAGTACTTCTACTACTAGACTTGTGAGTTACGCTGTTATAATTTTCCCTTAAACTAATATTGGCATCCTCAACTTTCAAAAAGTGCTTTTCGAGACAAGGATCTCTACCTCATATAAGAAGTGATTACGACATCCAAGATTTGAACTCTGCATTTTGTGATGGCTAGCTAGCTTCTTGATCAATACACATCGCTTCTTTCTTTCGCATTTAAGTGGAAGATTCCTAAAGCATAAGTAACCTTCCGTACGTACAACAATACAAATGCGAGGCCCGAATGCAATTAAAGGGGAAAAAAAATGACATTTTTTGTGGGGTACCCAAAAGTGCTTTTCACTTGCATTGCCGTGTGTTTTGTTAACTTTTTGGATTCAGTTCATATGAACCATCTCCCAAGTTTTTCAAAAGCACTCCCAAGTTTGTATTGTTAATAAATATACCATCTTTCGCGCATCATAAATTTAATTTCTTGTTTGTTTAGTAAAAGATCTCTTATTTAACCATGATAAATAAATAAGAGATAAGTTAAAAGATAGAAAAAAATATATAAACAATAATATTTTATAAAATGAAACATATTATATTAAAATATATATATATATAATTTATTTTTAATTTTTGGACTTATCCCTGGAGTTCTTTATTGAAAATTACGGCTGATTTGTTTGTATTATAAAAGGTTTGGCGAGATACATGATACTAGATTCCTTTTTTTTTTTCTTTTTTTTTTTTTGAGGCTTAGATTTAGTGGAGAGGAGGAATCAGGGAACCAACACTTTGATAAATTTATTTGATTAAATATCGCTTTGCTTAAAGTACCACGCAATTCATTATTTCTTTTGTAGAGTACTTTTACGTCATATATTATATATTATGATTCTCTACTAAATGAGCTTACCTTACTTTTGAAACATTCTCTGATACATATGCACTTTCAATCGAAACCCCTCTGATGACATTATAATGCTCTATATTGATAATTATCAATTACATATATTTGGCTGAAGAGAGAGAAACGTTTTTCTATCAAGAAATAAAAACTTAAATCACGAGAGAATTCTAAAATACTCATCAATCATATATATATATGTATGTGATATTGTAATTTAAAATTTAAATCATGGAACAATTTTTGTGTTCAAACAAGCACGTGATTAATAGTGATAGAAAATTATAAAAGAATAGTTTAACCACTTTTGACTAGCAAGTACGCCGAAAGAATTTTATGAAATTTACGTAATTAAGCGCACACGAGGGGGAGACAATCACAAATTGTACGCTACATGAGCTTGTACTGTGAAAAGAAAGGGTGGCAAACTGAAAAAGGTGTACATACATGGATCATATTTGAGTTCCAAATTTAATTTTTAATTTACAAGACACAGAGATGCTATGAATACTTTTAATCGTTACATATTTTCTTTCTGTGGTTGATTCATGTATCGGAAGACTAGCTAGGTTTACGAAATTTGAACAGACAGATCACAATGGCTTATTAATCACAGAATGAAAACATTTCAGGATCCAATTATACTTTGCGTTTTAGTTTCTGATCTCTAATCAAAGTGCAAATACAATCACGTATACAAACAGTCTCAATTAAGGATTGGAGCTGATAATAATTTTTTAATATAGTCACGTTCCCTTTTAGAAAGCAAAATAATTAAAGCAACTCTTTCAGAATTTTTTTTTAAAGGGTGAGAAAAAAAGATAAAAAGGATTAACTTGCTTGCTGTCCTTCTCTCTCATGGGAAAAGCAAAACGTGAAGCACGGGGCCTTACAAAAGTTAAAAAGATGCTTAATCATCGACTGCCCAATAATTGGCACAAACTCCGAGGAGCGGCTCCAAATTTTTTTTTTTTTATAAAAAAAAATTAGGATTAGTATGTTCAAACTAAGGATATCCGATTGACACGTAAGATTAGATTGAATTAATTTTTAAAATTAAATTATATTATATTTAGTTGGATTAGATTGTATTATATAATATTGTCTTTATGTTTGGTATAATATTGGATTGAACTATATTAAATAATATTTGAATAAAATTAAATAATATTTAAGTTGACGTTTAAATATAAATATGAATAATTTTGTGAATATTTAATAATAAAATAATTATTAATATTAATTTAAAAGATAAATAATTAGAATTAAATATATACAAATTAGTCATAATTATAATAAAAAAATATAAATTAGATTACGTTAAATTAAATTAAAATAAAAATTATTTAAATATCTAATTCAATTTTTATTAAATATTTTAGATACATTTTTTTCAAAAAGCTAGCAAATAATATCAAAGCAAGTAATTATTGGTATTATTAATTTTCATGATTAATTTTAATATAGTAATTATTAGATTAAATATTACATTAGATATTCAAGTAATAATTAATTAAATAGACAATTGTTTCTAAAGATAATCCTAACTAAACCCATATTTCAATTGGGATCGCTAATCCCATGATCTCATGACTAAATTCAAATTTAATCCCATAATCTAATCCAAAGAGGAACTTACCAAACATAAGATAAATAATTAGTACCACAACTAATCCAATCCTACACATAATCTTAGCTCCCAAACATAGTCACATACACATATACATACATACATACATATATTTAATGTGGTTCCTGCATTTTATTAAAGTGTTAGATTGTTCTTATATATTATTTTTTTTTTTACATAAATCCTAACTAGTGGTAAAAAAATAAATAAGGGAACATGAGCATAAGGTCCATAAAATCTATTAATTCATTCTCATAAATTTTGTAGTAAAAAGAAAAAATTAAAAAAAAAAAGGGAAAATTCTTTTGGTGAAAAGGGCCACAACTTCAATTCCAACCACAATATTTGGAATCTCCAACAGCTAAACTTTAAACGAGAACGGAGTGTCTTGTAGCTTGTTTACTCCTAGATGAGGGCCACAAAATGATTAGACTTTAGGTTTTTTTATTTTTTCCTTTTTTTTTTTTTTTTTTTTTTTTTTTGGCGGGTGTGGGGGGCTTATTGAACATTTGAACTATGCATATTGCACGTAGCAGATTAAGGTAGGGACGCTTGTTGGTCTAAGAGGTGAAGTGTGTGTAAGCTACAAGACAGAAGCAAGTTGTCTGCATGGACCAGCCAAATCTCTTGCGCACAATTATTATCGATCTGTTGATATCCATATCTAATACAAATCTTTATGATAATCCAGCATTCAGTGTCACTCGATACGTGAAGAACAACTGCACACATGATAAGATGTGGTAATTACCCATTAGCAATATCAAGATTTTAGTTCGTCGAGAGCCATAATATATATTGGAAACAACAACAAACTTCAAGAGGCCAGCCATAATATATCAAAATTTATGCAGCTCGCAATTAGTCAATTTCGAGGCTTAAAAATGTAAACTCACATGAAATGATTAAATATCATTAAAAAAATCTTATATTTCCTCGAGTTTTTTGTCGTTCTCCTTTCTCAACAATATGACTAGTAGGAAAAAATTAGCAACATATGAGAGGGGAGGGTCCAGTTCAAATGCGTGCATGGATAATTATGGATTAAAATTATTGCAGTTTGAATACTAGATAAAGGGAAAAACCAGAAAACAAAAACAAAAGCACAATTGGGTTAAAAGATAGTGACATTCACATGTTCCCTATTTTCGCAAAAGTAATAATGATCCCCACAAGTGAAAGCTCTACATATCCCTAATTCCTGAACTATAATTGTTTCAATTTCAGGGCGGCTTTATTTATATAAGGGGATTCATATTTAGTGCAAGCTTTTATTTGTTAGTTAATCATTATTTCATGAAAAACTACAGTAAGGTCAAATTTTGAAATGATTATATTTAGACACGTAATTTTTTATTTTATTGAAATTATATTTCAAGTTTTCACGAGTCTGTTCTTATCTCTTTTATATAATCATAGTCTTTTTGTTTTTTTAATGCGAATATCCATATATTTTAAAATATGAATTCGCTGTATGCATTGATGTGTTAGTTAAGAAGGAAGCTAAAGATGTAAAACAAGAGGGAAAAAAAAAAAAAGAAAAGAAAAGAAAAAAAGCTAGTGCGATACTTTGCTTCTTCTTCCTTATTTGTCACGATCCAAGAACACCTTTACCCAAAATGAGAATAACGAAATTTCAGTTTGCCGAAGTCTAATAAACAAAACTCTCTCTTTCCCCTTCGATGGCTCTACACAAATGAAGAAACTTAAGCATCACATTCATAATATCAGATGTGATGTGTGCTGAATTAATAAATAAAAACGCAGAATCACTTTCGTTCTCTGCTGCCTTCACAAGTGCTTCTGTATGACTGTGTCGCACACCCCATGTGAAATTTCGAAGCACAAAGCTTATCAACTTAGCATATTTCATTCGCACTTCTCTTCATATTTGGACCCACTAGTATTTGGATTTTTTGAAATTTAACAAATATCGATATCTTTATTTTGATTGCTTCAAATCTCAAATAATTGAGTTCAGTGTATGATTAAGAGTGTGGTCGTTTTCAATTTTCCGTACCTATAATTCTAATCTTACCGTACCACTAGCTACTTGCCAAGCGTAATTAAAATTGAATTAACTGATTATGAAAGTTACAAGTAGCGATCTAGAAATCCTGATATACAAAAATAACATTCATGGAGATTGATAATTTTACCTAACCTGTTTTTAAATAAAAAATTTCATTTGAACGAACAACTTGATATAAAAATTCACGCTTTATAAAATGTAATTTTAACTTTTTAGTAATACAACGTTGTTTTTTTTTTTTTTTTTTGGTAATATAATTGTTGCTTTACTAGAACAATTCTAATATTTAAGATATAATCAAAGTAACAGAGCGCAAAAGATATCAGGAAAAAAAATCAAAAAATTGATTTTGCACTTTCACGCATGGCAGTATCAAAAAATTTAAAACAAGTATCGCGGAGCCGGAATTCCCATATATGACCGACAAATTTTAAACTAAATATTACAAAAAACAAAAATCTTTCCATATATAATTGACGGATACCTGGTTTGGCCGTTTATAAAAAAAAAATAAAAAATCATTATGATCACGCGTAATTGCGAAGGTTTCTGCGGAGCAAAATTAAATTATTTGAATTATTAATGAAGAATCATTTAGAAAATCAGTCAGTAATGAAATATTTCCATCTACTTCATCTACTCAAATCAATTTTTTTTTTTTTAAATTTCTGCAACTTGATGCTAATTTGTGGGCTATCTCTTGTCAGCTGGTTTATGCGGTTTATTGGTATTGTATGGTTTTGGAAGCGGCCCAAGGACTTTATTTTATTCCTCTCTCTCTTTTAATTCTACTTATTATGTTTCCCATAACAGCAGCACGGTAAATTTACTTCTGTTGCTAGAAAATGTTTATTAAACCAGTAATTGAGAGAGTTATTCGGAAACTAAATTTTAAACCTCAAAGTTTAATTTCGGAATTACAATTAAATTGTTTTATTTATCTGTACTACGGGTCATGTGAAGTGATTTCATTTGATCTCATCCACACATGTAGCTATCAAGTATTCATTTTAATATAGAGTTGGGATTTATCTTAACTTCAAAAAAAAAAAAAATCTCTACTATTTTATAATTAGCTAGAGGAGAAATTGTATAATACATTAAAAATAATACAACCAACTTATACATGCATGACATATATTAAGGATTAACAAAAAAAATACTTAATTATTAATTTCAAAAAGTAGACAAGGACCGTGCATGGAATAATTAATATCAAACCCAAATTCTCAATATTCAAAAAGTTGTTAAAAACTTTCCATGGAATGATAATTACCATCATCAGAAAATCTCTACTATTTTATAATTAGCTAGAGGAGAAATTGTATAATACATTAAAAATAATACAACCAACTTATACATGCATGACATATATTAAGGATTAACAAAAAAAATACTTAATTATTAATTTCAAAAAGTAGACAAGGACCGTGCATGGAATAATTAATATCAAACCCAAATTCTCAATATTCAAAAAGTTGTTAAAAACTTTCCATGGAATGATAATTACCATCATCAGAAACATAATTAATGCTTGTTGGTTGGAGTAGATTTTAAGTTTCCAATTTACTAATAACGTACCAAAACCAAAAACGTTAATGGTTTTCCACGAGAAGAGCGATTAGTTCCTCCTCATATTGACCGTGAAAATGACAATGAAAAGAAGGCAGGTTTGTCTTTTAAACAGTAAGAATATAACTGCATTCATTTTCAACTGAATTAAGAGTAAAATTTACAATAAGTGGGTAAGAGTATTAAAATTTACAGCATAAACCACTATACATCGTGGGATATTTGTGATTACGCAGTCAGACAGTGATTCGATACCAGCATGATGATGGTGTTGACACCAAGAGTACAGGTTAATTAAGGAATCTCGAAGAAGGCATGTGTGCGATAAATTAATAAATGTAAATATTACCCCACCCCATTGGTAACTGATTGCTGGGTCTTGTTGTTAGTGAATATTGAATTAATTAATTAATTAATTGGAGCGCATGTAATAAGCAGCTAAGCTAGCCTGTGAAACGACGAGGTGTACGTGGTGCATGGCCGTGCGTGGTGGTCCAATAAGTAAAGCTTGGGGAGGTGATCATCGACATGAAGTGGTCACTGATCACTTGACCCCATGGGTGGGCCCCAACCGCTCGCTCGTTAACATTATAGCCAGACATACAGCAACCCCACTAGCAGGCCAGCACTCAACTCAGCCACACCAGCCCTTAACTTGCCTTCATCACCTTCACTTGCGTGTATCTACATCTCTCTTCCCTTCTCTTCATTTGCTGCGTGACACCGCCGCTCTCAACATGACACAATACAACCGTATATAGCCCTTAGTCCTCCCTCTCTTATAATACAACCCCTCCATCATACAGCTGATTGATTGAATTCAGTTGGCCATTGTTCACCATCGTCGACCAGTACCAGCACCAGCACCAACACCAACACTTCGTTTCTCCTCCCATGGTTACTCCCTCATCATCATGCCTTCTCACCCCAACTTCCCCTTCTCCCTGCCAAGGTATATTGTATGTAAGCCATATATACACGTTTAGGATCTAGCGCGTTCCGGTTGTTCGCATAGATAATTAAATTCTGATGCAAGAGGTTATTTAATAATGCCTGCAGGTGGGTTATTGAACTGTTTCGAAGCAAGAAAGTTGACGGCGACCAAAATGGCGAAAACAACAACGACGGCAACAGCGACGACAACAATCAAATATCAAACCACAACTTTGAATGCTATGCATGCACTCAAGTAGGGGTTCCGGTCTTTCACTCCACCAGCTGCGACCAAGCCCACCAGCCCGAATGGGAGGCCTCTGCCGGGTCCTCCCTCGTCCCCATTCAGGCCCGTAGTAAGATCCTAGGCCCCAAGGACGGCCGTCCTGCCTCAGCCCCCTTCGCTCATGTGTTCGATCCGCGCAGCAAGCGCGTGCAGAGACTCAACCGCGCGTTCCTCCTCGCACGTGGCATGTCTTTGGCCGTGGACCCTCTGTTCTTCTATGCGCTGTCCATTGGCAGGGGCGGCGCCCCGTGTTTGTACATGGACGGCGCCTTGGCGGCAATTGTAACCGTCCTTCGCACGTGTGTTGACGCCGTCCATTTGTTTCACTTGTGGCTTCAGTTCAGGCTGGCGTACGTCTCCAGGGAGTCGCTTGTTGTCGGATGCGGCAAGCTCGTGTGGGACCCACGTGCTATCGGTTCTCATTACGTGCGGTCTCTGAAAGGATTTTGGTTCGACGTTTTCGTAATTCTCCCCGTTCCTCAGGTCAGTTCTGTTGAAACTTCAAAGCTTCATGGGTCGAAAAAATAATTCCTAGAGGAAATATAAAGGTTTTCTGAAATTTGTTACATTTCACCCCCCGAGATTCACCTTAGTTTTATGGTATGACCCTAGCATTTGTTACTTTCATATTATAGCTCCCGTTCAGTGATACTAACCAAAACGTGTAAATTTCAGTTGTCTGCAAACGTTTTGATTTTAAATTTTGCGTGCGTTATGCGTTGCACACCAAACGTAAAGACGTGTTTGTATCGAGAGGTATCCTTTGGCGTCTAAATGCTTAGGAATGTCTTGTTCATTTTCTTAAATTACACAAGTACCCCCGAAATGGTAGGCTGACGTGGGTGACAAACAGTGTGACGTTGATTAGATTACAGTTTCTGTAAGCCTACCTGTCATGACAGAAACAGAAGCCGAACAGGAGACCTAGCATCTTTTGTTCGTTTTGATTGATGTTTCAGTTAGGTCTACGCGCCAAAACGTGCAGGTGTTTGATACTCGCTCGCATTTTTCAACACCTGTCCATCGTCTAGCTTCGCGGCAGTCAATCACAATGATGAAGATTAACTATACAGAGTCATCGAGGGATACTCCATTTAAACGCTTTAATTTTTCTTCTTTTGGTTGCATGTTCAGGTTGATTTTAATTTATCCCTTGATAAAAATGATAATTTTTTATACGTGCTTAATTTATTAAATATTTGAATATGCTCTCATTTTTTATTCGAAAGATCTGAGTAAACGAGAGTTAAGTTGATTCATTTTCTCATCCTTTAAATAGTAAATAAAGTTAAGACTGATGTTTTCAGTAAAACGAAATGCTTTGAAGGTTGTCATCTTATCATGGATAATTTAAAATTAACCATTCTTTTCCAAACTGAGGCGTCATATTTCATACAAATCATTTTCCATTGTAATCTAGGCCTGCTTGATCATAAGATCGCACGTTACTTCTCTAACCCAAAAGGATAGGGTCATAATGAGTAATTGGTTCAAATTCAGTTTCCTCTTGATGCAAAAATGTGACCGTGTTGTGATGTGATCTGTCAGAGGTGGCCTAACACTGATAACAGAAGGTGGGGTCCACAGACCCCATCACATGGTACAATAATTGCGTTTTTGGGTCGGTCTATGATGATCATATGATGTGCAACTCTCTAATTATTGGCCGTGCATTTTGCTTCTGTTACTTCTGCTTTTGGTGATAAATTGAATTACCTTCACTTCAATTTCTTACTACTTGGTAGATCATTTTTTCCAGACAAAGTGTTAGATACATTCAGTTTATACAACCTTTGTCTTCTTTATAAATTCTTATTATGTGCATGTATTAATCAATCGGGTCGGAACAAATGCATGATTGATAAGAATATCTAATGGACAGGGGACTGACTATAAATAAGAATATGTACAGCTGTTGTGACGTAATTTTTCTGATATCGCTGCTTAAGCATTTTGTTGACTAACGGTTTTGCAGGCTGTGTTTTGGCTGGTGGTACCAAAATTAATAAGAGAAGAGAAGATTAAGATGATAATGACAATACTTTTAATAATCTTCTTGTTCCAATTCCTTCCTAAAGTGTATCACAGCATCTACTTAATGAGGAGAATGCAGAAGGTCACTGGCTATATCTTTGGCACCATTTGGTGGGGTTTTGGCCTCAATCTCATTGCTTACTTCATTGCTTCTCATGTAAGCAACCCAGCCTTTCTCAAGTGCCGAGTGCCGACGTTCAAATTTATTTGAAGTCTGGATCATAGACTCAGAGTCCAAAGAGTTGCCGGTTTGCATTACTCACTTCACACTGCTTGTACCAGTAATAACTTTTTGATTAACGACTTTCTACAGGTTGCCGGAGGATGCTGGTACGTCCTTGCCATACAACGTGTAGCCTCCTGTCTCCGGCAGCAGTGTCACCGGAAAGCAAATTGCAATCTCTACTTATCTTGCTCAGAGGAGGTATGCTATCAGTTTCTGGTGCCGACGGGTGCTATTGGGAACACATGTGGGGGTAACTCAACCACAGCTGTGAGGAAGTCTTTGTGCTTAGATGTTAATGGACCCTTCCATTATGGAATATACCAGTGGGCTCTTCCTGTCATTTCCAGCAACTCTGCTGCTGTAAAAGTCCTTTATCCGATCTTCTGGGGCCTCATGACTCTCAGGTGAACTTATCAGCTTTTACAAATTAAACTGCAGTAAGCTTTGAAATTAAAAAATTACTTTCTGCGTTTTGGCTAACTTTAAGGCTTTTGCTAACAGCACTTTTGGCAATGATCTTGAGCCTACAAGTCACTGGCTTGAAGTAATGTTCAGCATATGCATTGTACTCAGTGGACTACTGCTCTTCACTCTGTTGATTGGTAACATTCAGGTAAGTCATGTATGATCGACTGCAATTAATGCAAATTTCAATGATCCCGGAAATACTGACTTTAATAAGTTAAATTGCTGTTGCTGTGAAGGTGTTTTTGCATGCTGTCATGGCAAAGAAGCGAAAAATGCAGCTGAGATGCCGGGACATGGAATGGTGGATGAGGCGGAGGCAGCTGCCGTCGCGCTTGAGACAGAGAGTTCGCCATTATGAGCGTCAAAGATGGGCAACCATGGGAGGAGAAGATGAGATGGAACTGATCAAAGACTTGCCGGAAGGGCTGAGGCGGGACATTAAACGCTATCTCTGCCTTGATCTCATAAAAAAGGTACTCGATCGTATTTGTGAGATGATGTTCTCAATAAGAAATGAATCGACGAGTTCTGAAATTCTCATTACTGTTCTGTGCGTTAGGTACCTTTGTTCCACAACCTGGATGATCTCATTCTTGACAACATATGTGACAGAGTTAGGCCACTTGTATACTCTAAAGATGAAAAGGTGAAAAAAAAAATTATGGATATTTATCAAAAAGCTGATAGGATTTACCAATTCACTGAAAATTTTCATTTGCTTGCAAAAACAGCTAATCAGAGAAGGGGATCCTGTGCCAAGAATGGTGTTCATTGTTCGTGGACGGATTAAACGTTGCCAAAGCCTAAGCAAAGGCATGGTAGCAACAAGCGTGCTTGAACCAGGAGGGTTTCTGGGTGATGAGTTGCTTTCTTGGTGCCTACGCCGTCCGTTTATCGATCGGCTGCCAGCATCATCGGCAACATTTGTTTGTATGGAATCAATAGAAGCATTTGGGTTGGATGCGAAGAATCTCCGGTACATCACAGATCATTTCCGGTACAAATTTGCTAACGAAAGGCTGAAGAGAACCGCGAGATATTATTCATCAAATTGGAGGACATGGGCAGCTGTGAATATTCAATTTGCTTGGAGAAGATACAGGATGAGGACTAGAGGTCCTGTGATTTCTGTAACTGAAAATGGGGAAGGCAATGAGAGCAACAGACTTATGAGATATGCTGCTATGTTCATGTCAATTAGACCACATGATCACCTTGAATAAGCACATCATGTCTTGCGATTCTTCCATTGATGAATATTTTTCTTTTTTCTTTTTCTTTTTTTTTTCGGTAGCAGAACTCGGAACTTGTAGTCAATTTAGACGATTGGATTTTAGATTAAAAAAAAAAGGGAAAATTTCTCTCCTACTTCAGGTATTTGCTAGCAGATAAGTAACAAGAAAGCAATCTAGATTTCTCAGTCATTATTTAATAATATTTGAATGATTTTTAAAAAAAAAATATTTAGATTAAGCAAAAATTTGAAGACTGTTTTTGAAGATACTCTAAAGAAGTGCTTTTCCAAATTCCAAAGAGTATTTTCAAAACGTAAAAAGCACTTAAAATTTCTATCGCAAAAATAGTTTGCTTATGTAAATCTTATTCTATTAAGAAAGACTCTTCTCCATACGAATCTCACAAGCTTCTCTTAAGGTCTGTTAACAACAGGATGTCCTCTATAAAAGGTTATTCAAAAATTGTTTCCTGAATCGGAAAAGAGAGCTTGAAACTTCATCATACCTCTGTTAGTAAATGAAAATTTACATAAATTTGTACACCTAGTGTTACTCTTTTAGGTTATAGAATGATGATATGTTTTTTAATTATTTTTATAAGTTTTGTGTAAAATCACGTGACAAAGTGAAAATAAGTAATACGGCAAACATGTATCACTACCACGTGAATTTTGTACAAACAACGTTTATTCATTAGTTTTGTATATGTATCATTAAGACTGTAAATGAGTTAAGAGTATATACAAGCAAACATTTTTTTTGGCGGGGGGGAAACTCCTAACCATTTTTTCCCAAAACGCAAGCCAAACACAGCCTTATAAGAAAGCTAGCTCCCGCCAATCCAAACTGTGATTTGATTGACTTTTGTTCAAAAGTCAATGACTCTCCACAATTTCCTCCCAAACCAATGGGCTGTAATAACCCCAAAATTCCCTCCAAAAATAGGAAAAAAATGGCAATCCGCTTCTATCAACAATCTCTCTTGTGAACCAAACAACATGGAGATCATCATTGTCTCCGGACCCCCAGGAAATCTCTCTGGGGTTGGTCTCCAATTCTTTAATTTGGGTTTCAAATTTGTATTCTTGTTGCTTCAAATTATTTTCGTGTAAGTGATTTTTTTAGAAGCTTCATGTTCAAGTTCAATTTTGCAGGTACATAAACTGTAAATGCATGCATGAATGATCGCATAAATACATACATATGATATGTTGGTATCAAAATATATATGGAGTTATATTGTGCTTCACTGGGTTCTTTTTTTTCTTAGCTTTTCTAAATGTCGTAGCTTTTGATGTTAAGAGTTTTGTTCTATGTGTGAGCTTGATGGCAAGATATGTGTAATGAAGGTCACGTGTTATTTCGATAATGAGAATTTTGGCAGTGAAAAGTTTACGGCTGAAATTAATGTTTGCATTCACGTCGTCATTGTATGAAAAAGGATTTATACTTTTCTTTGGGAGAATAGTTGGAGTTTCTAAGAAAACAGTATCAGGTTATAAGGTGATGAGCAGCGTTTTGATATATAGCAATGTTAATAAAATGGAAGGGAAATTACTAGCTTGTTTATCCTTGTTCCGTATGTGACAGATTATATCGGAATTTACAGGGTTTCATTTGATCATATGTTGACAGGTACCTTATATAGAAGTAGTTTATTATATCAGCCAAATGGGGGGGAAGTCTTCAAAGCATGAGATAGCAAAGACCAAAAGAAGCTCTTCCTTCCATGATCTCCATTTTGAAGTCATCAATATTCTCACTAAAAGTTCTTATATCCGTAACTTGGTGTCTAAGAAACGAAGGCGTATGCTAGTTGAGGGTTATGATCTTGACATGTCATATATAACAGACCGTCTTTTGGCAATGTCGTTTCCTGCAGAACATATGCGAGCTGTTTATCGTAACCCTCTCTGGCAGGTCAAGGCTGTCCTAGACATGAGACACCAAGAACATTATAAGGTAGATCTTTCAACCTATTACATTTTCATATACCATTTTATATCATGTATTTGGTCTTCCTATTTCTGTATGTAATGTACCTTATAGGAGTTTGTGATGAATTAACTATCTACTGGTGATAATCCTCTGTTCTCAGGTTATAAATAGAAAAGAATTAGGAAGTTCGATTTCATTTACTTTAATCAAATGAAGTTCACTTATGTTGGATGTGCTAGGTATGTAGAGAAAAATAGGCTTCTGTGGGCATCTACTTCAATTTCTTTTATGTTTTTCAGCATAGCTACTCATGTTTCTTGGTAGTTGCAAAATTTTAGCCACCAAAATTTTTTATTACTTTTAAATCCTTTGATATATATACCTCTTGATCCAGTAGTATTTGTTACTTTCAGGTTTATAATTTATGTATAGAAGAGAGCTATGATCCAGACCACTTTTATGGCCGTGTCGAGAGATATCCTTTTGATGACAACCATGTCCCCCCTTTGGAGATGATAAAGCTCCTTTGTGAGAGCGTGCATTCATGGCTATCAAGTGACCCAAAAAATATTGCTGTCATACACTGCATGGTATAACTTGCTTTGCCGTTTAATCTGTTTAGTTGTTTTAAGAAGGTTCATGAGTAATGTTGATCAAAATTAATCGGCCAAATTTCAGAGTAGTTGGTGCTTATGGCCATGCTTAAATTAAGTATGTTTCACCACTCGCAGCAAACCAAATAAATGCACATAAGAGTTGGGAGCCTTTGCAATGAACAGCAGAAAGATTATAACTATCTGATTCTCATTTTTTCTGATGCCAGTTGAAATCAATGAAAATTTTGTAAATGCTTTGCCTGGAGCAATCTTGATAGTGTCAAATGACTAACCTATGACTTCATTGAGCTAATATTTTGAATACAAAGTGGTAACAGAAATTTTTTTAGTATTCTGGACTTGGGTGTTCCAATAGTAATTCCGATTTTTTTGCCCTTTAGGTGTAGCTACATTATGCTTCACCTTGGTCTTTCTCATTTGTGTTTTCAGGCAGGAAAAGGCCGAACAGGTTTAATGGTGTGTTCGTATCTTGTTTATACTGGCATGTCAGCCGAGGAAGCCTTAAAGTTGTATGCACATAAACGGACTACTAATAATGAAGGAGTAAGTCATATTAGGTAAACAACATTGGACCACAAATCCAGTGTGATAATAGGTGATAGAAATTAAAAGTTAGCCATGTTCTGTCTTATGTGTTTATGGAGAACGGATTGGCCTGATATTGATAGTAAATCCATCCTTTCTGTCATATTCCTTTGCATAGACTTAAACCCTTTATTTATTTATTTTTGGTATTTTTTTCATCAATATGATGTGGATGTTGAGATGGACAAGCCACTGGACATGACAGGGCAGATCTAAAACTCAAGATGTGCTTTCCTACAGGAAATAAGCTGATACCGTTAATGGCTAAAAGCAGATCAAATGTTCAGTAGAGCCTAGGAACTGTATTAAGGTAATGCAAAGACAAGGAAAGACCAAAAATATTTATGGGTTGAGGCAGTCACAAAATGCATATGAGCATGTGATTTGAGGAAGTGTGTCCCCACTGAAATGGAGAAGGGAAAAAAGGATTTGGTTGAATATATTGATTCACAAATCTGGTTTTATTATGTTGTAAAGTTTGATGATCAAGTTGAGGAAATGCTGTAGTATTAATCAAAATCAACTTAAACAAGTATCGGGGGAGTGCTAAAACAATTGAAGCAAATGATCCCTTTAGGATTTGCACTCTTTACAAACAAGGTCTCAGTGTGTTTTGATATTCATTATATCTAACGCTAACGTATATTCTTTGAAGGATTGCCTATTATAGGCTGCAGATTTTAGATTTTGTTGGGATGGCAATAATTTTTATGCCTGTGTCAAACAGGTCTCCATACCAAGCCAAAGACGTTATGTTGGATACTGGAACAATGTAATTTCATTTCCCAGGGGTGTTCACAATGGAACTCCAGACGTAAACTTGCCTAAAAGATGTAGCAGAGAATTGCTCCGGATTCGACTTTACGACACAATCAACACTAATGCAGTCTTCTTTGTTGTCTCAGAGTTGCAAGAGGTGAGTTCCCCCAACTCAAGGTTACCGGCATTTTATTGAGGCGAATCTTTGATGGCCCAATACGTTCTCTTTGGTTTCATAGGTTACCGGTCAGTTGTACCGTCCAGCAATGGAACTTTCCAGGAGTTCTTGCAGACCAGTCCAAAAAGGAAATCAGAGGAACACAAACCGTAAGTACTACGTTTCTTGCATTGAAGATGAAGAAGAAGGGATCAAATTAGAGTCAGAAGAACCCCGGGTTGTTGTCCAAATGGACACGGAGAATCCCATAATCTACCAAAAGACCTGTCTTGATCATTATTTTGATAAACCTTTGCAAGTAAGCCACCGCAAACATGTGCACCAAAATCGCTACTATAGTGATTAAGCTGAATTTGTCAGCCAAATCATGTTCCAAATGCTTCATGCACGTTTTTGATATCTGATTGCGCAGGTCAGCGGAGATGTTCGTGTTATATTTTACCAAAAAATGATCGGATCACGTTTCTTCTACGCTTGTTTCAACACAGCATTCATCCGAAACAGCATGCTACAGGTCACCTCTATGGTTTCTACATGCAAAGAGATCAATTCGCAAGTTGCTTGTGTAAAAAACTTAAAATTATGGTTCTGTCTTTGCTTTCTAAATCCTGCAGTTCTGTATACGGGACCTGGATAAAGTTGGCAGCCGAGGTCGATCAATATGTGGGCCTTCATTTTGCTTGGAGCTGCTGTTTGGTCCTGCTAATCCGAAGTGTTCATTGGTGCGTCCACACGACGATGACGATGACGACGACGAACATTTCAGCCATGATTAGTCATCATGAGATCGGATTTATAGAAATGTGAAAAAACTCGTACACAACTTTCATAAACACACGCCCCTGGAAATTCTTTCTACCAAAAATGGATGAATCTTCGTAGTGTTTAATGGCAACTGATTTATCTTGCTTATCCCGTCTGGTTTTTCATGGGCGGGGGAGCATAGGAAATGAGAGCAGACTTTTGTAAATATTAGCATTTTGGTAGCTAGCTAGATGATGTTTCTTTCATTTTTGTTTCTGCTTCTTGATACAAAAACACTTGCATCAATTTAGTGCATATTTAACTTTGCACCATGGCTCGGCCAAAACTCACACATAACAATGCCGCTTCTCTTTGTTTCGGAGGAGTTATTTAATTATACAAAGAGTTTTGAGAGGGGGAAAAAAAAGAAAGAAAGAGAGAAGAAGGAGAAGAGGAAAAAGAAAACACTTTAAGGTGGAGCATGACTGCTATTTCATACACTTTTGTTTTAATGTGTAACCCCTTTAATGAATTCAGCTATTTCCATGACTAAAAACTAATTATTTCAAAATAGAACACCAATTCTGTAGTGCTTCTGCAGTGACGCTCTTCCATTAATTCCATTCACGATTTGCCACATAACCGTGGTAGGTACATGTGTGTGGATATTTTTGTTAAA
Source organism: Luvunga scandens (assembly GCA_030449905.1). Lineage (NCBI taxonomy): Eukaryota > Viridiplantae > Streptophyta > Magnoliopsida > Sapindales > Rutaceae > Luvunga > Luvunga scandens. Next base: position 9,275,669 of record JASUUG010001265.1, read on the forward strand.
AGTCCAGCCCACCAAGCAGGCACTCTTCACAACCCAGTATTTGCATTTCATAGGGATGGGCAAGAAAGACCGAGCCCGATCCAATTATAGTAAGCCCCCCAGTTTGATGCGGATTCGGATAGGATCACAACACTTGGATCTTGGAGGAGGCTTAAATTTCCAGCTCGGCAACGACATCGTTTCTAGCCCCGTCTTTCCTCCTCTTGATAAAGCGTATATTAAAACCTCCCCAAGTTACAGCAGTCTTTGTAAACACTGTTCAACCAAAACAGAGTGGCTGTCTGTCTCTCTTCTCGCGCTTCCGCTCTCTCTGTTTCGTTCACTCTCCAATCACCTCCCGAACCCTAACTTTGCCACCTATTTTCCGTTTGTTTCTCAGGAAAATCCCCCCCGAAACCCTAAAAAAATCCCACGCTTTTCCCTCTCGATGGCGACAACTAAACCGCAACGATCCCCGGAAGAAATCGAGGACATAATCCTCCGAAAAATCTTCCTCGTAACCCTAAATGAAGCCACCGCCGACGCCGATCCACGAATCGCATACTTGGAATTAACCGCGGCGGAGCTTCTGAGCGAAGGCAAAGACATGAGGCTCTCCCGCGACCTCATGGAAAGAGTCTTAGTAGACCGCCTTTCTGGAAATTTCCCCGCCGCCGAGCCGCCGTTTTTGTACTTGATCAACTGTTACCGCCGCGCCCACGAAGAATTGAAGAAAATCGGAAACATGAAGGATAAGAACCTCCGGTCCGACCTGGAGGCCGTAGTTAAACAAGCTAAGAAAATGATTGTATCTTATTGTAGAATTCACTTAGCTAATCCTGATTTTTTTGGTAGTAATAATGATAATAATTATGAAATTAATAATAGTAATAATAAGTTGAGTGTTTCACCATTGCTGCCGTTTATATTTGCGGAGGTTGGGGGCGGAATTGATGGCTTCGGAAACAGTAGTAGTAGTGGGTCTCAGTGTCCACCGGGCTTTTTGAAGGAGTTCTTTGAGGAGGCGGATTTTGATACCTTGGACCCCATACTGAAAGGGTTGTATGAGAATTTGAGAGGTAGTGTTTTGAATGTTTCGGCATTGGGGAATTTTCAGCAGCCTTTAAGGGCTTTGTTGTATTTGGTTAGTTTTCCAGTGGGGGTGAAGAGTTTGGTGCATCATCAGTGGTGGATACCAAAAAGTGTGTACTTAAATGGTAGAGTTATTGAGATGACGAGTATTTTGGGTCCATTTTTTCACGTTAGTGCTTTGCCTGACCATGCTATTTTCAAGAGCCAGCCTGATGTTGGGTGAGTGGGATTTCAACTGTTATTTTTATGGTTACTATTAATTTTGTTTCATTTGTTTCTGAGTATTGCTTGCTGCAATTTTGTTTCCAGAGTAGAAAAATAATAAGACTTGCTGATGCTCTTTTGTGAATAAACTTACTTATCTTAACCAATGAACCTTTTAGCTAATTTCATTTGGATTATTTGTTTTAATAAGCAAACAGAGGAAAGAAAAGGGTAATATGTATTTGATGCCTTTTCTGCTAATGAAGTAAACTTGATTATGTTTACAGTTGAGTTGACGAAGGAAAAAATGTACTCTTCTGAAAATAAACTAATCTAGAGATCTTACAATGCTTTTATGCTAGGCGGTGCTTTTAATATTTGCTTCATAAATTGTTTGAAAATGCTCTGGTTTTCTAACTTATGAACCCACTGCTTGGAGTACTTTTGGGTGGAATATTTAATGCCTAAGAAGGATTTCTTATTGATATATCACTTGTTGCCTGAGAAAACCAGCCAGCAGTGTTTCTCTGAAGCATCAACTCGTCGACCGGCTGATTTGCTGTCTTCATTCACAACAATTAAGACTGTAATGAAAGGGTTGTATAAGGATCTTGGAGATGTTCTTCTTGCTCTCCTGAAAAATACTGATACCCGTGAGAATGTTCTTGAGTATCTTGCGGAGGTGATAAATAGAAACTCTTCAAGAGCCCATATTCAGGTGATTTTCCCTGACATACCGCTTTTTTAAGTTGCCCTTAATGGCATTGAAGCAATTTTTTCCAATAGCAATACATAAAACAATCAACACGTAAGTACTTTTATTATGTTCTTCTGTTTAAAGGAAATGCTGAAGCCAAATTATTTAGTGTTATATGTCCATAATAAAACAAAGTTTATTTATTGATTACTTCTGCATCCTTTGGTCTACTTTAATATTGTATTGTGCATAACTTGTTTCACAGGTTGAGCCTTTATCTTGTGCCAGCTCTGGCATGTTTGTCAACCTTAGTGCTGTCATGCTACGACTTTGCGATCCATTTTTAGATGCAAATTTAACTAAAAGGGATAAAATTGATCCGAAATATGTTTTCTATAGTAGTCGTTTGGATTTAAGGTGAGGACTTTCTTGAATTGGCATTTGATCTTCTTCCATTTCTCGCTATGGGTTTGTTGTTTCTGTTCCTAATTGTTGGTTTTGAGCACATATTAGATCATTGACTGCTTTACATGCATCATCGGAAGAAGTTTCTGAATGGATTAATAAAGACAATCCTGCAAAAGTGGACGGGTCTAAACATTTTAGTGATGGTGAAAACCAATTGTTACAATCTCAAGAAGCCACCAGTTCGAGTGGCGGTGCATCTGAACCTTCTCTCCAAGCTGGGAGGCCAGCATCAATCGGTGGTGGAAAATCTAAATACCCGTTTATTTGTGAATGTTTCTTTATGACTTCAAGGGTGCTCAACTTGGGCTTGTTAAAAGCATTTTCGGACTTTAAGCATCTCGTTCAGGTGTTGCTTGATTTTTGTAAATGGCTAATTTTGAACTGAAAATTATTCTTTCTGAGATTGTTTTCATTTTTTAATAATTTAGGTAGGCAATGTAGTGACCACTCGACTTTTTTTGACAACTTGTTTTACATATGGATGTAAATAAGTAGGTTTATTGGTGTTTTGTTTTATCCAGGACATTTCAAGAGCTGAAGATACTCTTGCTACTTTAAAAGCCATGCAAGGACAGACACCTTCTTCTCAACTGGATCTGGATATAGCCCGGATTGAGAAAGAAATAGAGTTATATTCACAGGAAAAGCTTTGTTATGAGGCTCAGATACTAAGGGTATGTCATGCCAACCTCAACCCCTTCTTTGTTAACACATGCATATACAAAAGAAAAAAGAAAAAAGAAAGTATTTTATTTGTTGCTTGTTGCACCGTTGATGTTTGTAGCTATTCTCCGTTTATCATGTGAAGTTAGGCACTATTGTTGAGTGTTAAGGCCATTGAGAGCGGAGTTGGAATCATATCATTGTGGAGTGTGATTGGTTGGTGGATCAATTGATTTGATACACATTGTTGTCTGTTTAATAAATCTAACTGTCTTTTTAAGTAGGATGTGGAGTCCCTCCTCCCTGCTCTTTATAAGATTCTTCTATGCTCCATTTGGAGAGTCATTTTGTCTCTCTTTTGTTGTTTCTTATTGCCTATTTTGATATAAAATTTTGTCTAACTAACTGACTTTTTTCAAAATATTTCTTTCTAAGGATGGGGATCTTATTCAGCATGCTCTTTCTTTCTACCGTTTAATGATTGTTTGGTTGGTTGACCTGGTTGGTGGATTTAAAATGCCTCTACCTGATACTTGTCCAATGGAATTTGCCTGTATGCCCGAGCATTTTGTTGAAGATGCTATGGAATTGCTTATTTTTGCATCCCGGATTCCAAAAGCGTTGGATGGGGTTTTGCTGGTAAGCTGTATATTATCCTGACTTTTCTGCTCTTTGTAATCTCTAGATGCTCATTTTCATTTGTGATTAGTGCTCTTTTCCTTTTGTTTGTTTGGCAGGATGATTTTATGAACTTCATTATAATGTTCATGGCAAGTCCAAAATATATTAGAAACCCTTATCTCAGATCTAAGATGGTTGAAGTGTTGAACTGCTGGATGCCCCGTAGAAGGTGATTTGATATCTCCTGCACAAAGGCATATTTTGTTACATGTTCCACTTGAATTGTACAAAGTTGATTGTCAGCTAATTTGTGTTTTGTTTATTGCCTATTCAGTGGTTCATCATCTGCTACAGCTACTCTATTTGAAGGGCATCAAATGTCTCTTGAGTATCTCGTGAGGAATCTATTGAAGCTATATGTTGACATTGAGTTCACCGGATCTCACACACAGGTGATTGCCACATAGTATAGTTTGCTGAACATTATAGTTGCCTCATTTGATGTTTCGTTCTTGTTGATATTTTTTACCTTTGTTCGTTATCTTGATAGTTGTTTTTTTCCTTTAATTTTGTTGAATATGCCTTTTTAATTGGCTTGTTGCCTATCATGTGCAGTTCTATGACAAGTTTAATATCCGCCATAATATTGCCGAACTTCTTGAGTACCTATGGCAGGTCCCAAGTCACCGAAATGCTTGGAGGCAGGTGGGTGCTATTCAAGGACCAGCATATATCAAAAGGTTCAAGTTTTTCCTTTATACTTCCCACTGATTGTGTTAATGTGATGTGCTATGTTCCAGATTGCCAAGGAAGAGGAAAAGGGTGTTTATCTGAATTTCTTAAATTTCCTGATCAATGATAGCATTTATCTTCTTGATGAAAGTCTCAACAAAATTCTTGAACTCAAAGTGATTGAAGCTGAGATGTCAAATACAGTAGAATGGGAGCGTAGACCAGCTCAAGAAAGACAGGAGAGAACTCGACTTTTCCACTCACAGGAGAATGTAAGCATGATCTTTAATTGCTTAACTTTGTTTTGTTTGTCTCAAATGTAACCCCTTTTTGTTTCTTATTTTTTTGTTTTTAATATCCTGTGTAGTGGATTTGAATTGCTTAATAATAGATATTAATGGTATTTTCAGATTATACGAATTGATATGAAATTGGCTAATGAAGATGTCAGCATGCTGGCATTCACATCAGAGCAGATTGTGGCTCCGTTCCTACTCCCTGAGATGGTACCTTATATATATATATATATTCTCCCTTGGAGATAGGGAAATGAAAGTTACAATTGTTTTCGGGTAAACTTTTTTTTTTCTGTTGGGGATATTTTCCAGATTATTAATTACTTCTCTTTCTCCAGGTTGAAAGAGTGGCCAGTATGCTCAATTATTTTCTATTACAACTTGTTGGCCCCCAGAGAAAATCTCTTACTCTTAAAGACCCTGAAAAGTACGAATTTCGCCCAAAGCAGTTGCTGAAGCAGGTTAGCACTTGAGCAGAAATTTCTTACTCTACAGATGGGAATTCTTACATACCCTAACAAATTTCCGTTAATCTGTTTCAAGATTGTGTGCATATATGTCCATTTGGTGAGAGGCGATACGCAAAACTTATTTCCAGCTGCCATCTCCGGTGATGGTCGTTCGTACAACGAGCAGGTTTCAGTCATATCTTATATGAACATGTCTCGTTCAACTATTCCGTATTGCCTTTGCATTTTCATTTTAATAGGTGAGTTAGTTGAACTCAAATCTGATGATTCTACTTGGACTTCAGTTGTTTAGTGCTGCAGCAGATGTACTGCAGAAAATTGGTGAAGACAGTAGGATTATACAAGAATTTATTGAGTTGGGTGCAAAAGCCAAAGCTGCAGCCTCTGAGGCCATGGATGCTGAAGCTGCTCTTGGAGATATACCAGATGAATTCCTTGATCCAATTCAAGTATGTTTTACATGTCTCATTTCTAGTTTTGTTTGTACCACACTCAGAAAAATGGTGAACATCTCTTTTGTTGCAGTACACTTTGATGAAGGATCCGGTGATTTTACCTTCTTCAAGAATCACAGTTGACAGGCCTGTCATTCAGAGGCATCTTCTCAGTGATGCTGTAAACATCTTAACTCTTTTCTTTCATGCTTTTACAGATAATCGATGATTAAAATCACAAATATTTTAGATTTTGTTCTAATTGATTTAATTTGTACTGCAGACGGATCCATTCAATCGATCTCATCTTACAGCAGACATGTTGATACCTAACACCGAATTGAAGGCAAAAATTGAGGAATTCATCAGGTCCCAAGAATTAAAGCGACACAGGGAAGGCTTAAACATTCAGAGCATCAAGGATGCAATACAAACCACTAATGGGGATATGTTAATTGATTAGGGCCATTTCATATTCTTGATTTTGGAATGTAATTAATGTAATCTGTTTTAAATTATAGAAATGTCTCAACGGTCCTGACTCTTGAGTCTTGAGGATGTAAAGTGGTTATTACCGTATTTTGCACAGAACAGGAAGAAACATGTTTAAATTATGTCTGTTCATTTGCTGATTACACAATAACCAAAGTAATAGCAAGTGTTGATCTTTTTATATATGTATATATATAGCCTTTCTCTAGTGTGTAGGTGTCACTATTTTCTCATGTGGACAAGCTATTAAATCATGTGTTTACCATCATATTTGTATTTAAAAAAATGACAGAATGATTATATATACATATTAACTTCCACTCTAGGTATGACCTTAAAAAAATGACTATTAATTAGGATAAAACATGCAGCAAAAGTGAACCCAAGCGGAAAATTATGTCGTCTCTATTCAGCATCTATGTCGCCACCTTAAAATAGGTGGAATGGCACCTAGGCTTCCATAGCTTAATGAAACAAGCCGCATTAGCTCCAATTCTCAATTAAACGGCTTACATGTTTGATTGGCTTCATGATCTTTGTGTTCTTGTGACCGCTTCCACAATAAGCATTGAATCCAAATTCGCTTATCCCCAACATTGAGCAAATTGATCTCCATGTTACAGTTTTGGCATGTGTGTAGTTGCCTTTCGCTTTGCATACTCATGCACAATGCTTATGGCACTTTTGCTGTGCCGCAGTGAGAACTCAGCAAGTAAGATTTGTTTTTCTTCCGATGTGAGATCACCATTACAACCCTGAAAAACAAATGCAACACTATAGCTTCTCAATTTTTATATTGATTTGTAGACCCTGATTCATTTTAACAATTTACATCATAAAAATGAATGAACACAATTTATTCAGGAAGTTGAGTTGCTTTCATCTTTGCCATCTGGAAGGTCTCATGTTTATATAACAAAAACCATAGAATTGAGGGAAACACTACTACCAAGCGAGTAGCTCTGTCACAAACAGCATGATGCATGAGGATGCCTGCAGCAACAGAAACGTTGAATGAGTCCACCATGCCTTTCATTGGAATACTGCAGCGTAAATCTGACAGATTCAAAGCCTCGTCACTTATCCCCCTGCATTTTAGGAACACAAACCTCAAATAGTATTAATTACCAATAAAGAAATGTGTACCATTATGGCTCCCAAGACCTTGAGCAGATTGAAGGTTTATATTATATATTTCATGATTTCATCATTCTTAAAATTTTGATGCATTCCAAAAGAAATAGATCAAGAGGAGTTTTCTACGAGAAACATGAAAACTAGATGTTACAACACAGCTTTAGATTTTCTGTAAATCATAAAAGCTATATAAAATCAATTACCTGTTTTCATTCCCCACAACGATTGCAGTCGGGCATGACCAGTCCATGTCATAAATGGATATCTAAGCACAGCACTGAATAGTAAGTCAATATATTTATCAGATTGAAGAACTTCAGAACACAAAGTTACCAATACTCGTCAGAAATGTACATCGAGATTACAGGATAATAACTTCCAGAAACTAAGCCTTTTTTTTTGGGGTGGGGGAGGGGGGGGGGGTGTTGTGGGGGGAACATTTCCAAACAGATATAAGCCAACGTTGATGAATACCAATAGGAAGTAGGATTGATAAATACCGCATCCATTCCCACATGTGTTGTAGCAATTCGATAACCACGAGACCTTAAAACATTAAAGCACTCTTGAGGGGCATCCCACAGTTCAATGTCCAACCACTTCTCAGCACCCATGCTAACATGGCGATTTTCTCTGTACCTGCGTGAGAGAATGCAGGTGATGTTGAGAAAGCAAAAATTAGTTTCAGCTCAGCCAACAACAAAACACAACGCCAAACTGAAGTACAATTACTTTTTTCTACTCACATACAGTGAAGTTTGTGCACCACGGCACCAATATTTTCCATGGCAATTAATATCAATTTTTTTTTTGTTAAAACAATAATAAATACAATACATGCTTAAAAACTAATTCTACAAAATCCATCTAGCTCCAAGCAGTACCTGAACATAGGCCTAAAGATTAAATCCTTTCATTTCAGAATTGAATCTGACATGATATTGATATCCTATGGTATAGTAAGCATGTGATGCCATACAAATACATAACTTGCAATCATAATTCTAGTTCAATCACGAAACTGCCAAACTCTCTATAAAATGACAAAACTGTAGAGGAAAGCATAACCAAAAGAGCCAGATATCAATTGCTTATCAAGACAGCAAATTAACACTAAAAATAATCCATGAACGAATCCAATTTCACCTCAAACTCAAAAGCACCTTTTTGAGCTATCACACGACACAACATGAACAGATTGCAACCCAAGGGCATCAGCAGACCGAAATGTAGCCGAAATATTCCCAAAATCACTCAGTCCCTCCACCACTAAACACACCGAATAGCTCCTATTTTTCACAACATTCACAAACCTGTCCTTCCTCTCCTCCATCAAGTATGGTGCCAGCGCGTCCACAACCTCACTGCTACTTAAATACACATCCCCACATTTATATCTATCCAAATAAGGAAACCATCTTTTATTACTCAATGATTCCATGCTCTCAACTCCATCATTCACCATACACCTCCTCTCCATTTTCATAAACTGGGTCACGTCATCGGGGTTTGTTAGTAACTTCTCCACATTTTCCTTGGACGGCGTGTCGCTTTCCTCATCCATCAAATTATTACCATTTTCTAGTAAAATTGCTGCTTGCGCTGAACCATATTGTCTTGTACGAACACTGTACGGACTAATAGGTCCTATCAAATTTTAAATGAGATGAATCGTTAGAAACTGAGAAAAATTTATACTTTTGTAATATACATGTATGCATATGTTATGTGTACCTGGTTTTGGAGGGCGAAGGGAGAGAGAAAGGAAGGATTTTGAAGGTAAAAAATGGAACTTTGATTCGACGAAAGAGAGAGATGTTCGAATTAGGGCTCTGCAAGCGCTCATTTTTAAGAATTGGTGCCAAAATTAGGAGGATTTCGCTGAGCTTTTTGGGGTTTCAAGCGGGGTTTATCAGTGGTTGGGGTTTTTGTTTGGGGGTAATGTTGCTGTGGATAAAGGTCAGCAAACGACGACGTCTTTTGATCACTCAAACGACACCGTTGAATTATTTTTTTTTTTTGGCCTGTTTGGAATCTCTCTCGTTGATTTTGTTTGTCCAAATATTTGGATCATTGGATGTTTCTTTCCTTTACCCAATTGATGTCTAACGTTAAAGATTAGTAAGGAAAAACAAACAATGCATGATAATTTGGTCGCCAGTGGATTAGTACACAATCCATAAAAATTGCTCTGATTATTATTATTATTATTAACACCTTTTAATTATATTTTTTGTAATTATAATTTCATTTAATTTTTGTAATTAAATAAAGTATAGGGAAGTTTACAAAAATTAACATGGAGAGAAAAGCTCCATATAACCATTGTACACTTCCCTATAATTAATATTAATAAACTTCCCTATACAAATTAAATGAAATTATAATTACAAAAAATTAACGTATTGGATTTGAAATTTATTTGTTTTATTAAATTCAAGCATATTCTTATCATTATTATTTTTTATTTTTTAAAAATTTTATAGAATAAAATGGTCTTTTAATTTATTTATGGGTAAAATGGTTATTTTTTAGTGTAAAAGTGGTTTATTGATACAAACTTAAAAACAAAGGTGGTGCAAATGACATATCAAAATTTTAAATTGATTAGATATACATATAACAAAACAAAACTAGTGCAAATATAATTTCCCTATTATTATTTGTATATAATTGCACTGCTAATTTAATAAAGTTAATTATTTTTAACATTCATGGTGTATTTAGTAATGAGGGAATGAGATTTACTAACTTGTTCATTTCTAAAATAAGAGAAATCATAGAGTACATTCGATATCAGTTATATAACAAACAAATTATTTTATGATATATGTGCATTTATTGTGAAAAACCACACATGTCATACAAATATTAGTTGGTTGTATTATCTCTGATATATTCTATAATTTCTCAAAAAAATAGAGAATGAAAATGAAATTTGAATGGACCTCGTAAATTTGAGAATGTGGAATGAGAATCTTATTCCCGAAGACAAGGTGAGAATAATAAGTGAATTGATATTTATACCTTTAGTAAAAATTAAAAATTCCTTTTAATAATAATAATAATCATCATCATCATCATTAAAATTATTAAAATTATTATTATTATTATTATTATTATTATTATTATTATTATTGTTGTTGTTGTTGTTGTTACTATTATTATTATTAACAATAATTATTTTGAATAATAATAATCACGATTTTTATAATATATAATGACTATAATCAACTAAAGTTATTTTAATAATTTATAACAATCCATTTCAATTACAAGATAAAGAAAATATATTAATGACAATATTTATTTCAATTTCAATTCATACAAATAAAAAGTTATTTTAAGTCCATTCCTTATTATGCCAATTTATTTCAATTCCAACCTACTTTTATTACCGGTTGATAAGCACACCATTAACTAATTAAGTGACGGGCAAGTGATTTGTTGATGTACAAAGGAAGTGTAATTCATGTCGGAATAGGATTAAAAATTAAACTCCACATTATGAAATTATAACACAAACTTGAATTGAGATGGAAATCAAGGCATAATCTTATAATAGCTATAACTATTAAGTAATTTCACTCGTATGGATGGAGAAGTCCACAAAAAATCAACATTCAATCTCAATCCCTAGCTACTTTGTTAGTCCGTACTTGCTTGGCCTTCAAGTAAAAGCTACTGAGTGTTGACTGTGCTTTAGTTAATTTCCTTTTCCACAGGCTTGCAAGTTATATGAAGCTGGTCGTGAAAGCACCGCCTTTCACAGAGAAAAGGGGAAAGATAAGGAGAAAAAAAAGAAGTGAAGTTAAGTTGCCAGAATTGACTCACTATGCACAAGCACGCGCGCTCGCACACACTTAAAATTATCAAACAGATACCACGTATTATGCATAGCAGCTTCCAAAGCCAAGCCAAATTTTGAACTAAAATGGCAGATTCCAGTGAACTTAAACCTTCTCGATACGTCACTCTCCTTTCCAGTTCAGGCATGGGGCATCTGACGTCATTTCTCTGGCTAGCCGCTTTGCTGACAGCACAGCATGTCAAGGTCACCCCATATCCTGCAGTCTCACTTGCCCAGTCCCGGCCTTTGTCTCAATTTTTCTCTACTTTCCCGCAAATTAGTCAAGCAAAGCTTCGTCTTGTTCCATTTAAGAATCTTTCAGCCAATTCAGAAGATGACCCCTTTTACCACCACATTAAAGTCACCAGAGAATCATGTTACCTCCTCTCTTCTCTTCTCCCTTCACTCTCTTCGCCGTTTCTCTCAGCTCTCGTTACTGACATGACCTTAACTGCCTCTGTTCTTCCAATCTCTAGAGCTCTTAACATTCCTAATTACATCTTCTTCACATCATCTACTAAAGTGTTAACACTATTTGTATCCTTCCATACACACACACTTGTTGGCTCCAAAGATGCTATTGAACTGCCAACACTCAAACCGATTCCCAAATCATGGATCCTCCCACCGCTTTTCCAAGATATGAACAATCTCCTGAAGACTTCTTTCATAGAGAATGTTAAGAAGATGACAGAATTAGATGGAATTCTTGTCGACATATCCAAAACTATTGAAGGAAAAACGTTGGCAGAACTGAATGGTGGTAAAGTTATTGAGGGGCTACCCTTAGTTATTCACATTGGGTTGCTTCCTCTATATGGTTTCGAGAAGAGTCAACCTTTAGCTTGGCTTGATGATCAAGCAACTGGGTCTGTGGTGTATGTTAGCTTTGGCAGTAGGACTGCTATGTCGAGGGAGCAACTCACTGAGTTGGGTGGTGGGTTAGTGAGGAGTGTTCATCGCTTTTTTGTGGGTTGTGAAAGATAAGAAAGTTGATCGAGAAGATGATGTGGAGTTGCCAGATGTAATTGGACATGAACTACTGGAGAGTGTGAAGGGAAAGGGATTGGTGGTTAAGCATTGGTTGGATCAAGAAAGCATTCTAAGGTAATCCAGCAATAGACGGATTTTTGACTTACTGTGGGTGGAATTCAGTGACTGAGGCTGTGTGGAATGGCGTACGAGTTTTGGCTTGGCCACAGCATGGAGACCAGAAGATTAATGCAGATGTGGTGGCGAGGACTGGAATGGGAATATGGGTGCAGCGTTGGGGCTGGGGAGGAGAAGCAATAATGAACGGGGAGCAGATTGCCAAAAACATCAGGGAGATGATGGGGATGAATTACTTAGAATCCAAGTAATGTGAATTAGAGAAGAGGCCAGGACAGCTAGAGAACAAGGTGTGAGTTTGAAGAACAGATTGACTGAGCTCATTGAGATGTGGAAGAATTAAAGAGCAAAGTCTTTAATGTTCTAAATAACTCTTCTGTTTTCCTGGCAATTACTTAGTATTACCAATATGACGATGCGGAAACGTTGAAAGATCACAATAATAATGAGAATAGACTCAGCAGCTCTCAATTAATAGTGTGGTGTAAGCAGTGTAAACTCTTAACACGAACTCTACTTTCTGCATTCAAAGATGAACTTCATATTATGAAATTCTTTGAGCAAGCATAGAATCTGCCATTGGTAGATTCAGACTTCAGAGACCAAAGGCTGATGTTCTTACAAAAATTCTAGCAGTGGCCATGTTGGTGGAGCTGGACAAGTCTACAAAACATATAAGCAAATCTATCTCCCAAAAAAAATTTGCATCTCAAATTTAGTTATGGGTTTGGTAAAGTACGACATACAATTTTTTTTCCCCTTTAAGAACATGGGCAATATATATATATATTCTTCGAATCACAAGTTGGTATTTTATAAAATTTGCATAACTTTGTGTGGATGACAGAAATAATCATGTATAAATAATGGAAATACATGAGCTCAAAACTTAGCAAGCGCAGTCAGAGACAGAACCACACTCCAGGTGAAAAATTAAATAAATAAAAGAATTGGTGCGGATATTAATGACCCTAACTAGCATTAATTTATCCAACAGAAACTCATGAGTTGAAGGAGAGTTGAAGGATGCAAAAATGCAATTACTGGACACAGGCAGAAGCAAATCAACAAATGATCTCATCAAAGCTCTGACAAGATTTTGACAGAACTTCTCATTTATTATTTATTTGAGTTGTATGATAAAAGTTCGAAGTTCTCTGTTTCCTGGAGATGAAAGCTACACCAGTTAGGCAGGAAGTGAACTCTTCGAAATAACATCAAAAGATATTCCATTCTCTTGTAGTCTTTGTTGAAGATCTGTTGCACCAAAGACAATTCCTGGTGGAAAAATTCCTCCCTTGGGTAGAATTTCACGTTGGCTCAAGACGATTAGAGCACACTGCATAAGTATTATTGGAGTGGCTATATAACCAATCTCAGGTCCCGTAACTCGTGTTATTATTTCCATGTCAGGTTTGGCATTCCCTTGGGAAACAAGACTGCTGTCACTAAAGCCATGTCCGATAAACCACATTTTAAATGAAGCACTTTCAACCTCATCTTCAGAGGGTCCCTTCTTCCTGAACCATCCAAGGCTGAAAATTGAAGGAAATTTTAAGAGAAGCCACCTCCCAAAGGAAAGTCCACTTAAGAGCCCAATGGATATCCCAAGTATGATGAATCTAAAGATGTCTAACAAGGATTTAGATCCTAATTTTACCCCAAAATGAGCTGGCTTCACAGTTGACCAAAAAGACTCTCGCTTTTCTCTCTGTTCAGGACTCTCGTTGGCCCCTGGAAGACCATGAGGCTTTTCTGTTAAAATTGAAAGAGTTCTTCGGACAACAGTAGCATCTGCCGAAGGTAACTTTATAGCCCAAAGGCCAATCCTGTTCTGGCTTTCTACCAATGGCCCTCTTAGAGGAGCTGGACCAGGAATCTGCAACCATAATTAATTGACATCAATGTACACCTTATAATCAAAAAGAGAAAATTTGAGATAGAAAATGATTTCAAGATACAATTGACTTCATTTTCATTAAACAATTTTAGGTGGTTTCATGAGACTTTCGATCTTGACTTTATAGAACAAACCATCTCAATGTACCACTGATTTAGGCACATCTCAGAGTAAAAAATCAGGTTCATGGTACTTCAGAGCACGCTTATGTAGCAACAACATAATGAACAAAGATGAGAACTTTGAAACACAGCCATAAAGTTAAACACTTGATAGGAAATTACAAAGGCCAAGAACATCATCAAGGTCATTCCCTTTATCATCAAAAGCAACAACTTACCGTCACTAGCACAAATTTTAGCAGCATTATACATTGTTCACCAGAAAATGAATTTTACATTCACAAACCAAGCACATCCTCCAAACCATGCAGAGCACAGCACCTGCTAACAACAATTTATATTAAACATACAAACAAGTAAACCAGAATGAGTTCTCACCACTGGCCTTGCTCTCCTGGGTCTTGATCGCCTCAGCTTTTGCAACTCTTGAGCATTGGTCACACCCAAAACAGCAGACTCATAGGTACCAAAATTTCCCACAATTCTTTTATCAGACTCCAGGCTAATGTAAGCCTCAACGTGATTTGGTACCGCTGGGGGTATCCACTGCCTGGAATTGAACATTAGCCCCAACTCAGCAGGAATGGAATCGAACCCACATGCAGAAACCAGCAAAGAACCAGTTTCCACAGCCTTCTCATGGTACCTGGCCTCCATTCTCTCCATAAACTCCGGCTCCCCACTTATATCCAAGTAGTCACACCTATTAGATAAAATCAACATAAATAGAAATCACGACACTAACTAAACATACAAAGGTAACACATTCCTCTCTCTCTCTTCATTCCAATGGAACTCCAATTTGTTAATGGACAAGCAAATTCAATTAAAAAAGCAAAAACTATCTTGGGTATGTTGATCTCAGAGTTATGCGACAGCTTAATTTTGAAAGTAGTACAACTGTAGTAGTGATTCCAATTCCACGGCAGGTATAGGCACAACACCTCAAACAGAAAAAGACCCTTAATCTGATCGACCAAATTAAATAAATAGGAAAAATAATAGTAACAATAATAATAAACAGAAGAAAACAAAGAAGGCGGACCCGGAGTGGACGCAGGCGGCGGCAACGGGATCTCCATAGAGGCGATAGGGTCCAACGCAGTTGAGAAGGAGCTTGGTTTGGGAGCAGAGGCGGTAGAGGGAAGGTGGGTCGGTAGTGTCAGCGGTGAGGATCGGAATTGAAAGGGAATGGGAAGGGGAGGCCCATTGGAGAGCTTGCTCAACCTTGGTGGGGTTGCGGCCTGCCAAAGCTAGGCTTTTGATAGGAGAAGAAGGAACATTGAACAACTTCAAGGCTTCTCTCACCACATACTTGCCTGTGAAGCCTGAAGCTCCCAGTATTATTACATCAAATAATTCCGGATTCTGGCTCTGTACTTGCATCCTGTTCTTTCTTTATTTTTTTTGGATGGCAGTTCTCCCTTGCTTTGGGTTCTCTTATGTTCATTTCTTTTTTCATAAGCGAGGACGGATTTTTAAAGAATAATTTTAATAGGCAGCAGTTAATATCAGTCGAACAATAAAGAAATTATTAATACACATAATAATCTGTGCCAGCGGCCAGCCATTTTATTTTTATTTTTTTAATTCTACAGCGCAGCCACAATCTGTCGGGTCATAGTCAACCCTAATATAAGTAGATCATGTACCGATTGTTTGGTATTTGTTAGTCATATATTAACTTACTGCCATCCCTATCCCTATCCCTATCCTTTACTGTCTTGGATCTGCCGTTTCGTTTCACAAAAGTCACAAATACTTTAGTCCCAATGCAACCGCAAGATGAAGATGTTACATAGAACAAGTAATTTTGTTGATTTGGTTGGATAATTGGCCACATTTTCTTCGTAAAAAAGGATTTCATTAACATCCAAATTCAATCATTCAAGCCAATCATGCTTCTGCTATGAAGGATTTCTTAATCTGAAATACATATATGCAATACTTTCAGACAGACACGCCCACTCATGCATACTACACTAAGCCGAAAGGTTTTAGTTTAATCTCAGGATTTAGGAATCAACAAAGAAACTTATTCATGATTAATCACACAGCTCACTCAAGTTACTTATGAGATACCAAATTCAGGTTACGCAAAGAAAACATGTACAATGTCATGAATCAGGCATGGAGAGTCCAACTGCAAATAGAGTGACAACAACTGTAATTCTCATAGATCAGACCTCCATGTTTAGAATCATTTTATGGCGAGAGGAGGATTAGTTATCGGGTATCTCTGCCTCGGAGGACGTCTCGTCCTCTTTCCCCAGCCGAAAAGGTTTGTATGATCCTCAATTGCCACTTCTCTGCAGTTTGACAGCTGAGTTTCAGTTGCATTTGGCAGGCTGTCAGAATCCGGTACACGTCTCTTTCTCCTTCCCCCGCCACTTCTTGTGTTTTTCAATGCTAAACTTGATCTCCAAGTGCCACCAGTTGCTTGAATCAGCCCTTCAATTGTTTGAAGATCCTTGGATACCTCGTTTTTTAGTAGTGAAGAAAGAGTGGGAAGCACGTCTCTTTGGAAGTCTTTTCGCTGCCTTCCTCTCCGTGCCTGACCTCTTCTAGGCCGTTTTAGCAAAATGTTTTCATTTTTGGAGTTCTCAAAAACCTGAGGCCTATAAGTACCAATTTCTTCTACCTTTGTTTCTGTTAAACTTAATGTCATATACTCGAAGTAATCCATCCCATCAGGTAAAATTTCTTGATAAACACTATTATTACCCATTGAAACAGATTCTATCTCATTTTGAATATCACCCTTGCAAGAAGAAATCACCTCCGCAAGCCAATGCAGGGGATCCTCTGGAGAAGCTTCTGATTGGTGACAAAAGGTATCAAGCTGAAGAGGAATATGAGATGAAGAAATGGCAACTAAAGCCTGCGCAGCAGCCGTGATCAGTCCATGTGGTTCTCCAGATTGGTCTTGTAGCCTGTCAACAGGTTCTTTGAACTTGCACTGCAAAGATTCAAAACCAGGAGGGAGTTCGCTGTGAAGAGATTCAGAACCAGAAAGGTATTTGCTTTGAAAAGACTCAAAACCAGGAGGAAGATTGCTTTGAACAGATTTGGAACCAGGAGGGCATTTTCCTTGAAAAGACTCAAAACCAGGAGGCAGATTACTTTGAACAGATTTGGAACCAGGAAAGTGTTTGCTTTGAAAAGACTCAAAACCAGGAGGGAGATTGCTTTGAACAGACTTGGAACCAGGACGGTGTTTGCTTTGAAAAGACTCAAAACCAGTAGGGAGATTGCTTCGAACAGATTCAGAACCAAGTGGGCGTTTGCTCTCAAAAGATTCAAAACCAGGAGGGAGTTTGCTTTGAACAGATTCGGAACACGGACAGTGTTTGCTTGGAAGAGATTCAAAACCAGGAGGGCGATTGCTTTGAACAGATTCGGAATCAGGTAGGCATTTACTTTGAAAAGATTCAAAACCAGGAGGGAGTTTGCTTTGAGCAGATTCAGAACACGGAGGGTGCTTGGTTTGAAAAGATTCAAAATCAGGAGGGAGTTTCCTCTGAACAGATTCGAGACATGAATCGTGCTTGCTTTGAGAAGATTCATAACCAGGAGGGAGTTTGCTTCGAAAAGATTCAAAACCAGGAGCGACATCAAGTTCTGTTTCATAAACTACTGGTGCCTCCAAATCTATCTCTACTGAAGTCTTCAGATTGTTTCTTGAGGAAGAGCATGTTGTCGGTTCAGTCTCTTCTCCAAACCCTTCATCAATGACACTCTTGTTCAAATCTATGTGACATATTGAATCAGCACTGAGATTAATTAATCCCTTTTCTATCCAACTCTCCTCCTCATGCTGCTCTCCAAGTTTAGGTGATAATTCATCAGAGGCCTTGGTATTATGTGGCCCATCTTTAAGAGGGTTGGTATCATCTACTACCGGAGCAGGATAACTTGGCTTTGCAGGGGTACAAGGAGAAGGATGATCCACGGATATAGGAGCCTTCTCAAAAATGGAACATCCGAGAATCTTCCTACTGCTTGAACACTCACCAACTTCTGTCCTCTGGTGCTCAGCATCAAGAGCACATGTCGCTGATGAAGAATCCTGAACATAGCTTTGAAAGGAGCTCTTTCTCATCATTTCAGTTTTGTCAACAAAATGCTGACAACTGTTAAGCAAGGAGTCAAGATTCATCTGAGAAGAACCTTGCCTTTCTTCGAAAGAGCAGCCATTGCATGAAGGCACTGCTTTAAGCCAAGGCAATACTGTCTGAGAGCTCTGCTTTCTTGACTCATTATCAGATACTGCAGCACATTGAGAAATTCCCTCATTTTGGTACCCGTTTGAAGAAATTACTGCATCTGCTTTCTTTTGATCTGAAGTCTTTGCATCCACCATGGAGCCTAAAGGCCAACAGGAATTATTAGGACCATCTCGGGTGAGTTTTTCAGGAGCAGAACGATTGTTACTGCTGGCATTCAGATTCAGGAGACTAAAGCCATTTGATGAGTAGCAAACACATGATTCTTTGGACTCCAGCTGAGAACCATGGCAAAGGAGAGTTTGTGAAGATGCTTCAGCACTACTACTAGGAATGGATCGCAAATTGCTGCAAACAAGCAATGTGTTCTGAATACCTTCAGTGCTCTCCATCTCTGCCACTGAACTCTTATTTGATGGAGTGAAGCCGCTAAAAGAAGGGCTCCCTTGAACCATTGCCATATCCCGGCTAACTTCAGAATGGATTTTTTTCCAAGAAGAAAACGAGGAAGATTTAGAATTTTCCACATTAGATTGAGGGAAAAGTGAGTGCTGAATTTGCATACATGAGTCCTCCACAGATGCATCATTGTTTCTATCAGATATTTCTACACCAAAAAGTTTCTTCTTCACAAGCTCATTTGAGTTCCTTGGTTCAGTTTGGTGTGACTTAGAAGTTGCAGGAAGGTCTTTAGAATGGTAACTTTCAAAAAGGGAATGCCCATTGCTTCCAATTTGGCCTAAATAGAAACCCATATTGATCAGTCAGTTTACATTAACAGCTCTGAAATGCTAAGAGATGATCAAACTGCTAAAATTTATTTTTATGGCCAATTTATAATTCAAAATGTTTCATATCCAAAAAAATTAATAATGCAAAAAGTTATAGCCATTGCTAATTTATGCAAAATTGACTGATACAACAAAAGAGGCACTTCCAAAATGTAAACTTGAAACACCTTAAGAGATTTATACCAACATAGCTAAACAAGAACTTACCAGCTTCAGTATTATTAGCCAACCACCCTTTTTGTCGCCTTTGAGTCTCTAAAAGCAGACTGTTGAGGCTAACTCCCACCTCCCTAACTTTTGGGGAGTCTTGAGAAAATTTAGACAAACACTGAAAGCTTGAATTTGAATTTGAAGATAGGACCCGTCTTTCCATCTCCTCTTTGGAGCATAGATTATTTCCCAAAACATCAGTCATAGCTGAAGAAGATGCATCCTTAACCTTGATAGGTTCATTCAAATTTCTCCACCCATGGGGATACCTCATATTTGGCACATCACAAATACGGCCAGGGTGGACACTGGTGTGAATAGATAAATTTCCATCCCTATCACGAGTCATCTCATGGTTCCTGCTAAGAAGATAACTTTCAGCTGCAGGCACTTCAGAAAGTTCTGGACCTTCCTCTTCATCATTCATGTATGCATCAGCAGGAAGTTCAAGATTGAACAACCTTCTTCGTAACTTCTTGCATTCAGATTCTGACGCCTCACAGTCCTTCAATCTGAACTCATTTTGGGTAGGACCATAACTGGATTGCAGGATATTCTCTTCTGTGGATCTAAACTCACAATGGATACCATCAGTGTCCGACAAGGATACTCTACCATGGTTTAAAAACAAGTTGGAAGTATGCTGCCTCCCATTGTCATCTAAAACTGGAATACCAGATGAATAGAAACTAAATTGGGGTGTTCCTCTTTGCACCGTATGTCTCTGCAATTCTTTGCTTCTCATTTCATTCATCATGTCCCTTTGTATTCTGTAAAGCCGATGGAGTTCATGGAGCTGGAAAGCAAAACCATGTACTCAGCTTTTGCAACAAGCAGAGAAATTACAACCTCTATTGTTTAATATCCCACAAACCTAACTTTCTAGTTCAACGGAAAAATTCGAGAAATGAATACCTGATGCCTGAACACAGATTCGTGTGTCAATATAGTTTGTCTCAGTTGTTCTCTGTCAGAACAATCATTGACATCTATTGGTGGCCCCATCAAGCAAAAATCATGATACCGTCCAATTCCTAACATACCGTTCTGCTGATGTAGTGACCAGCTACCACTGCCAGTATTGTCATTTAGATCTCTCAAGGAATAATAACAAGGCATATACATCTCTGACTGTACTTCAGTTCCCATTCCTGCAAAATTAATGGAAAGGAAGACACACAGAGAGCGAGAGAGAGAGAGGGAGGGAGGTTACTCGTTTTGAAAATAATAATAATAATAATAATAATAATAATAATAATAATAATAATGATAACAAAAAGCTAAACAAAATGTTTCCCATTTCAAAACAGACAATGGAAGAAGCACAAGTTACAAACTAAGCTAGTGTCAATTTCCAATCTTGATGCCAAGATCTTACATAGGATATTGCAGAAATATTGCAGAACGGAACATATGATTTATTTAAGAGTGTGGACTTGATATCCAGTAAATTGAATGATCTGGGGCCTTAAGCAACACAATAAAAAAAGATTACAAAGAAAGTATAACAGAAAATTAGCTCCAAATCATAGATTGAAGTCAATTCCCAAACTACATTCAACGTGTTCATATTAAGGAATGAGAATCCAGCTGTAGAGATCAAGTACTCCACATAATGCCCTCAACAAAGCAAAAGAAGATAGACAATCAATTTTCCTATGAACATGAATTCAGTACTAAAATAACAATAACAAGGCCAAAAAAAGAAAAAGAAAAATGCAGAACCCCAAGTGGCAAAAATCAAAACACTAATATTGAACCAAAAAAAAAAAGAAAGAAAGAAAAGAATTTGAAGTCCGAGACGGCACAAATCGATCATCAAGCACCAAAACCCAAAATAAACAAGAGAAACCAGGACGGGGGAAAAAATTATCCAGGCAAAAAAATTAAAAGCACAAGAGCAAAAAGAATTTTACCTCATAATTATATCACTCACCACCCCCTGTCAAAGCTTCGTCATAAACTCAGCAAACTAGCTCCATGCTGAAGAAGAAGTTTAGCTTATTAGATCAATAATAGATCATCACCAGACCAACAAATAATAATAATAATAAAAGAAGCAAAAAAAAAAAAGAAGGAAAATTAAGATTTGGTTCTGGGCCAGAACCTGATAGGAGAATAAAGAGATCCCCCACATCCCAGAAAATGGTAGATCATCTCAAAAACAAAAGTACTTCCCCTACAGCAGCAACAATGACTTCAAAGACTTGATTTTTTTTTTTTTTTTTGTCAACTAGTGGTGTCTCTGTCTCTCTCAATCTCTCACATAACTTATAATTCCTTGTCTGTCCATATGCTTTGCTTCACCTTTTGGCTTTGGCTTTTTAATGATTTATTTTTTATTATTATTATTGCTGTTGTTTGTTATGAGTATAATAGAGTAGTATGAAGGAGGGGGGAGAGCACTTTTTTTTCCACAAATTCTAGATTCTCTCCGACTCCCATGCTTTTTTGGGCACACATAATAATTTTAAATAAAAAAATAAAATTATTAAAAAAAGAAAATGGTGGATGAATTGAGTATAGAGTGACTAGTGAGAGGGTTTGTAAATGTAACGTGGCAGGTAATAGTGTAATAGAGGCAACCACCCAACAGTTTCCAAAAGTGGCTGACCCCTCTCTCTTACTATTGCATCTCGGTTGTTGAATTCCACGGCGATTTTTCTAAGGGTCAGGATAGGGAATGTTACTTCACATTTACGGCCACGCGCGTCAACAGCGCTTGTGTGCTCTCGCATGAACCTTCACATCGCCACTGCTCGTCGAAAGCGCATCAACATTACAACATTTCATTTTTAAAGACTAAAGTACAGTACAGCGTACGCAGACAATCAAGAGTCTCTCCATCCATCCCAAGTCTAAACTACTGTGTCGCAGCTTACTAACGTTCCCCACTTGTCGCGTTATTTTCTTGTCCCCATTATACACTGAAGGGGTGGGCAATTTCGGAATCCGAATCCGATCGGATTTCAAAAAATTTGGGTTGAGAAAAAATCTATCCGACTTTAAATATGATGCAAATTAATTCGAATTGGATTCGCATTAGATAAATGTTTCGGATAACCACGGATTCGGATCGAATCAGATGAGTTTAGGTTTCAAATTTAGATTATATTTCGGATTCAGATTAATTCGAATTTTGGACTTTTTTGACAATTTTCACAAAAAATTAATGAAAAACTAAATAACCATTAAAAAAAAAAAAGCTATACCCTCCTATTTACAAACAACCTATATACACAACTAAGCCAAGTTTAAAATTCAAAGTTTCAAACATAACTCGTGGGAAGCTGTCACGAGATTAATTGATTACCATGAAGAGTTGCTGTCAACTACTCGAGACTAGTGGATTATCGACGTCCGATGTGCAACTGGGCGGCTGGACGTGATGAAGAGTTCAAGATGCTGCTGAGTCTCATATTCAGGTTCAGATTTGGTTGGAGGATGTAACGCCACTTGCTCTGTTCTTGAATCAAAACTTAAAACAGCAGCTCATTCACTCAGCAAAAGCACACAATCAAGATGTAAAGAAACATATCAAGGCAACCAAGAAACGGATTACGTGGTTCGGTTCCAAATAAACCTACATCCACGGCTGAAAAAACCCAGCAAGGGACTAAGCTTTTATTGATTAATTTGATGATGATACAAGACTTGATCAATTCAACAGATTGTAACCTCTTGATACAGAGTTACCTCTATGTTTTCGAACCTTTTTTCTTCTCTTCCTCATCACAGGCCAGCACTTGCTATTATATATGCGTTCCCTCTAATCGAAACTAAGCCGTTGCAACCAACTGCTTACCCACTTGGGCCCCACACATGCCAAGTCACCAACTTCTCAATAGAATATAACTAACAAGCTTCACAAATCTCCACCTTAGTTTTATTCTGCTCAAGCTTTCCCAACACTACATCAGCTACCACTAACTTGACTCACAAGTTGACAACTCCAATCAGGCTTAGCAAATTTCTAAACCTGACTGATGGCAAAGGTTTGGTTAACATGTCAGCTGGATTCTCCTCAGATGGTACTTTTACCATATTCACCAACCCTTTACTAATTTCCTCCCTTATAAAATGCAATCTAACATCAATATGCTTAGTTCTTTCATGGTACTTAGGATTTTTACTAAGTTGTATGGCACTTGAGTTATCACAGCTCACAGAAACTGTTCCTTGTTGGAATCCTAACTCAGATGTCAAACCCTTCAGCCAAATTGCTTCTTTTACAGCTTCTGTAAGGGCAATGTATTCTGCTTCAGTTGTTGAAAGTGCTACTATAGACTGAAGAGAGGATTTCCAGCTGATTGCACCTTCACATACTGTGAACACAAACCCAGTTATGGATCTTCTTTTATCCATATCTCTAGCAAAATCTGAATCTACAAATCCAGACACTCCAGGGGAAGTCTTATCAACTCTGCCATACAAAATGCCATTCTGAGTTGTTCCTCTAAGATACCTCAAGATCCATTTTACTCCATTCCAATGATTCTTCCCTGGATTCCCTATAAATCTGCTGACCACACCAACTCCATGTGCCAGATCAGGTCTTGTGCAGACCATAGCATACATTAATGCTACCAACTGCACTAGAGTAGGGAATCTTCTTCATGTAACTTGTCTCAGCATTTGTTATAGGTTCCTGAGACTTAGATAATCTGAAATGAGCAGATAATGGTGTTGAAATTGGCTTTGATTTATTCATGTTGAACCTGTTCATAACTTTCTCTAGATAGTCAGCTTGTGTAAGAAATAATGTATTTTCATATCTATCCTTTACAATCTGCATACCTAGAATTCTTATAGCTACTCCCAGGTCCTTCATCTCAAAATGTGTGTTGAGTTCCAGTTTTAATTTCTCTATTTCCTCCTTTTGTTTACATGCAATAAGCATGTCATCAACATAAAGGAGTAAATAGATACCTCCACCAGAGGTCAAAAATCTGGAATACACACAATTATCAAACTGACTTCTACAGTATCCATGATTAATCATAAACTCATCAAACTTCAAATACCACTGTTTTGGGGACTGCTTCAAGCCATATAAGCTCCTTTTGAGTAAACACACCTTGTCTTTTGAACCCTTTTCTATAAACCCCTCTAGTTGAACCATACAGATCTCTTCTTTAAGGCTGCCATGTAAGAAAGCAGTTTTAACATCCATCTGTTCCAATTCCAGATCATAAAATGCAGAAAGTGCCAATAGTAGCCTTATGGAGCTGTATTTGACAACTGGAGAAAAAACTTCATTAAAATCCACCCATTCCTTCTAAGTGAACCCTTTTGCTACAAGTCTAGCCGTATATCTAAGTGGTTCTTTCCCAGAAGCTTCTGTTTTGAGTTTGTAAATCTATTTACAGCCAAAAATCTTCTTGTTGGGTGGTCTTTCAATTAAGTTCCAGGTGTTATTCTTCTTTAATGAACTTATTTCATCCTGCATTGCTGTTAGCCATTTTAACCTGTCACTTCTACTCATTGCCTCCTTAAAACTCCTTGGTTCTCCACCATTAACTTCATCTGCCACAACTAAAGTATAGGAAATAAGATCAGCTATGCCATATTTACTTGGCATTCTGATAGTTATTCTCTCCCTATCCCTTGCGAACTGATAGCTTTCTAACTCAGATGATCTTTGCCCTTTGTCAAGATTTCCCATGAACCCTTTTTCTATCTCATAACCATCTGGATGCTCCACCTCCAACTTAGCTTTACTTTCTGCATCTGATTCAGTAATTGCAATCTCTGTTTCTACTTTTGACTGTAACATTGACTCTTCATCAAATGTAACATCCCTACTGATAAGAGTTTTAGCTGGCTTGCCATCAACACACCATATCTTATAACCCTTAACACCTTCTGGATACCCTAAAAAACACCCCTTAATAGCCCTTGGATCTAGCTTACCTTGTTTTATATGTGCATATGTAGTACACCCAAAAATTCTCAAATTACTCAAATCTGGAGGCTTCCCATACCAGATCTCCTAAGATGTCTTAAAGTTTAGAGCTGAAGAGGGACTTCTGTTGACTAAGTAAGCAGCTGTAGTAACTGCCTCAGCCCAGAAATTCTTAGATAAATTTACATTAACCAACATACATCTAACCATTTCTATCAAGGTTCTGTTCATTCTTTCAGCAAGTCCATTCTGCTGTGGAGTATATGTCATTGTTCTATGTCTTGCAATACTCTTTAGCTTGCAGAATTCATCAAACTCATTACTACAATATTCCAGGCCATTATCAGTCCTTAGCCTCTTTATTGTTTTACTGGTTTGATTCTCAATCAGTGTTATCCATTCCTTAAACATTTTTAAAACTTCACTCTTATGTCTTAACACATAAACCCACACCTTCCTTGAAAAATCATCAATGAAGGTTATAAAGTACCTGGCACCACCAAGTGAAGGAACCTGTGAAGGCCCCCAAAGGTCTGAATGAATATAATCTAGACTATGCTTGGTCTCTTGTTTCCCTGTGTTAAATCTCTGCCTTGTAGCCTTTCCAAAAACATATTTCTCACAGAATTTTAAAGAGGAAATTTGATCACCACCAAACAACCCTTGTCTGCTTAGCTCCATAAGACCCCTTTCACTAATATGAGCCAACCTCATGTGCCACAGCTTAGTCTTGTCACTGCTTACACTAGTTGTGACCCCTGCTACAGTTGAGGACCCTGCCAAAATATAGAGCCCATTTTTCTTTACCCCTTTCATGATGACACTTCATTTTTCACTAACTTGAATCTCTCCATTTTCTGCCTTAATTGTGCAGCCTAATTGATCAATTACCCCTAGAGATATCAGATTCCTTTTAAGTTCTGGAACATATCTCAACTGATGCAATTCCCTAGTAACACCATCAAACATTTTAAGGCTGATGGTACCTATACCAGCTACCTTGCAAGCAAGATTGTTTCCCAATAAAACCTTTCCTCCTTCCATGCTTTCAAAGGTTCTAAAGAGAGCTTTATTTGGGCACATATGGAATGAACAACCAGAATTTAGAATCCACTCACCAGTTGGATGCTTCACTGTAGCCACCAGAACATCAGCTTCATCATAATCTCCCTCATCTTTAGAAGCAACAGCAGCCTTCCCATTCTTCTTCTGAAGGTCTTCAAGCTCTTTCTTTTGAAAATAATCTTTAATATAGTGACCCTCCTTTTGGCATAAATAACATTTTCTCTTCTTTTTCTTCTTATCTGTTTTGTCTTTCTGGTTACTATTCTTCTTTTGCTTGCTATTCTTTTTATTTGGCTTTGCCTTAATAACTAAACCCTCTACACTTTCCTGATCTTTCCCTTCTGATCTTTTCTTCAACTCTTTGGATTCCAGTGCATTCTTGACATCCTTTAAAGTGAGAGTCTGTCTTCCATACAGAAGAGTATCCACAAAATGTTCAAAAGAATCCGGAAGTGAACTCAACAAAATGAGCGCTTTGTCTTCATCCTCTAGAACTATGTTAACATTTTCAAGGTCAAGTATCAGCTTATTGAACTCATCCAAATGATCCTTCATAGCATTCCCTTCCTTCATTGAAAATGTATATAGTTTTCTCTTCATATACAATCTTTTGGCCAAAGATTTCTTCAAGAATAATTCTTCCAGTTTTGCCCATAACCCAGAGGCTGTTCTCTCCTTTGCTACTTCTCTTAGCACTTCATCTGAAAGATGAATGATAATAGCACTGTGAGCTTTATTGTTTATAACTCTGTCGTCTCCACCAAAACTTGAAGAACTCACATCCTTATTTTTCTTGGTCTTCGACCCTTCTTCATCATCCAATGCACTGTCTAACCCTTATTGAATTAGAATCGTCTTCATTTTAAGGCTCCAAAGGTAAAAGTTATTTTCACCATTGAACTTTTCCAGGTCAAATCTGGTGCTTGCTATTTTCGTATTAAAGATCAGTTAAACACCAAGCTCTGATACTAGTTTGTAACGCCACTTGCTCTGTTCTTGAATCAAAACTTAAAACAGCAGCTCATTCACTCAGCAAAAGCACACAATCAAGAAGTAAAGAAACATATCAAGGCAACCAAGAAACGGATTACGTGGTTCGGTTCCAAATGAACCTTCATCCACGGCTGACAAAACCCAGCAAGGGACTAAGCTTTTATTAATTAATTTGATGATGATACAAGACTAGATCAATTCAACAAATTGTAACCTCTTGATACAGAGTTACCTCTCTGTTTCGAACCTTTTTTCTTCTCTTCCTCATCACAGGCCAGCACTTGCTATTATATATGCGTTCCCTCTAATCGAAACTAAGCCGTTGCAACCAACTGTTTACCCATTTGGGCCCCACACATGCCAAGTCACCAGCTACGTCACCAACTTCTCAACAGAATATAATTAACAAGCTTCACAGAGGAGATCAAGATGCAGCTCGGTGGCTGGACTTCGGTCAATTTGTGTCAGCATTTGCTGGGTTTCGTTCGGATTCAGCTAGACGTGATGAAGATGGATTTAATTGTGGTGTGGTGGTTGACTTGTGCATCAACGATGAGTTAATGTGTTTCGTTCGTTGGGCAATGGGTTGAACTTGTTTGCTACTTTGTTCTTTGTTGCTTGTTTGAGTTGTTTTCTGTCTCTGTGAGAGTGTGAGTGGTGAATTGGTTAGTGATTACGGATTAGGTTTGGATTTGTATTTTGAATTTTTTTTTAATTTACGCTTTTCAATACTTTTTTTTTAACAGATCCGATCGAATGATTTGAATCGACTTGAATCCGATTCGATCCAGATCATATCCGATCAGATTGCACAAATTTCATTCGATAGGATTTGGCTTCAAATCCAAATCCGATCCGATGCCCACCCCGTCTCACTACACTGTTCTGTTTTCAACCAACTCACTCACTCTCAATACTAATAATTCTCTTTAAAATAATCATCATCTGGTGAAAGTAGTTTTTGTAATTTTTTTTAATAAAGGGAGCTTGTCGATATTAACCAAATAATCTACTCATTAAAAAAAGAAACTTTTTTTTTTTATAATTTATTTAGAATAAATTCTTCTAAACTTTAAAGTTTGATTTTTAAAGTACACCCCTCGTCAAAGTAATCTTAATAGAATTAGCTTCATCGTTCTAATAATATGAAAACATATTTTGATTTGATGACTAGAAAGATGTTTTTTTCTTAACTATTTAAGAGTACATGATTGAAAAAAAAAATACTAATAATAACAAAAGTAGATTAATTATTTTATAATGTTAATTGTACAAATATTTTGTGTGGTCTGCAGTGATCCCTGGCATTATGTTCGTGGTCGGGTGCTATCTCACGCAACTGACAGTCGCGTATATGATGAGAGAACGTTCGTATTCTACATATGGAACAAATAATTTAACAATTTATAAATAAAGATGGAAACGCAGGTAAAATGGAACCAATAGATGGATTATTGCTTTTGTTTGTGTTTGATTGGATCTTTATTCGTTCCTGCCTTTAATATACCAAACCATTTTTAATCAAGATTGCGGCCAATTACATGTAGTCTTTCTTTGGGATTCCTATTTTATTTGATTGAGGTTTTTGTGCGACAAATGTTCGATATATGAATTGGGGGTGGGCGTACCCTACAATCATATAAATGAATTTCCATACAGCTATTTCATATTTTTCTGAGCAAGACAAGAAAAGAAGAAGAGCGGTGAGCAAGAAAAGAGAGCAAAGAGTCTTTCCTTTCTTTTTTTTAATATAATTAGTAGAATAATTTCCATTTTGTTCGTGGCAATATCTCACTTCCTTCATCGGGGGCATCTTTCGCGGTTCATAACAAGAGCATAGGTGCATCTTCTTAAGCTGCCCCAATGGCCGTAAGAAACTGCTTCTAACTTCAGGAGAAAAGAGAGAAGAGTTTGAAATAATGTGGGGAGCCTGGTTTTTCAAAAGCACTGTCGAAGAGAGCCGAGTGATCTGAAAACAGCTTACCCCAATCCCCATGGCCGGGAGCAGAAAAAGAAAAGCGCTAAAAAAGTGTCACTTGCATGATTGCCAAACGTGATATAACTAGACATCTTCAGCCTCAAATTAAACCCTAAACCTTCCAATCTGCTCTCCTGGGCTCGGAATTTAAATGTCATATTTGTTTTATGAGGTTTTTCTGGCGTGGGACCACGTGCTTTTCTTTTGTTTGTTTGGGTTAAATATTAAAAATAACAAGGGCAAGAATAACAATTCAACAAACTTTATTCTGTTAAAAATCAAAATTGCTGGGCAAATCAAAATGGAAATGGGGGGGATCAGGTAGAGTTTTGGCGGAGAGTGGAGAATAAATGGGTTCCAATTATGATCGCAATAAATTTCTCGGGGGATATGAATGTGACTGATAATGATAGGAACGTGTGTCTGGAGGGTTATACTCATGAAACAACCTGTCCAAATATGTGAAGCGTTAATTGCTCAGTCGATGACTCAACAATCAAAGTTTAGCAAGATGGAATCAATTATTGCGAAAGATTTGCTTGTTAAAAGTGATGTAATCTATTTACTGGAGTCATCTTTAGAGACAAATAAATTGAAACTATAATTTTCATCAATTTACTCAAGATTATGAATGATATCACTGTATCCAATCACTGCAACTTTTTTTTCACTTCCCCTAAAAAGAACCGAGTGAAACTACAATTTTACAAACAACTTCAAGATTGGAAAATTGAAAGGCGTGAAAGGTGAGGGTCCTTAAAATTCAAATTGAAAGGTCAAAGGTTTCAACTATTCACTTTATCCTTCTTTTCTCTTTTGGAATAAGCAACTTCAAATTGAGGTTGCTCATTACCACTACAGTTTGCCGAGCGAAATAAACGCTCATGGGGAGCCTAATTATGAAAGGACCCATTTGTGTACCCTACAGGCAAAGAATTTTTAACATGTTTTTAGCAAATACATTAGTACTCACGTCCCCACCAATTAAACAATCTATGCGAAGATTAAGATATCCTTGATTGGCATAAAAGTAAATTAGGGTTATTATAATCTAACATGAATCATTAATTTATTAACAAGTCGTACATGGATTGTTCTGGTATGATGCGACCCATTTAACATCTCACCACTATCATATTGATTATATGACAACGATTGAAAGACGTATGGATAGAGAGGAGCCCAAGTGCACCATTTCAGATTCTTATTTGCTACGTGGAAATATCAAACGTTATTTTATTTGTTTATTATTATTATTTTGAGAAAAAGAGATGAGAAGCCTAACAAGTTTTTGAAGATCATTACATATACATTACGAGCCCAAAATTGGTGATGTCTCGTTGCATTTTACGCAAACCCACCACACATTTGGACAGATCCTTGGCTCAAATATAATTGCCCTCAACTATCTAAGGAAGAGAGTCGGGGCTCACCAAACTTTTCTACGGCCTATGAGCCGAAGAAGCTCTTCCCAGAGCCCAAGAGTTCCACTATCAAGCCCAATCACACTTGGGCTACAAGCAGCCACCGTCCAACAACCAGACCTAATTTCCTCATTCAATTGCTGTTTCTCCCACCCACAACAACCGTCAAAGAACCTAAAATCCCCAGGCCCAACTGTATTCCTCTTCACCATTTCGGCAGCGCAACCAAGACTCTCTTTAGTCCCAAAATACAATCCTTTCATCACTTGCTCAAACACCCCACTCTTGCCCACTTCTTCACCACCCTCTTTTGGGCTCACCAAAAACAACCCATCTTCTAGAGGTCCTCCGAAGAACAACGGTCGGTCGGAGAACGTCCCCGCTGCGTCTAGCACCGTCGAACGCATCTCCTTGATGGACATTAGGGACGGCCGGTTGAGTATGATCCCTGATGGGCCCATGGGCTCCGTTGATAAGAGTAGGATCACCGTCCGTTCGAAGATGTGGACCCCGTCAAGCTTCTCGGTTGCAATGAGCAAGCAGCCCTTTTCGGGCTCACGGATTGTATGGGCCCATTTGTCTCCCAAACTGCTTCGTGGAGGATGATTCACAGCAGCATCCGGATCAACTGAAGGCTCTTGGACTTGGGGCCGTGTTGCTTGCTCTGCCGCTACTAGTCTTGCTCTGAATGATCTCCAGTCAGGATCAATCAACGGTTTGAGGTGATCATCAGATGGCGGAGACGACTCCAAGTGGCAGCCTGTTATTTACAGTCGATTAGAAATCCCAAGATATTATGCATAGCACAAGCTAAAGAGAGCACCTTGAAGTGTTCAGATTAGATGCTTCTGCTAAAAGCACTTCTATTAGAAAGGCACTTGCTCACCATGCATGCTTACGAACAATTTCACAAACCCAGATCATCAAGAATGAAACTACTTACATGTTATAGACGATGAAAAGCCGACTCTTTTGCAATGAAAGTGATTGAGATAACGATTTCTCTTGGTGTAAGAAACAACTTTTGCTTTAGATGCAGGGGCAAGTTCAGTGGCTTTGGTGAAGGAATTTGATGTTAAACAACAAGCTTCCATGCTTCTTCTTCTCTCTTCTCGCTCTCTCTAGAGTAGAGTCAATCAAAATGTTGGATGATTTGATTAATAATACAAAGAAGCATTGCAAATGTGGATGAATGACGACCACAAGCTTATCTCATCGTAAGCAATTCAGCATCATCATCCAAAGTTGGATTTTTGTTTAGCTTTTCCAAGCATGGGCCGCTGCATATGACATACACTTGGCACGAACGTGGAGTCTACGTGTACATATGAGTTCAAAACGTTTTGCGGATATTTGGATTGAATGAACTTTTTTTAACTCTTTAATGTGTGAGCTGGCAGAATCCAGGCCACTTATTTGTGGGCCGCTGCTTTTTGGGATATGAACCACTAACCTTGTGATTGGAAGTTCCACAAAGGGGTGAGAGCACTTTCGCACTTTGGACTTCGGTTCAAGTGCACAGTGATTAAGGTTCAAGTGAACAGTGATTAAGATTAGGGAGCAAAGCAGGGCGATGTTGGCGATAATTGGAATTGCTTTCAGTTATTTTGTTAAACGGAGTACGGCACATGTCAATTTGATCTTCAAATAATATTCTTAAAAGGTATTTAAAATTAAAAATACATTTATGCGGTTCTCCTCCACCGCCAGTGCACAAGCAGCATGCACTGGTCTAGTGGTCTCTCTTTCCAACGGAGCCACTCATTCTATTTGTTAATAATTTTCAGATATATCTTCTTACTAATCAACAAAGCAAAACTCAACAAAATGAAAAGCTATTTATAATGCTCAATATATTAAGCG
This sequence comes from Luvunga scandens, assembly GCA_030449905.1. Taxonomy (NCBI): domain Eukaryota; kingdom Viridiplantae; phylum Streptophyta; class Magnoliopsida; order Sapindales; family Rutaceae; genus Luvunga; species Luvunga scandens. The sequence goes on from JASUUG010001265.1 coordinate 9,308,391, forward strand.
ACACAGATACTCAAAACGTAAGACTAGGCTTGAAACACGAGCAGTAGAAGACCCAGATGAGAAACAAAAATATGCCTATTAATCACAAGTGTAATATGCGGAGCAACCGGAGACTGATCTGGACACTTAGATGAATAAGATGTCTACGCATTATAAACACAGATGGTGATAATCACTTCCATTCCCACCTCGAAGCTTTGTGGTTGAAACCCTGATGACATGTTCTGCAGAAGGCAGGAAATGGCCAATGGTGGGACAACAAAATTGAATTGTGATAAGTGATAAACCTTTGACATGTAAGTCAGCTCTCCTCCGGCAGCAGACTGAATTATTTTTCAAATTTTTTGGGTTTGTGCTCGTCCTTTTTTCTGCCCAGCTCTGCACTTTCATTCTGTTAGCTGGTGAATTCTGGTGAAGGTTCCTGCATCAGATAGCAGCTATTGTCCAAGCCAGTGAAATGTCAACTTGCTTGCACTTAATTTAATTGCGGGCCGGCTGGGGAATCAAGCACGCACAGAAATCGAAGATGATCATACAGGTCCAAATTAGTAAGTACCCTTCACGTTCAATAACCTGCTAAGACGATTGGTACAGGAAAATGAATTCCTTCAGCAGCACAGGTGAATACAAAGATGGAGAAAGATTATAAAGAAGAATATCTTGCATTACGGCAACAAGTTCCATTGTCACTTGGATAAATTTGACAGGCATTGACAACCGCTGGATGCTTGAGCATACGCATATAAATTCAAGCTTAGAACTTTCTCCGCCCTTCAATAGTATAATCAGTTCACAACTATACACAGAACACAAAAAAGCAGTAATAAGGAACTTATTCTCTGGAAAATTCCTTGCCATAGGCTTTTATAAAAGTGTTCCCTACGAAACAAACCCTACCGCTTCAAGTAAGAAGATACAAGCAACATAAGAAACCCTTTCAACAGTATCTCCACCTAAATCACTCCCTCACCAATTTCTACTGAAACCTTTGCGGCATGCCCAACTGGCTTAAGATCTTTACCCAATGTGTTAATCATCTGATATATTTGTTCTGATTTAGGGTGTAATTGATCACATGCAAAAAATTCATGGGCCTCGTTATCCACCTCTACAGAACTAGCACCTGATGGCTTTTGGGCTCCAGTTTTTTTCATCTGTAGCCTCACATTAGCAACCTTGTTCCAGTCTCCTGTTGCGGCAAAAATGTTTGACAACATATTATAATTCCCAGGGTCTGACCCTTTCAATCTAATAAGGCAATCAAGCACCTCAGCCAGTTCCACTGCATTATGCTTTCGGCACGCCCCCAATAGGGTGCCCCAAATAATTGCATTTGGTTCAACTGGCATGCTTTGCACAAGCCTAAGCGCTTCATTGAGACGTCCACTACGACCCAAAAGGTCAATCATGCAACCATAATGCTCAACTTGGGGAAGAATCCCATAATCTCTCTCCATAGAGTAGAAGTACTGCACACCCTTGTCAATAAAACCCGCATGGGTACAAGCACATAAGACACCAACGAAAGTATATTTATCAGGCCCAAACCCTTCGTCTTTCATCCTTGAGAAAAGCCCCAGAGCTTTCTCACCTTGACCATGCATGGCCAGCCCGTAAAGCATAGCATTCCAAGACACTAAATCTTTCTTTGCCATCCCATTAAAGACACTCGTTGCATTGTCCAAACTACCACACTTTGCATACATATCCACCAAAGCATTGCACACATTTGTAGTACACTTAAACCTATACTTGTGAATAGAGGTATGAACTTTCATCCCCAATCCAAGCAAACCAGACTCTGCACAAGCAGCCAATATACTAATAAGAGTCCCATCATCTGGCTTCAAGCCTGCCTCCTCCATTTGATCATACAATCTTGCAGCCTCCTTCGCCATCCCCTTTTCGGCATAGCCAGATATTATTATAGTCCAAGGAACCAAGGTCTTAGCAGGCATCCGATCAAACAACAATTTTGCCATTTCCATATCTCCATCTTTACTATACCCCCAAATCATCGTAGACCATGAAACAATATTCCTGTGGGGCATTTTCTCAAATAATTCAAACGCCAAATTCATTTCTCCAGCCTTTGCATACCCATCCAATATCGTATTCCAACTAACCGCATCTCTCTCAGGCATTTCATCAAACAATCTTCTAGCTTCACTCAATTCTCCCCCTTTCACTAACCCGGCTATCATTGAATTCCAGCTCACAATATCTCTCTCACCCATCGACATAAACAACTTCTTAGCTAAACTAACACCAACAACACCACACTTGGAGTAACTATCGATAAGCGAATTGGGCACAAAAATATCACCAAAAAACCCACATTTATGTATCAGAGCATGTATCATTTGCATCAAATGAAACCAGTTCTTCCCATTACACGCCTTTAAAAGTAAAGGGTACGTAAAATTATCAGTAAAAACACCTTTTTCTTGCATATCGAGGAAAACTCGAAACGCTTGAGCGTTCAAAGAGTTTTGCACACAAGCCCTTATCAAAGTATTGTACAAATGAACATTGGGGCCTTGAATATCATTGAAAACTTTGATGGCTAACCCCATTTGGCGACAAAGTGAGAGAGAAGAAATGAGCTTCGGTGCAATGTAAGGGTCTCGTTGAAGGTCCAGTTTGATTATTTGTGCAAAAAGTTGTTTCGTCAGGTTCAAGTTTTTGTATTTGTGAAGGTTTTGTAGCTTTTCTTCTAAGAGTCTTCGTTTCGAGACCCATGTTGGCGCCCGAATTGGAGCTGACATTTGTGGCTTAGTGCTGTGAAGTTGCATTGAAGCAGCGATTTTTCATAGTGCTGTGATATTTTCGGAGTGGGTTTCCACAAAATTTTGTGTTCGGGATTGCAGAGTTTTAAACTAGTGGCGTTTGATAAGCCGGGAAGATAAGGTGTCTGATCGGGTGCTGAATGATACTTTTTCACATATTTTGAACTCAAACGTAACAATAATGTAACAATACAAGCAACTCGTTGATTTTTACCTTTTTAATTTTAACATTGGCGTTTTAACAATTAGATCCTCGGATTTACAATGCCTTATTTGTTAATCTGAAGTAGTCATGTGTTAAATTGTATTAAATAAATTCCTCTTCGCCAGTTAGAGAGTAGTAAATCTCAATTCCTTCTGTTAATACAAACTTGCATTCGCAAAGCTAGTTGGTCGCTTATATTTAATAAATTCCCCCGAAAATTTTATAGAGTAACCGTATGCTTGTAAGGTTAGAACACAAAGTTTATATTCTAATTCCCGACAAACGTGTCAAAAATAAATGAATCCCATGCATGCACTGAAATGATTTCGTAATACTAAATTTTAACGAATAAATAAAGCATCATGTGCTACACTATTTAGGATACAAAATTTATATTAGCATTCTAATTGTACAAAGATATTATCACTATGATGCATGTCGCACATTCTACAACTTGTATACATATTATACATGATAAGTATGAACCATGATTCAGATTCATTTGATTTCTTTCCCTTCGTCGTATTGTTACTCATTATTTATTAAATTTTAATTCAAAACGCTAAATAATATGGGGACCCTTATTATTGTTATTATTATATTGGAATTTGTCATTATATAGAACATGTGATGCGACTTCTTCCTTGGTAGGCTACTTATTATTATTTGATACATTATTATAAAAAGAAATGCATGTTTTGATCGTTTCAAAAATCATCATGAATTAAATAATGATACGGATAGATTAGAAAAACAATATCACATTACATACGAACGCAAGATACTATAGGGAGTTTTTTAATTTTTTTTTGTTTTTATATGATTTTTTAGACTTCTGTCTTTGGTTAGGTTTCTATATAATTATAAATTAAATCAAAGAAAGTGAGATGATGATGATGATGATGATGATTAATATAGATTCTGTTCAGGTGAAAAAAGAAAAACTTGTAGCATACGTTTGTAATTTGTTCCCCAATTTTAGTTGTAACTTGGAAGCATTGCTCTAAATTTTGCGGAGATGACGACGACGATGATGATTAATATGGAGTGGTCCTACAGCTCTAGGCGTGCCGTTGATTTTGGACAGTTGTGCAATAAATTGTATTTTAAGGGCAGCAACACAATTGTAAAGTGTGATCTGGACTTTTTGAAATTTAACCCATTCAAATTCGAATAATGGGTAAATTGGTCTATTCCTCAAATCTTAGATGGAGCCGTTAGATTTAACTACCAAATTGACGGCAATGGAGGCGCGGCGCACTTGGTGGAATGTCTGGTGCACGAACAAGTGGGGCTGAGTCTGACGCTATGTCCCAACGATATGATTCTGATTTCCGCTGTCCAATAAGAATAAAAGCGACATCGTTATGTAACATAATTTATAAATATTTGTATCATTTGCAAATTTTGTATGAAGGCCACGTTTCTGCTCTCATTAAGACATTATTACCCCCACAAACTCTAAAACAAATAGGAAGGGAGTCGGGCTGCAGGGTGGCTTTAACGACCTGCAAATTAGGTGGTCACCGACTCGTTCATATTTTAAGAAGGGTCATATTTTTTTAGTATTTTTCTAATAATATTAAAAATAATAAATTTTTTAAGTTAGGTATAATAGGAAAGAATATTCTTTAGGCCTCTCTTAATAATCATTCTACGATTAAAATTTCTTTATACAGGTTCTTTATATGATAAATTTAATGTTAAAAATTTATAATCAATAATATTAATTATCTCTTGATTCATTCATTATTGTTTCTCCAAGATAAAATTTAATTAATTTATTAATAATTTTATTTTAAAAATTTTGTTATGCTCTTCTATATAATGAAAATTATTATATTTATTGGCTCACTTTTGAAGTGAAAAAAATAATTTCTTGAAATAATAATTTTAAAGGAAATAAAAAATTATTTTCTTGACTATTTTTCTCTTTTAAAGCTTTTTTAAATCTTGCTGATTATTGTTAAAATTTAAAATATAGTTAGAAATTAATTATATTTTTTAAATTATTTTATATTTTTTTAAATGGTCAAGTTACTAAATATAAAATAAGGCTTACAAAAAAAATTTCGTCTAAGACCGTTTGCTCCTGAGGCCGGCCCTGGAAGCAAGGACCCCATTGACCATTTGGAGACGTGTTAAAACTGTAACTCCAACACGACATGATGATGAATCGATAGAGGATGGTGAGTGCAATGCAATGTCGTCCTCTGTTGGTAGAGGCAGAGGAGTCTAGAGACTAGAGCTGCCGAATCTCTCTCTCTTTCCCATCGCATCAAATAAAAATAACAAAACGGAAGCTTCGTTTTTACTAAATTATAATTATAGACCAAATTAAAAGGCAAAAGTAAGGAAACCAAGTTGTGGTGTCCGTGTACACACCATTATTATTCTAAATTCCCACTTGCAACTTGTCACCAACTCCTGAGCTTCTTCACCAACCACCCACCCGTCGCCAATCAACCGTTTTTAAGCCCCCATTTACATTCCATTCTCTCTATTCTTTGTAAAACACTTTCCTTCCAATGGAGGCCAAGCTGTTGAGAGCCTCAGCCTCTTCTCCTACAATTCCAGCTCTTAGTGCGTCCAAGTTTCCGAGACCCACTTGCCCTTTCACTCTTAGAACCAGACAAAGCTCTGCCTCCACAGTTTTGTTTTGGAGTTTGCCTGTGAAACGTGTTCAACCCGTTAATGCCATGGCTGCAACCACTTTTGTTGGGTATTGTTCAAATATTTCTTTTAAATTTGTTTATTAATACAGTTTTCACTTGATTTCGAAGACTGGGTATCTGTTATTCTTGTTAATATTTTTTGGACCTTTGAGGATATGTTGGTTATTGACTCTCGAATACTGGCAAAGTCATGACCTTTACAGTGTGGCGAGAGTTCTCATTAGCGCGTTTATTGTTTTTTTTTTTCTTGTCAATAAATTTTTATTGACATTTTTTTTCGTTTTGAGGATGCGTTATCCTAATGATTCTTGCAACTATGATGTGTGGTTAGAGGTTGGCAGTTTTCCTGAAGCCATGACCTTTACAAATTATGTATGGATTTTTTTTTTTTCGTTTTTGTTGTCATAATTCTCTGTTTGCAACATTGTATTGTTAAGGATATTGTTGATTCGATATGGGAGAGGTGGATGTGTCTCTAATTTTATTATTTACCTAGTTTTTCATTGGTTGGTTGGGAGGGAGCTTGTTTGATTCTTGGATCTGTTTTGACTCCACCTGAAATTTATCTGTTTTGAGGTTGTGCCTAGTTTCTAGAGACCCTGTATTATGTTGCCCTATAGAATAGAATAGTGAGTAACAAAATAGCTACTTTTTCACACTGTTTAGTACCTCTACTATAATATCATCTGTTTGTCTGTGAAATCCAAAGTTATATGATTTGTTTCGGATGTACAAAATTGGCCAATTCAAATAAAGGTTAACATTTGTCTTTCTCATTAACAAGCATGATTATTTGTAGCAAAAGTATTCCAACATCAAGCTGCATGCTTTATGGGCCTAAATGAACTGCCTGTTATAGTAAATTCTATTTTTTAAACAATTTTTCGTCATGTGTATGTGACTCTATCTGGTGAATTGTGACACCCTAGTCTTCCAGATGCTAATAATTCATTGATATTGTTCAGTGCAAACTTCACTGCAAACTTATGACGTCTATTTCAGATTACTTTCTGAAATTCTTGCTATGTAGTAATGGCTTGCTGCCCTCACTCTGCCATATGCCCATATGAACATGTTGTAGGTGTTTGTGTCTATTATCAAATTTACCTCATAACATTCTTGCTTTCCCTTTTACAGTTTTGAGCATTTTAGCTTTCGAGTCACAGTAAGTGGAGTATGTAAACTGACGGTTTTTGTCTGTGTAGGTCATCGGAAAGAAAGGGAAGGGTTGATGAAAGTGAAAACAGGAAACTGGAGGGCATAAGAAAATCATTAATTCGACAGGAGGATAGCATAATATTTAGCCTTCTAGAGCGAGCTCAATATTGTATTAATGCAGATACATATGATCCGGATGCTTTCACCATAGACGGACAACGTTGCTCATTGGTGGAGTACATACTTAAAGAAACTGAAAAGCTTCACTCCAAGGTAATAAACAGTTTTCTCTTTTTTCCCCTTTTTTTTCAATCCTACCCTTGTTGTTAAGTTGATGAACCTGTTTATTAACTATGATTTTAGTGTGCTGCAAATGGAGAAAGGAAAAAGAGATTTATATCATTCAAGTTCTAACCAAATTTATTTGCATATTAGTTGGGCCGATACCAAAGCCCAGATGAGCATCCATTCTTTCCTGATCAACTGCCTGACCCAGTGTTGCCACCTATGCAGTACCCACAGGTAAATTTGTAGAATGCATTGTAAGTAATGTTTTTGTTTCTAGCCCCTGATAGTTTTAGTCCTCCTAGATCCTTGTTTGGAGATCAACGTCAGAGATCAATTCCATGGCATATTTGTGCAGTTATTTTTTTGCTATGACTCTGAATTTCCAGTTAGCTTTTTCAATTTAAATGCACAGCATGTAAGCATTACCTCAACATGAAGTTGATTAAAGAGATTAGTTTATGAATTTGATTAAAGAGTAGTTTATCTTTATCCTTATTTATCAATTGTTTTGGTCATAATTTTTTCTTGGTTCTGCTTCTGATGCAAACCTTTTTTTTTTTTTAAAACAATCGTCAGGTACTCCATCCCATAGCTGATTCAATCAATATAAATAATAAAGTTTGGGACATGTATTTTAGAGATCTCATCCCAAGATTAGTAGAGGAAGGAGATGACGGCAATTGTGGATCAGCTGCTGTTTGTGATAAAATGTGCTTGCAGGTATGTTTCTCAACTAGTTTATTTATATTCATGGAAGATTTTAAGTCAGATTACCAAATGGAGGCATTTGGATGGCACTGGCAAGAAACTGATATTTTTCATCAAAATTGAAATTTCCTGAACTGAGCTTCCTCAACTGCATATTTCCAAGTGTATGTACCTCACGATTTTGTGTTGAACATAAGCTGCATCGTGGTTCATGGATTACTCTCTGGATTTTCGTTGCCTCTGTTTATGATATTGCCTCCTGCATCAGGCTTAAGTGTGACATGTCTCACATATTTACTCCCTATCTATACCTGTCGACCAAAGTACTATAATTTCCATGTTGTGCCAGGATGAAATAACCTGTGAGATGACCACATAATTCTGATTGGTTTCATTTTGAAGGAGTGTTTATATTTTGGCAAATTCGCTTCTAATGAATGCTGAGCACTTCACATCTTCTTGTGATTGCAGACTTTGTCCAAGAGAATACATTATGGTAAATTTGTAGCGGAAGCAAAATTTCAAGCAGATCCAGATGCATATAAAGCCGCCATTGAGGCACAGGTATAGTTGTCGTAATCCTTTCTTCAGTTCATTCCAAACACACTTCTGCTTCATGATCCTTGTAAAATACTAAAATTCTTTGTTACTCCTCAAACTTGGATTTCATCAGCTAATACCATTTTCTCGGTGAATTTTTCCAGGACAAGAATAAGTTGATGGAAATTCTGACATACCCAACAGTAGAGGAGGCTGTCAAACAAAGGGTATTGATGAAAGCCAGAGCTTATGGTCAAGAAGTTACACCACATGATGGGAATGGAGCTGATCCGGTATACAAAATAAACCCAAGCTTGGTAGCAGATTTGTATGGGGACTGGATCATGCCATTAACAAAGGAAGTCCAAGTCGCTTACTTATTGAGAAGGTTGGATTGAATAGGTATAGAATCTTTCTCACCCTTTTATGTTAACATACGTTAACAAATATTATCTGAAACTCCAATTTCGATTTTGGCTTTGCTGCTGCTGAAGTTTGTAATTAAATAAGCTTGTGACAGGCCCCTCACGTGCGTCTTTATAATTGTGAAAGTAGCAGTTATCCCATAAGTAGGTGATCTTGAGATTTCATGAAATTGATGCTCTATATTTCTTGGACGCTAGATCTGAGCTTGCATGCTACAGAGGTGAAAGGAGAGAGCCTTCTAGGAGACCTAACACGGTGGCTCAGTAATTCAGTTGATGATTTGTGTGTACCATATTTATGATTTATCACGATGAATTTGGCCATTTCGGTCCTTGCAAGTTTCCAATGATGCAGAGGCAAACCCTGGATCTTACCAATATCTTCAGCAGCCAAAATCGAATAAAATTATTCCAGTAATCGTACGTGTTAAATTTATATGCGACTAATTTATACTTGCTGTCAATTCATCATGATGCTTCGAACTACAATCACCTTAAATCACGTGAAAAAGACTACTTAATTTCACGGCCTGTTTTTTTCTTTTTTTAACCCCCAAGGCCTGCCCCAGTTACTTCTTGAAATCAGTCAAACCTTAAGTACCTAACCGTACCCGGCGCCCATTTACAAATTTTGAAATAGACAAAAAAAAAAAAATGAATTGCTTTTTTTTTTTTTTTTTTTTTAGTGGTTGGGTTTGAATTGTCTTCCTGATACGAGATATTATCGTTCTGGCATTCATGTGCCTCTCTAAATAAATAGAATAAATATGGATATGGTCCCCAGAAGTTGAATTGTTTAAATAGAATAAATATGGCCCCCAAAAGTTTAATTGTTCAAACAAACGTTCAAGGTAACCGAACACGCGATTTCAGCTGAAAAGGAAGGGGATTTAGCAAAATTATGTGTCAGATTTTAACGTGTAACGTAAACGTGTTTTCAATTGAAGACCATAGGGCTCTTATCCCAAAATTTTGTATTAGAAGCAGATTTCTCTCAACTCAAATTATTTGTGGGAGCAAGTTATTTAATTAATGTTTAACAGATATATATGGATTGTATTCTAAGCATACGTCCAAAATTATAGTAGATTTCAAGTCGTAGTAAATAGGGAGAATTATGTGACAAGTTCGAAATGAGGGTAAGGCTATGATTTTAATTAATTGGTACTAACTTTATAATTTTTCTTTTCAATTTATAGTTTATTATATTTTATTCGACTGACTGGAGGTTGTCCAGACCAGTCATACGTTATAGCTCAAAAAAAACAACTGCGGCTGTAAGACTGGCTGGTTGTTAAACTGAAAACAAAGCAGCAGTTAGGAGAACCATCATCCATCACCATCAATGCAAAGTGATAAAGCAGACAGGGGGACACGGTGACCGAAGACGAGGAACGTGAAGCATTGAGGGCTTTTGTTTGGACTGTCGTCTAACAGTGGAAACATGCAGTCACCGTCAGCTTTATTTATTTATTTATTTATTTATTTTATCTGCAATTCCTAATTAAGAATCTTGAAAATTATTTTTATTGCAGTACAACTCAATTTTTTTTTAATCTTTTAAATATTTTTTAAATTTTATTCTTGCTGCTACTAATATTACTAATACATTTACAGGGATACAACTTTATTTAATATACATATGAAGAAAAAAAAAATGCACCTTGATGCTTAAATTTTGTGCTAATAAGCTAGCTTCCACCATTTCCTTTTCAGAAATAAGCTGTCGGGGCCAATTTTCTTTTTTTTTTTTTTCAATAGACACGTAAATTTTAATTAAAGGAAGATAAGAGCATTAGTTTACACTTTATAGTGTTGTATATCCTATAGACGAAAAACAATCACGATACGGTTTAAAGGATTATTTTTTAAATTAAAACAATGAGAGTTTAATAGGCTGTAAGGTAAACAGAGAAATAAAAGATAGCTTTGTACTTCAATTTGGAAATGATATGAAAATTTTGAACAAATGACACTTATATGGCTAATTAAATCAACTAATTATACAAAATTTATGATGATTACATTAAAGAATCTTAATCTTAGATCGCGGAGACCATAGGATTGACTGCATGATATTCTGTTTCCTTTAATTTAACAAGACAATTGGATCTGGGTAAAATTAAATATTATTTTAACCAGAATGATCTTAATAAATAATAACAACCCCACCACGTTAGTTGTATGACTTGTATCTTGTACATGCATCATACGTACAGATCTCTAGAGACTCCTACAAAAATAACAAAAAAGTAATAACTTTTCGTGATTAGACCATACTAAAAGCCACAACATAAGAACCCGACGAATAGAAAGCCGCTTTGAAACCTTTTTTTGTTTTTTTTGGAAAGGTTGAGAGTGCGAGTGTGAGAGAGAGAATGCGGGCAGGAATGGCGGTGGCGGCAGCGGCCGTGCTGGTGGTTTCCATGACGGTTCTGGTGCCGGAGGTGGATGCAACAAGATGGATTGTGGGAGCCAACCAAGGTTGGACCACTAATGTGAACTACACCATGTGGGCAAAAGATAAGCACTTTTACAATGGGGACTGGCTTTGTAAGTTCTTCTCTCTTGGCTTATCCTAAGATCTGTTCTTTACTCGCTTTGAGTTGCCGGTGACCTAGATCTTATTGGGTTCTTTTTTCTGCATGGAATTTGGCTTTGGATCGGTTATTTTGTATGTTGTTTAAGATTTGGGGCTTCTTTAGCTGCTGTTTAGTATGCCTTAGTGATTTGTGAGTGAGTGGCGATGGCAAAGCTCATATTGTTTAATTTTAGTCCCTTTTCTTTTTTGTCTGTTTGCTTTTGAAGCTAAATTTGTTAGATCTACTTATGCTTGAAGTGACTTGATACTCTTGAAATTTTGTGTTTCCTGTTTGTTCTGTGTTTGCTCGTTTGAATCTTTCACAAAGTTCAAGTTTGTAGCCTTTAACAGTTTTAGTTTGTTTGTCATTGAAGAAGAAAATGGTTGATTTCCTATGATTTTGTCAGTAGGGTAGCTATGTTTGTGCTAAAAATAACAACTTGGTCGTGGATTGTAAATATTGAGATCTTTAATTGTTTGTCGGAAATACTTCTGCCATCGAGACATTGAGGGCTAATGGAAAACTTAAGAAAGTGGGAAAAGTAGATATGTAAGAAGCTACTGTGAGTGCGTGTTCGGATTTGATTTCTCCTTTCATTTGTTTTCTTTGCAATTATGGTTTACCAAGATCTGGAGATTTTGCTTGATGCTCTCAGTTTTTTTTTTCGCTGTGGAGATGAATTCTCTCTCCTTACTCACCTTTCTTGGGTTGTAGGTTTCTGTTGGTTGAAAAAGTGGGTTTGAATTTCTGTTTCTGTTCTTTGAAAAGGGTTTCTTTTCTCTTTTGGTATTCGTTTTGTGAACCATAACAATTTAGTTACTCATCCTTTCTCCAAACTGGCAACTTTATTGTTCATGTATTCGGTATCTTTTTTAAATTGAGTAACATGTTTGATTTTTTCAGCTGGATTAATCGATACTATAAAACATGAGTATCATTGACTTATTATGTGAACCCTTGTACAGCATTCACTTTGTGCTAACGCATCAATTGATCATTCTGTTTCCACCAATTTTAAGAATTCACTTTGCATAATATATTTGATATATTGCCACTTGGTTACTCTGTTTTTCCCCAGTCTTTGTGTATGACAGGAACCAGATGAACGTGCTAGAGGTGAACAAAACAGACTACGAATCATGCAATTCTGATCATCCCCTTCACAACTGGACCAGGGGAGCAGGAAGAGATGTGGTTCCTCTGAATGTGACCCGGCATTACTACTTCATCAGCGGAAAGGGCTTCTGCTATGGTGGGATGAAGGTAGCTGTCCATGTTGAGAACCCGCCTCCTCCTCCCTCGGCTTCCCCTATTAAAGAACAGAGCGGCGCACCAGGTACTCTCTACAGAGGCCAGCTTGTTTTGCTAGCAGTTTTTGCCATTGGTGCTGTCTGGGATGCATTCATCCGGTTCTGGTAACAGCGTCAAGCTTAGAATCATTTATAAGGATAATCAGAATCTCGTTAGACATTCCTTAAATCAATTTGTGAAAGGAATTGAGTCCTCTTCCACTTATTTTTTTGGGGGAAAAAGTTTCTTACTGGGGCAGACTATTTTGTGTTGGTTCGTGAATCGGTGAATGTAGTGTATGGTGTTCGAATTTGAAATGTAGTGTCGTGGTTGTTGGATTTGTTGACAAAGAGACTAAAAGATTTTCTTTTATTGGTTGGAGAAATTGAATGCGTGATTTGGGGCAATGCTTTTGAATTTCTTATTGTATGCAACATGTTCTATGCTACGCCACCGTTTCGATGTAAAATGGGCCACTGATTTTGGTTCTCTGTTAATTAATTATGTAAGGAGCGGTGTGCTGTCCATCACAATCATCCACTATTGGAGCAATGTTCCACGGTTCTTTAATCTATTTGCTATTTTTCATGTGTGTGAAGCATACATGACAAGGAGAGAATGAAAAAAGGAGTAATATATCTTATATTCTAGGAGCATCCAAAATTTTTTACTATAATTAATAATTTTATTAATTTGCTAAGGGAAGCTTTATCTCGTAAAGATGTAAGTATTGTAGGCTTGTTGATGCTAAAAGAAAGAAAGAAAGAAATAAATAAATAAATGAAGCTTATAAGTACCAAAAAGAGTAGATGTTATATAAAATTGACAACACCGAAAATGTTGAAAAATTGGAATGTCAGCAATAGCAAAATGTTTGAAACAGACGTACAAAATAATATCTCTTATTGTATAATCTTTCAACAAATCATACGCTAAAATCTGGATATGTCATCATTGACCGACTCTGATTGATTTTGGCATTCAATGTACAATTCATATTAGGCCATGTTCATGTTAAATAATTAGATTTGATTAGCTTATATTTTATGTAAGGTATAGCCTTTCATAAAAATGAGTCGTAGGTCTTACTTAAGCGCAAGATGGTTAGAGAGAATTGTACCTTACATAAAATGTAAAATGTAAGGTAGTCATTACCTAAATAATTTTGTTGTATTGGGCTGAACCATAAAAGTACTTTCAAACTTATTATTATTTATCAACACGTGTTCGGTAATTCGATGAAAGAAACAAAGGGAAAGAAAAAGGATTGGAACAACATAATTGAACGTTACTGCCAAATTAGGCGCGGTATCCTCTTGCCAACTCATAGATCATAATTTTCATGCTGTACATGGCGTGAAGAAACAACTCCATCATCATTCCACTAACTAATAAATCTTACAAATTTTTTTTTTTTTTACTAATTTAAGCTAAAACCCTTTAATATTTTCACAAGCACCAGAAGTGGCTCAATAGTCAAGGTAGAGGGAATTAAAGGGTGAGATGAGATCAGTACTGAAGGCGAAACCAATGGAGGTTATATGCAAAATTAGTGATTTGATCACAAAGATAATGATGATTACCGTGATGATGCGGTGTGTTTCGGCCACCGGCACTTTGCATCGAGTGGGAGGACAATTGGGATGGACTCCCAGTGTTAACTTCACTGAATGGTCTAGCCATGAATCTTTTTACGTCAACGATTGGCTTCGTATTCTCTCTCTCTCTCTCTCTCTCTCCTTCTGTTCTTTTCTTCATAATCATAGACTTTTCACAATCAAGTTTGTGCTTTGCGTACTGAAAGAAAATAGGAAAATTGAATTTCTTTAACAATCATAATGATCTGTGTTTCTTTTTTTCTTTTTAAACTCTGCCAGATATATTATTTTCACCTGCTAATCTTTCTTATTTTTAGTCATTATTTGTTTGTATGCAATCTTGGCTGTAAATTGCAGTTTTAATTTGGGCACTTTCGACATCGTGAAAAGCCATCTTAATTCATTCTTATCTATGTATTATTTATATTTAATGCAATTTTCCCCCCTTAACTATTAACTATTACTGTAACTGATAGGAAATTTTGATTGTATGCGTGCGTGCCCAATTTGAAGAAAAATTATGATTTTTTTTCTAATAATCTTTTTGGTCATGAAAAAATTATATGTTTGATTTTAAGAAATAAAAAAAGGGGAGGAAAAATAAATAAATTTCATGTCAAACCAAATAATGAGATCCATATTAATTTCTTTCCTCGTTTCTCTCTCTCTCTTTTCCATCCCTCTTCTTTTCTTTTATTTTTTTTAACCAAACATGGATTTAAGATACTGGATCAAGAAGAGATTGATTTTAATTTTATCTCTTTGGTGGTCATGTACAAATGTCATTAAAATACTTAATTATATGTGCATAATAAAATAAATTCAGTCATGTAGAAATGAAGAAGTTTCACCCTAATTTGTACACTTAAATATATTTTTTTAATTTTTAATTTTTTGTTTTACAAGTTTTCAACTTTGACAAGAACATGTACAATGTGTTGGAGGTGAACCAAACAAGTTATGAGAGCTGCAATGATCAAGGATTCATTAAGAATATAACAAAAGGCGGGAGAGATGTGTTTCAGCTCACTGAGCCAAGGCCTTACTACTTCCTCAGTGGTCGAGGATTCTGTTGGGGTGGTCTGAAAGCTGCCATTTTTGTTCAAGAAACGGCGCCGACCCCGGCTCCGGCTCAGGACAGAAACGGCTCTCCGTCGCGTACCGATAGCCGGACTATGGCTCCAGCAATGGTCGCAGTTTCAATCTCTTTGACATGGAGCATGCTTTATTGTCCATATAGTCTCATATATATCTAACTTGGTAGGCTACTTTTCTGTGGTGGAATATTCAAATACATTATAATATGCATGGACAATATTGATTTGGTAAAAAAATTAATAATTGTCGAAATTGGCTTTTCTACGTGGATATGAGTTTTGTTTTAAAAAAAAAAGAAAAAGAAAAATTTTATGTTTTATGAACAAGAAAAAGAAATTTGGAACGAAATCAAATTGAATAAAAAATGAGGTGAATCATCAATGTCACGTCCGCATCCCCAATGAGACAAAAGGATTCCCCAGCCTTATTAAGAAAATTTATCTTTGTTACTTCACAATGCTAAATATATTTATTAACCAATTAAAGGGGGAAAAAAAATCTACTGCAGCTTCTCATTCTATGCAGCCCCGCCTCTCTTACATCGAAACCAACGGAACATTGACGTTCTTCATCAACTCAATGTCGAAAATTGAAAGAATAATTTAATTTAATTTAATTTAATTTAATATAACCCAAGCGGGTGAGTTTGGCTATAGACATAGTGACAGTAGTAAACTAGCACGCGTTGGTGTATGTAGGCCGTAAATGACAATTCGTCTAGCAGTAAAGAAAACAAACGGTATGTCGTACACGCGGGCCTGTTAACGCCTTCAACAAGTGCCATGGACCAAGACAGACGATAGACGAGGAGGAGATAAGATTAAGAAGATATTCACAAGCGCAGGCATTGACGTTTGACGCTGGGCATGGCGTCGTCGGTTTTCAGTTGTCGCACACTCTCCTTCTCCCTTCCTTCCAATCCCATCACCAAACAACAACCGCCAAATCATAACAGAACCTCAACTTTCCCGCCAAATCGCTCCAACCCAAGCCCGTTACCCCGCACCACCACCCGGGTCAGGCTCAAGAATTCCTCGTCAGCGACAGCAGCGGAACAGATGAAGGAGGAAGAGTCGATGATGAGCATCGATAATCTCAACCGCTTTTTTTATCTCAACAAAGGCATCTGGTCCGGCTCTTTCCACGTACGTCCTCCATCTCTCTCACTCTCGCTATAATAATAATTATTATTATTATTGTTACTATATTTTATTTTAAAGTAGAGTACAGTGCTGCTAAGTGATGTGTTGTGGGATTTAATTTGATTTTTGCAGCAATTTGATGGTCATGGGAATTTGCTGCAAAAAGTGAGTACAAAGCTTGCTGTCAGCATTTATGGGGAAGATGAACTCATCAGTCTCATTCAAACGTAACTGCTACTCGGACTGACTTACTTGCAGATTTCAATTTCTTTATTTTTTTTTGGGACAATTTTAATTCCACTCATTTTTGGTTATCAATTTCCATCTGAATTTGAAAATCTGATTCACAATAAAATTTTCTGTTGAACCTGGTGTTTATCATGACAACTTCAATTTTGTCATGCTTTGTTATTGAGATGATAAAATTTCTCATTTAATTCATTGGATGAATGCTGTGGTTTCGGGATTGTATTATCTTGTGCCTTTTTTTTCTTTTCTCCTTGTGGCTTAAACCCAGTTGTACTTTGTAGACTTTACATTAAACAACCTCCATCAAGCACTTCAATTTCTGGATATGAAGAGCAAGAACCAGAATGGGCTGAATACAAAATTAAAGAAACCAACCTGTTCACTGTGGACAAATATCAGCAGGTGATTATCTTTGTTCTCTTCTTAGTTCAATCTTGGCAGGTCTATACCTTTGCTTTAATGATCCTGTTTGTATTCTCATGAATGTCCATTATGATTACTCTGCAGATTGGCTTTTTTCCCGACGAGAAGGCATTTTCTTTAAGGTATCAGACTGCTGGCATGTTAGAAACTGTTTTAAGGCAAGGAGTATTGGGGGAAGACGACACTGGAGAAGAATCACCCAAGTCAGTCTTTCTCAGTTTAGAAGGCTTTATTTTTTTGTTGCTTGGACATCCATAATCTATAGACTGAGAAATCAGATTAATGCATTCATTTATTCTTGCTCATCAGTAGATACACATATGCTCTTGCCAAGTCATTCACTGTCAATTTGTCCTACCTATATGGCACAACCGCCATATGATCAAATACCATACAACTCAAGTGTGATTTCCTAACTCATGGATAGTCATCCTATATAGTAGTGATGCACTTGCAGAACTGTTATTCTCTTCTTTCTTCTTTCTTCTAGCTAAGGTCAAAACTCCTTAAGCTAATTTGCCTGTCTAGCTAGTTCCTCGGAATTCTGCTTTGTCTTTGGGCATTTTCCCATATGAACAGCAAGAGGAGGTTTCTCCTGATTTCTAAGCAACATCATTTTAGTACTTATTAGTTCATGAACATGAGTGCAGCCTGATTGTAGGGAGCCATATTTGAACTATGGCAATGATCAGTTTTTGTCCATGAACATGGTTTTGATAGTCTTCCAGACATCATATGTTAATGGATATGAGATTTTTGTGGTCTAGGAATTCGCTGAAACCAACACAGCCATAGTTTCAATAGCATTTGGGTTATAAACTTTGTGCCCCTGTAAACATGGAAAAAGAATTCCTTGGTTCCATTAGAATCTGAATTCATACTTGGCCAATGTTTTTATTATTATTTATTGTGAGATTAAGAATGTTTTCCTGCTTTATGTTGGTCTGCATGGTAGGTGTTATGCAATTTATCTTAATTTTTGTAAGTTCTTCAACAATGCTATTACTTGCTGTTTCTTTACAACTTTGTTTTAATCTGCAGAAATCTTAAGCTTCCCTCTCGACGACCTGCTATCGTATGTGAGAATTGCCTATATTCACTGGAGAAAGATAGGCGAGTAAGAGCATTTCATATCATGGACCCACAAGGCATTTTGGAAATGCTTCTCATATTCCTAGAGGATAGAGATGGAGGGGTGCTTTTTCCTCCTTTTCTTGAAAATGTTGGGGTAAGTCCCAGAACAAATTTAAAGTGACCCATTAGAACTTCCTAGAATTAACAAGTTGTTTGAAATGAAAATACATTGGGCAATCTTGCTTGACGCCTGATTCCCTCTATTGGTTTCAGGACAGCAAAGACAGGATTGTACCGTTTCTTGGTAAATGGAAAGGTAGTTCTATAACAAAGCGCACTGGGGTTTATGGAGCAACAATTGCTGAAGCTGATACAGTTGCTTTACTCAAAATGGATGACAAGGGTCACCTAATCCAGGTATATCTATCAATATGCTTAAACTAAGAGTCAACTAAAATTCATTGAAATGGAATGTTGAAGAGAGCCTACTACTATTAATTTGACTAATGGCAAACTTTTAACAAAGACCATTTGCACTTAATTGGCATAAAGCATCAATATTTACTACCTACATGTTCCTTCAGTTTATTTAACTTCAAAATCTGAGTTCCGCTTGTCTTCTTTGAAATATATTCAGGATATTAATTCAACATCTAATACATCTGATGGGCAAGAGGTTACAACCAATGTGCATTGGACTGGTACCATGTCGGACAACTTGGTAACCTTTGAGGACGCATACCAATTTACATTTTTGCCAGGAGGCATGTACGTGGGATGTCCTTGTGATATTGCAAAGAGCGTTGCAGAATTCAAGTCATTCCATTTGGAGTTCGGCTGGGTTGAGACCCCTGGTAAGCGACAGAGATTGGTTCGAACTTATGATGTCGAAGGCTTAGCTGTTTCATCAACTTATTTTTCGGAGATCAAATTGTGAATTTCTCCTACTTCATTTCATTTGTAGCTATACTTCATTCAGTTTAGTAAAATCCCATCTGATGTACCAATGTGCCCGCTCATTAGTTGATTGAGTTGCGAGGTAACTAGTTTGTTAGACTAATTGTGATTATGTAATTGAGTTGAAGCCCAGATGAAATGAAACGGTGACATGCTACCATAAACCCCGTGTGGCACGTGCAGCACAATCCTTCCTAGTTTTTGGTTTTAAGTCTTAAGTTTCTCGTTGGCACTCACTTACAGATCCATGCATGACAATCTGTGCCACTACCGCGCATGGATAATATGGTGGCCCCTACCTGATGAAATGGATAGTGATTCGTGAACCGAGAATTTGACAATTGGAATAACAGTTACGAACATCCCAACTTGATTAAAAGAATTGTGAACTTGCCGAAGTTTGGTACCACGTTTCTTCATTTTTGACATTAACACAATTCCACCTGCTTGAAGCCCACGTCTATGGCTAGTTGGCCACTGCGAGTCTCCCTCTAGCTTACCTTTGCATTTTTTTTTTCTTTTTTCTTTTTAAATATACTTGGAATATATTTTTGTAAAAAAAATATTTGGTATTATTGTGGCAATCGAAAAAGAAGCTAATAGAAGTTGGCAATATTTTTGGTTAGAGAGCGACTCTACTGCTCTACTGTCTTGTCTTCAAAATCCTAGATTTGCTCCTCCATGGTGCATCCATAATAGATGAATTAATTATTGTGACTTGATTAAAAATTACGATTTTCAGATGATCTCGTATTTTTCAAGAAGGACATTCTATAACAGATTGTTTGGATAACTTGGGTTCGTCTTGTTCCATGTATACTTAATGAGATTATCCACAAATAGTTATTAGAAAAAAGGTTATTTAAAGATGTTTAGAGTTATTCTAAGTAACGTTTCAAATATTAACCTACACGATGATTTTGTAACTCTTTTCTCCTTTTTTTATTAATATATTTTTAGATTTATATATATATATATATAAAGTAATTGAGTGTAGCTTAGCATGATCCTATTCAATCATCCGGGTGTGAGTGTCCACAGGCAGGGGCTGGCCACAGCCGATGCTGAATGTTGCCTGGGTTGACACCCATCACAATCATGCCAATCAAGCGGTGGATGGACGATGATGAGAGGGAGCAGGAGCTGATGTCTCTGGTGGGACCTCGGCTAAAAGGGCCGTTCATCTTAATCATAGTCGTAATAAATTTTGTCTTTAAAGGGAAGGTACACGGCCGCCATATAAATACGGTGAGATAAAAGACTGCAGCTTTGCTTTTCCTTCGGTGGGACTGCGTGGCGGGTGCCATCGATTTCTTATCGCGTCACTAGCCATTTGATCACGTGTTCTTTGAATCTGGGCATCAAAACTGAATAAATATAAGTAGTTGCAATTGGCCCACCACCACAGCCAGCCAAGGCAATCCTGGTTAACTATTTTGCTTGTTATATAAATTATTTAATAAAGACATCAAATTATTTAATAAAGAAAACTAAAATATAACAAGGACTTCGAGAGCCTGTAATGGAAGATTTATAAAAGTCGGAATATAAACAACAGATTTTAAGTGAAGCAAAAAATATAATTCAAGGTCTCTTCAAGAATTTTTGTTAGCTGTAAATGGTATGGTAGGTCTCAACCGGGTGACATATGTTTCTAGTTACACTAAAAAAGCAGTAGCTTTGTGGTTAAAAGCTCAGCCTCTGCTCCAAATGTTTTAAGAAGTTTTTTAGCTCACAACTTCGATATTGTGTTATGCCGTGCTGAACAAACAAAAGAAATTAAAAAGAAGAAGCACTTTTGGGGGGCCTTTGACGGTCGTTCTCGTACTTTATGGCCTGCCGGTCTCGAAGGGCATACAAGTGAGGGAGAGAGAGTAGATAAAGACGCACCCCGTGTTTGGCTCCACTTTATCCACTTGGCATTTCAATGGGGTTCTGTTTGATACATTGTTTTATAAATCTTGTTTAATTACGTTGGTTGATATATAAAATTTCACACTTTTATCATTGACTCTGGCTAAATAAATAAATGAAAACTACTGTCATAACTTCAATGTTACCAAAAACAAAAAAAAAAAAAAAAAAATTTAGCACAAATTTTATTATTAACTTGCATAATTAAGAGCCGTACAAGAAAATACAAATAAAAATAAAATACTTTTGTATTTTTAATTTCCTTTTGAATAAATAAAAAATGAGGTCATTGTCAATTATTGCTCCACTCCATAGACTTGGTTTCAGGATGAGTATGAAACTACCATCAACTACCCGCAGATAAACATTAACAAAAGCAGGAAAGAAAGAAGCTCATTACCACAAATTCAAGTTTTGTTTCTGAATAAAGCAACTTCGTGCACAGAGCTGAGACCTTTTATTTTATTGAAATGGCAAGTGGGAAAGAGGACTTAACAAAGAAGAAGCGCCCAACAATCATTCTCCCTCCTCGTCCTTCGATGGAGTCTTTATATGGTGGGTCTGGTTTGAGCCCTGGACCCATGACTTTGGTGTCTAGCTTCTTTGCTGAGGACTTGAACAATCAATCTTTCTCTCAGCTTCTAGCTGGAGCCATGGCCTCTCCATTGGCATCTAAGCAAGCTCAGAGCTTTTTGGTTGATTATAGTAAAGATGGGGATGGAGATGGGGACGACAAGAGTTCTGGTTTTAAAGAGAATAGGCCAAGAAGTTTGGTGATTGCAAGGTCTCCATTGTTTACTGTTCCTCCTGGGTTAAGCCCTTCTGGGTTGCTTAATTCACCTGGCTTCTTTTCACCTCAGGTATTCATTTGATAAGCTTTTGTGTTGCTTTTTTGTTTCTGCCTTCTCGGGTTCCATTGTTTGCTGTTTTTAAGCTGAAAATGGAGTTATTATGATTTAGATGGTTCTGGATTTTGTTAGAGATAGAGGGTAATATTTTGTGAAGGGACATCATGGTGGCTTGAAAAACTACGTTGTTTGGTTCATTTTAGAGTCAATGATTGGTCTAAAGATTGGGTTTGCTTGAATTTCTTATTCTATGATGATTATGTATTGCTTTGAAGTTGCTTATTTGATGGTTTGGAAAATTAGATGTGTGAATGATGGAATTTGGAACCCATCTTGAATCACAATGCCTTAATTCTAAGAAGCAAGTACTTTGATATCGGCTTCCCAGGATTTGAAGCATAAATTTTTAGATTTGTTAATGAGATTAGATACACAAAGGGCAATATGACCGCAATGGCTAATGTGTGTATAGTGGGTGCTAATGGACCATACTTTCTTCCTGTATCAATACTGATGCACAGCAGCTGCTTGTATCTGTATCAGTCATTCATGTGTTTGTATCTTCAAATCCATACAGAGCCCATTTGGAATGTCCCACCAGCAGGCGTTGGCTACAGTTACAGCTCAAGCTTTCCTAGCTCAATCTAGTATGCACATGCAAGCTGAATATCAGCCTTCGTTGTTATCAGCTCCTGAAGAGTCATTGACTTGTTATCTATCAGTCACTCCAGATGAACCTTCTCAACAGCAGATGCCACATTCAAACTCAGGCCCTCAAAGTTCTATGACGGAACCACTCGAGGTCTCTCATTCTGATGGGAAACATATGCATCCTTCTGCTGTAGATAAACCTACTGATGATGGCTACAACTGGCGTAAATATGGGCAGAAGCCAATTAAGGGCAATGAATATCCTCGAAGCTACTACAAATGTACACATGTAAATTGCCCTGTCAAAAAGAAAGTTGAGCGTTCTTCTAATGGCCAAATAACTCAGATTATCTACAAAAATGAGCACAACCATGAAAAGCCTCAACTCAGTAAACGTGCGAAAGATAGCAGTGATGCAAATGAACATAATAATTCTCAGGCTAATCCCGAACCTGTTTTGCAAGGTCAAACTCTATATGCCAGTTCTGTTCTAGGAAGTAATCAGGAATCTGCTCAAGCAGCCCCCATACATCTTGCTGACTCAAGTGACAGTGAGGAGCTAGGTGATGCAGAGAATAGAAAAGAGGGGGATGATGACGAGCCAAACACTAAGAGAAGGCAAGTTTCAAAAATATACTGTATATATTCATGTAGATGCTGTCCTTCATTCTTCTAAATTTTGAGTTTGTTTGTCTTCAAAACCAGGAACATTGCTGTAGAATCAGAGGTAGTGTTGTCTCAAAAGACAGTCACAGAGCCAAAGATCATTGTGCAGACAAGAAGTGAAGTTGATCTTTTAGATGATGGCTACAGGTGGCGTAAGTATGGGCAGAAAGTGGTCAAAGGGAATCCCCATCCAAGGTAGTAATTCGGTTACTTATCTATTTCTTTGAATCTTGTTCTAATTGTTCACTTTATGCCAGTGGATTCTTGGGAAGTGTTGAAATAAAGGTCATAAGGAGCTCTCCCTCTCCCCCCTCCCGAAAAAGTTCCAGTTTTACAGCTGTTAATTTAACAGATAGAAGTAAGTTACATGTATATCAAATGTTGTAGGATTGATATGGACTCCAGATTGCTGGGTGAAGGCCTATGATAGAACCAAATGATAGTCTGAAAGAGTTTACCATCTGTCTATAGAAACACTATTTGATGATGCTGGTACCTGTGATATTTATGCCGTTCCATGGATTTAGAGGTCATGAAATGATAAAAGTTCTGGTATGCATTTCAGTGGATCACCATGCTATAATTTTGGCCATGAAACTGCCACTTTCACCCAATTGCATCTCTTAGTTTGTGAACTTGTAACCCTTGTACTTCTTTTATGAGATTTGATTTTTATGTATAGATTCGATGAGAAAAAGAAATATGCATGGGCTAAGTTTACTGTCCATTTGCTCAACCTGACAATCATCAAAAGCTTGCAAATTCTATTTTGCTGGTTCATTAGACTTTCTTTTTCTGTTTTGCTGGTCCAGAAATAATTTGGGATCCTAGACATATTTGTAATGGTTCTGCAATTGTTCACCGAGATTGCCATCTGGCAAGATAATTGAAATTGCCAATTAGTATCGTACACATTTAACATACGGATAGTCATTTTACATTTGCTTCCTATTTCTTCAGGGTAACTAATTGTTTTTCTTCTCCCTCTCACTTATTTTCTCTTTTGGATTTTTTTAATGGTATTTTGAATCTTTTTATTTGCGGCTGTGTTTTTGTTTCCTTAAAAATTTTCATGCCACTGGTACTATCACCCATTTGTTCTATTAATGGGATGGAAACTGTTCTGATGTGTAACATATCTATCCACAGGAGCTACTACAAATGCACTAATCCCGGATGCAATGTTCGTAAGCATGTTGAGAGAGCTCCAGCAGACGCCAAAGCTGTCATAACTACTTATGAGGGGAAACATAATCATAATGTCCCAGCAGCAAAAAATAGCAGCCATAGTGCAGCCAACAACAATGCACCACCACAGCTAAAACCAAACAAAGCGGTGACTGAGAAGCACCCCTTACTTAAAGACATGGATTTCAGACCTGATGACCGAAGACCAGTGCTTCTGCAGCTAAAGGAAGAGCAAATCATAGTGTAAAATTTTCTGCCAAAATCAGTTAAGTAATCACTGCACCTGTTAAGAAGCTGGTGTCGGCAAATTAACAGGGAGCAAGGTGGAGAAATATTCTGAAAAAGAATCATATGGAAGATCATGGCCTTTCGCTGATATTGGCTTCCTGTATGCGTTTCTAGCTGCCAAGTTGTCCTTCCAAGACAACCTGCTTTTCTACATTTGAATTTGCAATTAATAGCATGTATGATTTTTCACTTTATACGGTAGATTTTCCATGAAAGATTGGAAATATGTATGTTGTTTTTGCCTGATAAATAACAGCCCTTTGTATGTTGGTTGCAAAAATGTTGGCCGGGGAAACTATGGAATTCATCTTGGTATGCATAGATAAATTTTGTATCTTGTCTAAGGTGGGAGATTCAAACACACGAGATTAAGTGTGCTATGTTAGGCTAAAAGAGCTCAACTGTGTACAAATATGCTTTGGAATGATTAAGATTACTTTAACAGTGGCATCTATTTTTCGTGTGAAAGGACATTGGCTTTATTTACTTTATAGGATTTGGATTTTCAACTTTCAAGGTTTGCTGCCGGTTAGTGGTTACTTTCTCATCTTGACCCGGGGGACGTCTTTAAGAAAAATGTCTATCGTTTGAGAAGCAACAAACATTTTCATCGATTTGACATACATATCAGTTCTTATTTCTTTGATCCCAAACAGTAAAAGCTTCACCTTTTCATTTACTGTTAAACACCATCCATTTCTTCCCAATCCTAGTTGTCTCTCAACGGTTTGTTAGTTCTAACTAAGCATTTCAGTTAGCTAAATCAACTTCATTCTTTCTTCTTTTTCTCTTTTTGGTGGCTATAATTTCAATCTTTCTTTTAATAGATTCTAGATAAGTTTTGGATAGGGTAAATTTACAATAACCCCCCTTCCTTTTTCAAATGTATATTTATGTTTTAATTAACCTCTTATTTTAAAAAAAAAAAACCACAAATAAAGGAAAAAAATTAAGAGTGGATTTAATTTTTTTCTTTTTTTTTTTGTTACCTCAATAAAAATTAGATGTAAAATAATAAAGTTTTCAAAATTGAAGGAGTGATTTGAAGATAATCAATTAACGAGAGAATAAATTAAAAATTTATCACTTTAAATATATTAGTTATAACGTACATTTCTTACCACATGAACTCGGAGTACTCGAATTGCAATTTATTTCAAATTTGTATTATTACCTAGATTATAGCCCAATAGTAACCCATCCTCTCAATAAAAATGAGAGAGCATAACCTCTATAACCTCTACAACCAAGACCTTATATTCTCCTCTCATCAATAGAATTAATTTAAGTTAAATTGAATAAATTTATAATTGTAAATATATGGGTTTCAAAAACAAAAATGATTACCTCACAACATCGCTGAAATTTACTCAAATTACACAAGATGTTCCGTGGATATCCGAAGTAAGAAGAAGTTTTGTAAGACATAAATATGCATTTGAAAAATAACCAATACTTATAATATACACAGGAACATCGACCCCCTGCTCACGTTAATGGGATTATTATTTTTATTGAACTATCAAGAAAAAACTAGACCCCATGCCGATGAAACAAAATTAAGGCTAAAAGTAAGACCACCTAATTAAGTGGTTGACGATGATGATTAGTAATAATAAGTCTAGTCAGTAATCACTGTCGAAAAAGTAATGACCAAACCCAAGATTCGTCAAGAAACGGTATCGTATCGCTGCATGCAATGCAACCACCACGAGGTCCACTGAACTCTTTGGCACCAAAATCAACTAACGTAACAAGAAAATGATAATAACAGAAATTCTGTAACGGTCACATTTTCATCTTTTGCAGAACCAAGAAACCCTGAAGACAACAAACAACAAACAGAAAGAAGTTCCGATTGGGACCCACAATTATCTCAGTGTCTCTCTCTATTTTCAGGTCTGTTTTGTTAGAAAAACATCCTCCGCAAATCTCGCAACTCACAGCCAAAAACACAGCTACAAAACAAAAAAAAACAGAACTTGCTCTGTTTTTCTTGTTTCTATAACTGTGTCTTTTTTAGTGTTTCTCGTTTTTTCGGACCTAATGGCGACCCATTCGTCCTAATGTGAGGGGTGAATCCCCGTTCTGGATCCATCTCCCGCTCTGGGCAGTCTCATTTTCGGGATTTGGGTGATTTATGGGTTGCGTTAGCTCGAAAAAGGCGGCGAAGGCGGCTAGCTCCCCCGTTTTTGAAGCCTCTGTTTCAAAAAAAAGGGTTTCAGAAAATGCAACATTGAATTTGAATTATGTTTTTTCATCCAAGAATCCATCTGGGGCTCTTGATTTTGGTTCCAAAGAAGGGGAGAGATCGGCGGATAAGCCAAAGGGAAGCTGGGAATTGAAGAAATTGAAGAAAGGGAGTTCTAACAAGAAGAGTAATGCTTTCAGCATTAAATTGGGGTTGTCTCTTAGGCATGTTGATGCTGAACAGATTGCCGCCGGTTGGCCCCCTTGGCTCATCGCTGCCGCTGGAGACGCTGTTTATGGTTTGGTGCCTATGCGTGCTGAATCTTTTGAGAAATTGGAGAAGGTATGGAAGATTTTTGGTTTATTGGCTTTGTTCTTTCGGTTGTTTTGAGGGGTGTGATTGAGAAGAAGTTCATATTTGAGCCATTATACACATTTTTGTTAAAACTTAACATTGGAACAGTGCAGGATCGACATTGGTGTTCAAGTCCCCCGAACACTTACTTTTGTTGATGAATTAAGGTTTCAATTGATACAGACAGAAGTCCTATGAGGATGATTTTGCCCCATAGTTTATGTCAAAATTGGTGCTGACGAGGCTTCATTTTGACTTTTCTTGTGTTGTGTGTAGATTGGACAAGGTACATACAGCAGTGTATTTCGAGCCCGTGAAGTTGCAACTGGCAAGATGGTTGCTCTGAAGAAGGTGCGGTTTGACAATTTTCAACCCGAGAGCATTAGGTTTATGGCACGAGAGATAATGATTCTTCGCAGGCTTGATCATCCCAACATCATTAAATTGGAGGGGGTGATTACATCAAGGTTGTCAAATACCATATACCTTGTTTTCGAGTACATGGAACACGATCTTGCTGGACTATCATCTTGCCCCGACATCAAGTTTAGCGAGCCGCAGGTATGTTAGGCTTTTGATTTGTGTTTCTGAGTTTGTGCAAAGGTGACATGTAAATGTGGTATTAAGCTTAAATTTTATGCGCAGGTAAAATGCTACATGAGGCAACTACTACATGGAGTAGAGCACTGTCACTTGCGAGGTATAATGCATCGTGACATTAAAGCATCTAACATTTTGGTCAACAATGACGGAATTTTGAAACTGGGAGATTTTGGATTAGCAAACATTCTTACCTCAAAGAACAAGCAAAAACTAACAAGCCGTGTAGTGACTTTATGGTATCGTCCCCCTGAACTTCTAATGGGGTCGACTAACTATAATGTATCAGTGGATCTGTGGAGTGTTGGCTGTGTATTTGCGGAACTTCTCATTGGAAAGCCTATCCTTAAAGGGAGGACCGAGGTGATTGTCCTATTACAGTTCTAAATCACTGGCCTACTTTTAAATGTTACTTATGCGGCTATCAATTTGCAGGTTGAACAATTGCACAAAATTTTTAGGCTTTGTGGTTCTCCACCTGAAGAGTACTGGAAAAAGTGTAAGCTTCCTCATGGGGATATGTTTAAACCCCAAAATCCTTATGAAGGTTGTCTTCGAGAGAGATGCAAAGATTTTACGCCAACTGCTGTGGACTTGATCGACACTTGCCTTTCCATAGAACCGTACAAACGTGGGACTGCATCGTCTCTGCTTATGTGTGAGGTAACACGTACAGGAGATTTAAATGAGTTTCTCAAGTTGGATGCTGTAATCGTCTTAGGCAGTGGGCTTTAGCTTTCTAACTTGTCTGTCTAATCCTTCAGTATTTTACCACACAACCTTATGCTTGCGATCCATCAAGCTTGCCAAAGTATCCACCTAAAAAGGAAATTGATGCCAAACAACGAGATGAAGCACGGAGGTGAATAGCATCAGCATATATATTGGGTACTATGCAATTATGTATTGTAGTTTACCAACATTTCTCATGCAATTGTCATTTTATGTTTAGGAAAAAGGTCCGTGCTAGAATGCGGGAGCCAGCTTCATCCAAAAGACCGAGAAGAGCTCGTCAAGCCCTGCAAGTGCAAGAGCCAAACAGTTACAGTAAGGTGGCTCCAAAAGAGGTCTCTCCCTATCTCTGTCTGTATAAAAATCATGCAAAACAGAAGAAGGGTGAGCCTAACTTGTTTTTTTTTTTTTTCCTGTAGGAACTGGAAGACGAGGCTCATTTTGCCGATAGAAAAAATAACCATAATGATAATAATAATGATAACACTTTACATACATATAAGGGAAGAGGAAGTGCTGTAGGTAGAGAGCCCCGAAATCCAACTTTTGATACAATATCAGAGACATCTCGAGCTACATCTACATCGCATGCATCACACGGGGACACTGTCTTCACAGTTCCAACGCAAATCTCAGCATCAAGCGGCTTTGCCTGGGGGAAAAACCAACAAGAGGAAGTTGCAGCCTCGCTGTCATTAAGAAGTCACACCAGTACATTTGATGCATCCTGCCTTGGCTTTGAAGACAATACGTCTAATTTAACAAAAGATGATACAGTGATCCATGTGAAGCCTAAGGAGAAAGATTTGTTTGAGGCTTCCATGCGTCCGATGCAGATGCCACCAAACCAATCTCACAGCAGGGCACAGTCTTTCCAAGTGCAGGATTATTTGTCGGACACTTGTGATAAAGAAGAAGTCGGGGTTGCTCGCAGAAATGGTCTGGTAAGTTATAGCAAGTAGTCTCAGGATGACCCAAATAAATTTTTATCATGACCGTAACCTCGTTTTTTCATTTTTTCCCTCACAATTTGTTAGAGCCAGCAGGAGCAAGGAAAAGTTAAATTTTCTGGTCCACTATTATCGGAATCTCACAAAATTGATGAAATTCTCCAAAGGAATGAAAATAACATCCGTCATGCAAATAGAAGATCAAGGTTCTACAGAGGTACTTGAGACTTTGATTCGTTATCAGTATGCAGTGAGTTTCAAAGTCGAAGCTAGTTCCACATTTGGTTTTCTTGCTTGTCGAAAAGTTAATGGTGTTACTTCATATTGGTTTCTGCAGAGAGATGATAATCAGCCGGAATTGCTGAGAGATGATAATCAGCCGAAATTGCTGCTGCTCAGTTATACGCGCACACGGCTCTACATTTTGTTGATTTTTGTTCTAGATTGATTGATTTGTGGTCTAAATTATAAAAGCGTATTATACTAATGATGTAAGTAATATCTTGAGTTTACAGAGGAAAGCAAACGCAGCTGCCAAATGCTGTATGCACCGTGCTGCACTGCACGTGCACAGCTATTTTTTCCATTTTTATTTGAAATTTTATTAGAGGAAGGATAAGAGTAGTAGGCCAAAGCCAGAGCCAACGGATTATTTATTTATTTTTTTTTTCCAATTCAATGCAGCGACAAGACGACCCCTTTTAAAGTTGTTTTAAATTGTGTTCTGTTCTGTGGCAAATATTTCAAATTGCTTGCTTCTCAAGCGTATTGCTTTTATTACTTAATTTGAAATTATTTAGTTATTTACAAAATTTACAGTCTTAAATCCTGAACTTTGTTTGTATCATTCCCAAAAACCCTAATTTTTGTAAAAAGATCAAAATTTAATAACAAAATGGCAAAATACCAAAATTCAAAATCAGAAGTTTCTCCAGTTACTCTGCAGATGTCGACGATTTACACGAACTTGACGAGGAACAGAATCCATTTTGCCGGGGAAAAAAAAATTAAATTATCAAAAAAAGAAAAAGAAAAAAGAAAAGATGTTTATGTAGGGCAAATCCCCTCGCTTTAGCTGCAAGCACTAAAGCAGCAAAGCGGCCATGGAGCCCCAAAATTTTACTTAATGTACGCCTATCGCACTAGCGTACGCCACCAGAAAAATACCCTCTCTCAGTGGAATACCACGCCACCTCTTGCTGAAGAGGTAAGCGCTCGGCCTTAGGCGCATCTTCACATGTAGGGCTTCATTCCATCTCTATTTATACTATGGATTTCCAAGTGGAGGCCCTCATTTTTCTTTCTTTTACCTTTTCTGCCACTGTTGTTTTTTATATTTATCAGTATGGTCCTGTCAACTTATCATGATTCATGTCATCAGCGCTGTTCGTTTTGGCGATTTGGGGTGAGCTTTGGCCTTTGTGGGGGTAATAAGCTAACCTTGGGTGAGATTGAAGAAACATGTTTAGTTAGGGTTTTATTTTTAATTTTTAAAGAATAATTTCAACCCTAATTTAGAATCTAAGATCCTATACACACACGCACACACAGACAGACACACATACACATATGTATTGTCTTTCTTTCTTTCTTTCTTTGAAAACTTTGGAAGAAAATTGTTTTATAAATTTCAATGCCAACATACAACAGTTACAATTTTTAATTTATAAATGTAATATTGTTTTTGTACTTTCGTAATTAGAAAGTATTATATGGATTTTGTTTTTCAAAATTGAGTTAGTAATAATTACTGCGTGAGTATAGAATTTATAATCTAGTATTATTAAGAAAACAATTAATGGCTATCAAAAATAACCCCCCCCCCCCCCCCCCAAAAAAAGTGACATATTAATGTTGATTTTTTCTTGGGTGGCGGCGGCGGCATGTCTATAGAATATAATCTACTACCCAATCGAAATTTATTCTCGTTCGGTTGAGAAAGCATGTAAAGACTTTGCACAAATGCAAAGCTATAAGGCTTAATTAGAGAGAGAGACACGTAGACAACATAAAATATAATTAATACATAGAACAATTTGTTATTGCTTTAAAAGAGTTAAAAGAACATTATAATTAAGATACTGGTAACAAGGAATTAGCTTTCGCCACTCCGTTTCATTTACTTAAAAGAGTTGAAATTGCAGGGAGGTTCACTGCAACACGTTGATCCTCTGTTACATTGGGGGGGAGGAGGGAGGGAGAGTATGTGTTATTGAGCGTCAGCCATCTCAATTAATTCTCAATCATCACCAATGGTCATTAGTGTGGGTATTTGGCCATAATCAACAAAATCAATCTTGTTTAACCTCAAACAGCAAAGTACTTGCTCTGGTAATTCCTCTGGCTTTTGTGCCTGATTCATGGCATGTAAACAAAAGGTTTTAGTTATATTTCAACTTACAGCATCTATAGTGTTTGACATATATCATAAGCAAGCACTGAATCGACTGATCTATTTTTACCTGGATGGTTAAGCCCACATCAAGAATTCCGTTTGCCAAACGTTCTCGGAATGCTTCAAGTCCCTTCCTTGATATGTAGCTGAACCGGTGAATGTCCAGATCAATTTCAAAGTAATTCGGGCCCTGCAAGAGAGAGAGACACAATGCAGTGGTTGAGCACTGGAATGTACAAAAAGGGTTTTACGTGTTTCACATGGTCCTTAAGGCCGTAGCATGAAACATACTGAAGAACAGGAAATTTGTGCTGTACCTTATAGAATTCATGCTGGGGGCGTGAGAGGACTGGTTTTTCATTATAAGCATTGACAAGCTTCTTTTCAGCAGAGCTCATGTTGAGATCCTCAGGATTAACCAGTCCGGCCATTATCTTTAGCCTTTCTCTGAAAGGAACAATTGAGTCTTTTGCAAATCCTTTAACCTTCTCCATTTCATCCTCAACCAGTTTCTGCCGTAAAACAAATTATTAGAGAGGAGTGAAAGATTATATTCAATAGCCGAAAGAAGATCAACAGTAAATGCTACATTCACTGCAATGAAGTCTTGGAAACTGTCTCAACAATTCATGTCATAAATATGAGAATCAGTGAATGCATGTGGCCTAGCACACATTAGTGTGGTCAATACAAAATACACTGAAATGGAAAGCCTTCAACTTTTCAATCCAATTAATTATACTGAAATTATATAGTAGGTTTGACTAATACATTTCTTTTGGCTAACGGCGAAAGCAGCAAAAAATTTCTGAGGCCATAGGAAACATGAAAAGCATTTGTGCAAAATAACAAAGAGAAGTAGCATATCCAGACACTTTAAAATGATGTTACCGTGATACTTTCTTGATACCGGGGGGAGATTACTTTCTCAAAGTTCTCAGAGACTTTGAAATACAGGACGAGACTCATCCCTTCGCCATCATTATCTCCAAGGAACATTGCAGCAGGGTAAGTAGGCAGCTGCCAAAAGACATAAGATATGATTAGATGTATGATGTTTGTGTTAACTGAAAAATCTGCAGGCAAAAAGGCTATTTTCTAATCGTTATACACTTAAATACCTGAATATTGACAATTAAAAGTGGAGGGACCTTGCCATCGGCTTTCAAGTAAGGAAGCTCAAGATGTTGGGCAATGTGATTTATCTTTCTTGGGCAATTAAACAAATCAACACCTATGGGGGTGAATGGACTGTGATCCGGTGCAGGAGACTTGCGTTTATCTCTATGTAGTTGATTATTGCATAGTTAGATCCTCATCAATGCTCATAAATACAAAGAAGGTAACTACTCATTGCATGTACCTCCAAATCCATTTGAAAGTCACTAGATTAAGTGAATTGGCTTACTTGAAATATGTCTCGCCACGGAGTTTAAAAGTTGATGGTGGAATTTCAGCCCAACATCCTGGAGTTAGCTTCTCCCCTGTGGAACATGGAATTACAAATCCTGCCTTGGGACGATACAGGAATTTTTTTGAAGTACCTGCATGTATGTCAATTCATTTGCAGTTGAGTACTTAACAAGCAAAAGCTCAGATAGAAAACACTCGAGCCATATTAGTGAATATGAACTTGAATACTCACATTGCTCTGTTGTTTCTTCTCCATCACATGATCTCCTCTTGAAAGAAAGACGGAAAACAGCTGACTTCATTCTTTGAGGCTGTGGCCCTAAAGCTGCCGAACTCAGAATCTTGTCATTGAAACTTACAGAAGGATTCAACCGATGTAAGCCCAATTTTAAGGGTTTCCCTTCAGAGTTACATTTCTCATCTTTGAAGCCCTTAAAGCTTCCATAAGACTGTTCTAATAATTTCTTCCTCCTGTTGCAAATTTCATCAGCCTTTCCCAAGCGTGAAAAGTCATAACCTTGGGTGCTGATGACTCCGGACCTGTTTGATTCCATAAATTCATCTTTGCTTGAATACTTTTCTGGTTTACCTCCATCTATCTTTATATAACTTTCATGGTATTCTTCGTACTTGCCCTTGCCATCCATAAAGCATGAAGAACTTTCATACTGAAGCATATGGCCGCTTGAAATGTTACCAATTGGATTCCCTGCTACTGGAAAACCATCTATCCAGGGGGAAAAAAAGAAAAAAGAAAAAAATTCATAAATTTGTGGTATAGCTGATTTTATTGTTCCAATCTAGTTGAGAAAATGCTTGGCTTTTGTTACCTCCGTGCACACTAATGAAATCATCATCTGAATCAGAGTCCAGAATACTGACTGAATCAAACCAGGCATCCTCTTGACAAATTACTGCATATATAAACTTTATAGTCAATTTCAAGTTTTATGACAAATGGTGGCGTATATTTTTGGCCACAAAACTGAAAGACAGAAACTCCTATAAAAATTAAGTCTGAGATAAAACAAAAAATAGAGATCTGAATCATTATAGGATAAGTATGCCAGCACATAATTCGCCAAATATCTCAATATTGGACAAAAGAATAAGACAATTATATACCATTTGCATCAACTTGACTACGGTGCCATTGCATTTGGGTAAGATGGAATGCTGAATTGGTGACTTCAGATCTTCTGCGGGTGGTAGTTGCACCCTTCTCAAAATCCAAATGTACATACTCCCTAACAGCAAAATCTGTTACACGTGATCCTGGATCATTATTCAACTTATTGGTTCCATCTGGCCCTGAATTGATAATCTTCCGGTGGCACTTGGAGGATCGGTGATGGCGCCTTCGCCTTATTCTAACCCTACTCGCTGGTGTTGATACACAACTGCCCATTATCCAGGACTTTTATTTACTGAATCCTGTTAAAAATAACTAGCTAAGTATTTCTGTCTTAAAGAAGTTATTTAAACCTTACAAACGTACGAGTAAGAAAGAGTGCATATGTAGGTATCATAAACAGTGAGCAACATGCAAATCGATTGAAATTTAAACTCACAGGCTTGAATAAAAAGATCGTTCAATTAGTTGAGGTAAAAAATTGAACCAATCAACGTCCCTCGGCAAGTATTGTTTACGAAGTTGCAAAAAGTAAGTCGAGAAGAGGAAAATGAGAGAATGGTTGTGTTAAAGTTCATGGAAGCTGCTGTTTTGACAATTACATATTGACTTTAAAAAATTTGGAAAATTTGAAGAGAAAATCAAAACACTGCCAAAAGGGTCCCCGATGGATGAGATAAGAGAAGACGAAAGCGAGAAACAAGATTTGCGAACAGAGCGCTATCTATGAAAGGGATAAAAAAACTTACAAGGTGAAACATGCATTATGCAAGCAGTATTATTAATTATTATGATTTATGACAGACAATGTGAAGCCAAACCCAGAAAAGAAAAACACAATGAACACATCAACAACAGAAAACATATCACCGCAAAAAAAAAAAACAAAAAAGAGATAAAGAAACCAACCTGAATGTATAAAAATAAAAATAATAATACTAAAAGAACCCTTTTTTTCTTTCAATCTCCGTCTCTCTCCTTCAGCAAAAGAGTGGGACGGGTCGGATCCGAACAAGCGGATCCGGGACCGAAAAGGGCCACAAGGCGATCACTAACCAATTTAATGAAGAGATTTTTAAAGGGGGCTTGTAAATGAAGAAGAACCGGTAATGTATCTAACTAAAACGTCTGTTAACAGTTGGTTTGTTTGTTATACTTGCAAGGAAGAAAGATCGAAAAATGAATTAGAGCTTCTGTTCTTCTCTTTTTACCCCCTTTTTTCCTCTTTTTAATAACAAATTCGGTTGTGTTTTATTTGTGTAAATTGTTTTTATTAGTGAATTAACCATGAACGTATCCCTGAGTTTAGCGTGCTTTGCGTGTTTCCAAATTCCGCTGTCAAAAGCCTTTGTGATTTGTTGTTTGTTGACACGTCATCCCTCTGTCGACTCTTCTATCAACTGTTTTCCTTTTTCTTTTTTTTTTCCAATTCCCTCTAAATCTTTTTGTCTTGTTATGGTTATTTCTGTTAATTTACGCGGCAGAATTATTTTTTTGTTTTTAATTTTCTGTTTTGTTTTACTTCATTTTATTTTGGAGTACATTTTCCAGACGAATTCCGCACAGTACTTTTAAGGTGTCCATGACATTGACAGTTACCCCCAAAAGAGCATTATCAAATAAAAGATTGGCTTAGTGTAATAGTAATACCTTATAATTAAGTCACTTTCTATCACATCTATTTCATAATCTCATATTTAAGAGATAGTTTACCACTTTTGTGAAGCACCCCTTGGAATTTCAAAAGTTATGTACATATATAAACCCTTAATTTGATGGCCTTGTAGATCTCTTAGTGCGACTTAATGGTGCTAAGAAGTCAACAAATTGTTGGGCGATGAGAATATGGTGACATTCAGATCTACAAATTTGGTATTGAGGTTTTCGAGGAGAATTTCTTGGGCATTGCAAAGTCAATGGGCACGTGACATGTGTATGTCAAATGAGCAATCAACCATTTAATTAGTTGATTAAAGGTTTTAAATTCTAATGAATAAATCATGACCACTGAGCTAATTCATTATCACAGAATTCATGGGTTCCAAAATCATTAATTAGTCAAGGAGGGTTTTTCGAGGGCAATTATTTGTTAACAAAATTGAAAACCCTAGACGATTCTTATTTTGTTCCTCGATAAAGAAATTATCTTTTCACAATACATGATTTATGAAATTTCTCATCTCTTCCCTTTTTACTAATTAACTTGGAGTTAGAGGATTAATAAAAGAATAATAATAATTCTAATCATGTAAATTTTATGAATCTAATTATGTGTGTGTGTGTAAAAGATCATTGTTTAATTTGTTGTTGACAAAGCTATGAACCACTTAGGAACACATGCAACACAAAGCAAAATACCAAAGAAAACAAATAGGAAATATTTTTGCTCCATGAAATTAGCCCAATAGAGCTTAATACAGCTACAGTTGTTTGATTATACACACACGCGAGCGAGTTAATTTCTTTCTATTATTTGATCCAATACAACTATATAAATCATAAATTTGAATACTTGGAAAGACCAAGAAAAAATGAGTGAACAGCTTTAAGTTTTAGATAGCAAGTGTAAATGTTTGATGTGTGTGTCTATATACATAAAGGTGCGCATTTGTACATCATATATGCATATTGCATTATTAGCATGCAACCTTTTTATACGTGGACTGTCTTCATCAACTACCTATACAAAGGTCCGGAGGGAAGTCGAATTCACGTAATCATATCGTGATCATGTCATTTTTTATTTATATCGTGTCAAATTTAAGTAAAAACAGATACTATTTAATTATTAATCATGTCAAAATATTAAAACATGAATATAACACATTTATTAATCATGTTGACCCATAATACAAAAATAAAAAATTAGTTCAAAAAATAGCAAATATATCAATATTATTCTTAAAAATAAGTTATAAATAAGTTCACATGACATGAATAAGTTTATAATACATAATTATGAAAAGAGTAGTTGATTTAATGTTTAGTATATATATTAGTCATTTTTTTTTCAATAATATTACCACATGTTAATTGATATTTGTATCATAAATGGATAATCATGTTATGGTGACCCAATATGGATACGACTTGGTAATTTATCATATCAAGTCATATCAATCCATTTATTAATTATGTCAACATTTGTCAACCTGAAAATAAAAAAAAATCACACAGTATTCATATCATGTAATCGTGTCATGCATTTTGAGACCCATTTTGCACCTACAGCTAACTGGAGAATTTCACTTTAGTTGCAATTTTATAAAGCATATTAAAATTGATGTCCATAGATTTATCCTGATACTTCTTAATATATATATATATATCCTCAACATTTGTATTGTATAAGTTCGATTTAGAGTAGTATTCATATCGGCTTTTGTTGCATAAAGAAATCAAAAGGAAGAAATTAATTGTGATTATGTGCTTACCTAACATTACTTCAAGAATATGAATTCTATGAACCAGCTATGCATCGAAAATTTCCAATCTGCAATTATAAATGTTCCTTCAATTTGATTCTCTTCTTTCAAAAAAAATGGGTCGATGAAAATGGACAAATTGGATTGCTTTTCACTGTGTCTAGTAGACTTGGCATCGGATTTCAAGTTTGTTCAGTGAAAATGAGACATTTGAAGTTTAAAACAAAAGATAAGGATCATCTCTTAATGTTTTTTCTCTCCTAATCTCTCCTAATGAAAATAAGTAGTCAAAATTAAATGTTAATCTGGCTTTATTTATTGTATTTACAATTAAACAAACTTTCTCTATTAAATTTGAAAGAGTAGAACGACTAGGAGAAAAAAACACTAGGAAATGATCTTGATCTTTAAACAAATTGAATAGCTGGTGTACATACGTACTCATGTCACGCACAAAGCATGTATCTTTTTTTTTTCCTTCTTTTATTATTTGTCACTTTCCTAATTCATAGTCTATTCCTTTATTCACATAGTTCGCATGAATTATAATTGTTTATTAAGTGCATGATTTGATTCATTCATGAATTTATTTATTTTTTAAGGACTAACTTGTTATGATTATTAGATGGTTCATCTCATGAGATCTATTTAATTTCGAAATCCACTCACATCATAACAACTCAAATGGTATGTAAGATCTATAGCAATAATACAAAACTTTCAGGTTCAAGTCTCGTTAATAAATATTTTACGTGGAGCAAAAACTGAGCAGATTGATTTTTAGATAGCAACAAGTGGTTAATTTTTATTTTTCAGTACTCGGGTACGGCGAATTTTCAAGAACAAGCTGGGCAGGCTATTGTAATGTTGTAAGATAGTGCACCAATAAAAGTTGCAATGTTGCCATAGTAGTCTTAAAAATCTCATTGGTCCTAATAGATGACTCATGCAAATAAGAATAGATATCTGATAAAAATCATTAAGCAGTGGTCATTTTTCTTTTTGACAATCTATACATGTATCAAGATTCTCCGTTAATCTAAAAATAACAAGCCGACCATAAATCTAATAATGGATCGGGATGCTATCCTGATGAAGTGATGCGTGAAAAGAACCTGAAGATAAGTGGAAGTAAACGATGTTTAATTTGATTTGTTAGATTTTTAGGCAAACTCATCAACGAGTACTCTGATAAGAGATTAAAATTAAAGAAC
This sequence comes from Luvunga scandens, assembly GCA_030449905.1. NCBI lineage: Eukaryota > Viridiplantae > Streptophyta > Magnoliopsida > Sapindales > Rutaceae > Luvunga > Luvunga scandens. Next base: position 9,347,553 of record JASUUG010001265.1, read on the forward strand.
AATTGGTCTGTTCAACGGCAATGCACATGCATGCAAAGAAATTACTGCTTGGATCGAAGCACACGCAGTTAGTCATTTTGTAAAAGATCTATTTACATGCAGTGTGTACATATGTAAAATTGCGGAGCACAGTTATTAAAATCTTGCTCATTCACTTGTATGCTTGGTATTTCTTCTCTATATTACATAAAAAAAGGAACTGATTTTATTATTACTGATAACGTTATAACTTAATAAAGGTGTAGATACAAAAATTATTGTTTTGACTTAGTCACCTTATTGTATGTAATATAAAGATAAAGTACATGCTATACTAATAATTAATTAACAAAACATGTCAAAATCCAATGCATAGACACTAATGAAATAGATATACATAATTTTAAAATCTAGTCAATAAATCTACAAACTATGGAAATATCTGAAGTTACATTAAAATTCTAATCAATAAATCATTGTCTCAAATAACTTTAGAAAAATATTTCATTTCTCTTTAAAATTCTAATGTAACATAACATATATTTTTTGTAATATGGATCATTATTACTATGCGGAGGCAAGTTCGTTTAGTAGGATCTAGAAAAAAATATAATTTATTACAATGTGAAATTTATTTTTATTTATAATTAACCCATATTTGAGAAATTCTAGAATACATCGAAGGTGTTATATCAGTCATACAATAAACAAATGGTACTATAGTACGTGTGTACTTATTTTGACAAATAATCATGTAAGTGATAATTATATTAAATTTAATTACACATATCATATATGTATTAATTAGTTGATCGTACTTTCTCTGATATATTCTAAAAATCATCCTTAAATTAAAACCATAATTCTTTATGACTAAATAGAGGTTATTCTCTTATAGAGGGTATCATTATAAAGAAGTTTAGTGTACACCCTAATCATACATCGTCTAGCTTTTATTAATTTGCTCCACTTTTTGAAGCTTCGTTATTTATTGAGAACATTGACATATATATGAAACAAGAACAAACCCCCAGGCGCCATTTTAGTATTGTGTATACACGACCAATATTTAAAGCGACGATTCTAGTTTCATTGTGACTGCACGCATATTTTACAAAGATAGGTTGGTGTTTGAAAAATGCAAGGCATTAGCACATGGGAGCTTAGAAGTGGGTATTTTACGAGGAATTATTGAATCTTGTATGTGTGGAATGATCAGTGAGTGAGAAGCTTCATGTTGGATTAAAATACAATGAGTGGCAATGTAATTGTATTTGAAAATGTTGCTAGAGGATATATAATTTGGAACTGATTTGCCTGCTTTTCTGCTTCCATTTAATTTGTTTGATGGGTTACTATGCAAAAGGAGATGATCTTGAAATGTAATATCCAAATGTTTGAAGGTGGATAGATTATTATTTAATGCATTCAGCATGTCAGTATACTAACTTACTAAGAACTTGACCTCCACCAGGTAGCTTCCACTCCATGAACCTGCATGATGTAATTCCAACAAGTAATATTATTTGAAAATGTAACAATTCTATGCTGTGTTGGTCATTAGTAGTGGAGTTGGTTGTCGCTTGATAACTCCTTTCTATTTCTATAATAATTTTGGAAAGAAAAGTGGAAAATGACTAAAAAATATGTTCACGTGCCATCACTCTCTCTTCTCGCATTGTAATAATTTTATATTGGCATTGTAGGTTGACAACTTTTTTTTTTTTTGGGTCATTTTTTATTCTTTATTTTTATTTTTTTAACAATAAAAAATGTTTATAACGCTGAGAGACGGAGAGAGGCGAAAAGGCCGCACAAGCTGCCATTTCTTTCTCTCGCCTTCCTCTCAGCATTCTAGACACAGAGCATTTTCCTTCCACGATGTTCGAACTGCTTTGTAACAGAGAGTTGATCTAGTTACAGCATCTAAGCTATCCTATGGCAAAAGGTTGGGCCTGGACTCAAGATCATCATATTCTATGACTCCTTTAATTTTCTTAAACCATCACAACATCATTTTTTTTATCACTTTGATTCTCCACAAAGCTTGATTCGCAACAGGCAACAGTAAGAGAATATGGAACCACGCAATCAACATTCCCTCTAGAACAACATGTGCATCAAATCTTCCAAGAAAACTGTGTAATCTCAGTGGTTCAATGATAAGTAAGCACAAATTTGTCAGCAGAGCTAGCAGCAGTAGAGCCATTGAGTAACGTGTGCCCTTTATAGGGAGTCCTAACACACAAGCTTTGTAAATTGCTGCCTACCCTTTGCATGAAGTGTCGATGGCTGAGACTGCCAACGCTAAGTTGCCTACAAATAGAGTGTTGGACAGGAAAGAAAATAAAATAATACCAGCAAGCGCAGCGAAAATCGCAGAAATAATCACACTAATTAATGGAGATGAATAGGACTGAATTGCAGAGATAAGTTAAGAGTATGAAAAAGCGGCGAAATAGATGGCTTGTGGTGAATTAAATTGGCAACGAGAAATGAAGATAGTGTAAATCGAAGAGTAAAAATACACATGATGAAAGTTGTTTGAGGAGAATTGACAAATGAGTGGCACTGAAAGTATTTCAGTAAAGTAAAAGATTGATCTTCGGATAATTTTTTTCTTTTTGTCATCTTTCTATTTTGGTTGATGTTTTAATAACAATATGGGAAATTAAATCTTTCACAAAGAATAATATTGTAAGTAATCCCTTGCTTGTTTCATCGTTTCAACGCTCGTATAATGGGTTTAGGAAGAAAATATTTCCACGAATCAAGATTTGCTGCTTTTTTAAAAAATGTAAAAAGAGTGGTTAATATTAGGAGTGCACGCCAACCGTCCCATACGTAGTGAAATTGACTTAATCCATATGATTTTTTATAAGTTTGGTTAAATTTATAAAATATATTAGTTGGGTTGGATTATTAAATTCTCAACCAATACCATTTTTAACCTAATACAATCCGTCAACTTATATATATATATATATATATATATGTTATAGAAATTTTGATACTTCATATAAAAATTTAAAAAATAATATAAAAACTTTGAACTGTTAGATTTTTTAAAGGATTTTAATATTTGTATTTTTTAATTTTTTTTAATTTATTTATTTTTATTCACTATTTAATTAAATTATAAAAATAAATTTTTTAAAAAAATTCAATTCCATCAGCATGTTGGGTCTGGTTGAATTTAGATATGTAATAAATTAAGTCGAATTGAAATTTTTTAACTGTTCTATATATAAATTGAGTTGAGTTGTATATCAATCTGATCCGATCTAATCCAATCCGTGCCCGTCCTAATCATTATTAAGTTAGAAAATTAAATCTAGAAGTCAATTAGGAGTTGTAGAAAACACAATATAGATCTGGCCGCACCAGAAGGTTCCCGGTCGACCAATCATATGCTCCAAAGTGGACGGTGTTAAGAAGCCAGGCATCACCGGGTCATGATGTCGCGCGTCGTTTCCAGAAGAAAAAGTGTCCCGATTTGAAGAGCTCATATCAGTTCAAGACCTCCTAGAATCACTCCAGTAAACCAGTACATTAGCACACACTAGGAGACACCTCATATGAGACTCGCCTATCTTATTGACGTGGCATAACACAGTGGGTGAAATGAGTGATGCCGTAGTTTCCTAATGCAGGGAATCCATACCTGAACATATTTATATAAGTTAATCATCGAGGTGAGAAAAGAAAGTCAATCACTCACTCACTCACTCACTCCCTCGCTTATTTGCGGTGTCAGTTTCACTTCACACTCACTCACAGAAACTGTGATCTGAGAGTGAAAGAAAGAATGACAGTTTCGCAATTTTCTTCAATGTCGACCCGATCTTCGGAGGCGTTTATGCAGTGCAATAACTCTCTTTCTAGATTCATTGAATTCGGTTCCAGAAACAGAACGTCGAAGCAGAAGCTTCTGCTGATCAGAACCTTCAACTCTCGTCCTTCAACGACGTCGTTTTTCATCAAATGTGTCTCCAGTCAGCCGACGCCGAAAGTCAAAGATCGCGTTACTGAAGAAGGTCCGATTTCTTTTTTTTTTTTTTTTTTAATTTGTTTGTAAAATCTTAAATTTTATTATGAACAAGTGTTTTTTTTTTAATAACAGTGATTTTAGGGAGTGATGATCATGTTATTGCTATGTCAGCATTGAGAAAGGATTGGGACCCCACCATTGGGTGAAATGTATAAAAAAAAAAAGGAAAAAGTTATACTTTCTTTTGGTGATAGTAGCTCTGTCTTGCTTCTCAAATTGATTGAGATTCATCTAATTAAACTAGCTTTTCTTTTCTTTTCTTTTTTAGTTTTTTTGGTTATGTTGAGATGCTAAGTGCATCCGGATCCTTTTTTGATACTGATATGGTAACGTGTGATTGGTCATTTAGAATATGCAAACGTAGCTTTTTTCTATCAGTAGCATTGTGATGCCAATGCTACATGATGGAGGAGTCGGTTTAGCTCGATGAAGTAAATAAAAAGGATTAGGATCCTGCTGAGCTATAAAAATATCAAATAATAATTTATAAGCTTGAATTTTGCTTAGTAGAAGCTTGCATTTATGATTTTAGCACATTCAAAGACAATTGGAGGCTTAGAATCTGCAAGGTGATATCATAATGATGAAAGTCTTGTTCTCTGTATCTTCTGAAGGAGGTGAAAATTTTGTTTTAAATCGTCATGGTCAATATATTTGATACTTATCTTGTTGTTTGGATGGTACTTTGATTTTAGAAACTTCAGGTTCTCAGAATTCATCTGGTCCAGATGCTGCCTCTATTGCCACAAGTATCAAATATCATGCAGAGTTCACTCCTTTGTTTTCTCCTGAGAAATTTGAACTTCCAAAGGCTTTCTTTGCTACTGCGCAAAGTGTTCGTGATTCTCTCATAATTAACTGGAATTCCACGTATGAGTACTATGAGAGATTGAATGTGAAGCAGGCTTATTATTTATCAATGGAGTTTCTGCAGGTCTGTCGTGATCTCCTGAATCGACTCCCGCTAAGGATACATTGATTTCTGCAGCCTACAACTTTCAGTACTTTTGGTTTCATAGTTTCCTCTTTTTTTTGTAGGGTAGAGCACTGTTGAATGCAATCGGAAATTTGGGGCTTACTGGTGCTTATGCAGAGGCTCTGAGCAAGCTTGGACACACTCTTGAAAATGTGGCTTCTCAGGTGAAGTTATTTTATAAGTTTCTCCTTTAATATAAACTTGGAAAAAACATGACCTTGGTCAAGAATTCCTCTTCTTTCAAGAAAAAAAAAATTTCAAATAACCAAGTTAATTAAATAGTTGAATTTAGATGATTACCAGTCTTTGGGTGGTTGGGAAGAGCCACTACCAACCATTCTTCTCCCTTGGCTTGGTGAGAACTTGATACTGCTCATTTTTTCAATCTGCGTGCTTGAGTATATACATGCCCAGACCTGTTGTGGAGACTAAGCTCTTTGGTCAATTAATGATAGGAGCCGGATGCTGCACTTGGTAATGGGGGACTTGGGCGTCTTGCCTCCTGTTTTCTGGACTCTATGGCAACACTAAATTACCCAGCATGGGGTTATGGACTTAGATACAAGTATGGGTTATTTAAACAGAGGATTACAAAAGATGGTCAAGAGGAAGTTGCTGAAGATTGGCTTGAGGTATCCCTTGCTTTTCTGTTCAACTTCAACTGGTTCATTGTATAGTGGTGCATGTGAAGGCATTTTTATGTCATTGATTTTTTGTAGTTACTTTATTTTTTTATTACAATTTAAACTGTCTCTCTCTATTGTGGTTGACTAAATTTTTTTATTTGAATTTGGTGTTATTCTTGTAGTTGGGAAATCCCTGGGAAATAGAGAGAAATGATGTTTCATACCCAGTAAAATTTTATGGCAAAATTGTTCCTGGATCAGATGGGAAAAAACACTGGATTGGAGGAGAAGATATAAAAGCTGTTGCATATGATATCCCTATACCTGGGTATAAAACTAAAACCACAATCAACCTGCGACTTTGGTCTACTATGGTTCCTTCAGAAGATTTTGATCTATCTGCTTTTAATGCTGGAGATCACACCAAAGCAGCTGAAGCCCTAACCAATGCTGAAAAGGTTCCTGTACAGTCGTACTTGTTTTTATTTTCTTATAATGACTGTGACTGCTTGTTTGAGAACTTTATTAACTATCTTGTCTGCACATCTCCTCAAATTGAACCAGCAAAGATATTGTTAGAACCCCTGCTCATTCCAGAGTTTCTGGACCACTACAGTTCTAGACTAGAAAAAGAAATAAAGTAAAATAAAAAACTGAGATAATGAAGTTGGGTATTGGTACTTGAAAAAGTGGGCATTCACAAATTTTAGTGTCTGATTCTGTTTTCCTTGCATCTGGGTTTGTCTTAGGTACATTTTCTTCATTTTATTGACCTTAATGTTGGTGCAACTGCTAAAAGGAGTGTCTTTCTAACGTTTTCTATGCTATCAGATTTGTTATATACTATACCCTGGGGATGAATCAGTTGAGGGCAAGGTCCTACGTTTAAAACAACAATACACCCTATGCTCTGCTTCTCTCCAAGATATCATTGCACGTTTTGAGAAAAGATCTGGTGCAAATGTAAACTGGGAAGAATTTCCTAAGAAAGTTGCTGTTCAAATGAATGATACTCACCCTACTCTTTGCATCCCTGAGCTGATTAGAATTTTGATAGATTTGAAAGGTTTAAGCTGGAAGGAGGCCTGGAACATCACACAGAGGTACCTCCTACTATTATGTGCATGTGCATCAATGATTAATTTTACTGTCTTCTGTTTTTGAGTTATTTTTGAACAAGTGGAAATAGGCTGAAGTGTAGTTTATGTTTTAAGGATAACTGAAATTAGAAAAAATCATGATGAGTTTAGTGAATGTGGTCCAATATTTGACATTTCTTATTTCTTCATAGGTGTGCTTTATTTATCAAAATATTTTATAATTTATTGAAATTGACTGCTTTCTTTTTCTTTTTTTTTTCCATTGGCTTGTGCATAATCCAGAATTAGCTATTTGTGCTATGCTTGGTATTATTTATTTTTTGCGGATTCAATACAGCCAGCCTATCCCATAATTTTTTCTCAAGTGTGAAAATCATGAAGTAACATAGATATCTTCAACTTATATCTTCTTTCAGTAACTTATGTGCAACTTATATACCTCACATGCTGCATCCTATGTGCTAGGACTGTGGCATACACAAACCACACTGTTCTACCAGAGGCTTTGGAGAAATGGAGTTTTGAACTTATGCAAAAATTGCTACCTCGACACATGGAGATCATAGAAATGATTGACGAGGAGGTAGTTTTGGAATACAAAAAATAAATCAAAGCCTTTTCTTTTTAGTGTCCTCATCTTCTAATTTCTACCATTTCGTATTTCCAGTTGGTTCACACAATAGTTTCAGAGTACGGTACAGCAGTTCCCGATTTACTGGAGAAAGGACTGAAAGAAATGAGAATTCTAGAAAATGTTGATTTGCCTGCCGCCTTTGCAGATTTGTTTGTTAAAACCAAGGAAAGTACTGATGTTGTTCCCAATGATGAACTTGAAAATTGTGATGAAGAAGGTGAACCGGTTGATGAAGAATTAGAGCCTGAACAAGAAGACGACGTCCTAGAAGAGGAAAAAGAAGCAGAGGCAGTACAAGAACTACCAAAGTTAGTCCGCATGGCTAATCTCTGTGTTGTGGGCAGTCATGCAGTAAATGGAGTTGCTGAGATACATAGCGAAATAGTGAAAAATGAAGTATTTAATGAATTTTATAAGGTAAAATGTTGGAAATTCTATTTTTCCGTAATATATATATAGATATATATTATCATTTAGCAAAACTAAAGCTTTTCAATTCTTTTGCGATTGTTATCTCAAAGAATGCTCTTAATATTAATCTCTATGCTATGGTTTTTGGCAGTTATGGCCTGAGAAATTTCAAAACAAAACAAACGGGGTCACACCACGAAGGTGGATCCGTTTTTGTAATCCAGATTTAAGTAGTGTTTTAACTAGTTGGCTCGGCACAGAAGACTGGGTCACAAATGCTGAAAAGTTGGCTGAGTTAAGAAAGGTAATCACTAATCAACCATATCCACTTTTCTTATGCATCAAGTTATCTCCATTAATGGATCGCATGTTCTGACTGCTGAAAACAGATTGACAATGATATCCTTTTGTTGTGAGTAGAAGTACTCATGATGAATTTTTTTTGTTTTTAAAAAATATCTATTGAGTATAAGATATATTTTAATTCTTTTTTGTGGTTATTGCTATATCTCTGATTAAAGCAGTGTGGTTTATTTATAGTTTGCAGATAATGAGGATCTCCAATCTCAGTTTAGGGCGGCAAAAAGGAGCAACAAGATGAAGGTTGTGTCTCTCATCAAAGAAAGAACAGGCTATTCTGTCAGCCCTGATGCAATGTTTGACATCCAGGTTAATTTTCTTCCTATTTAATCTTGTTACATTTTAGCATTAGATTGCATTACAGAAATTCTTATAAAATACAAAAAAGTTGATAATTTTGAATTCTGTAGAGAACCTCCGATTATAGCGGCATAAAATGCTCAGATGGATTCTAATGTTGAATAATTTGAGAAGAATTTGTGGTATAAAGCTTCAACCTCTGCACTTGAAGTATTATTTGCCTACGCTGCTTAAGCTTATCAGTTTTGTTTTATGTGGACTATTTGTGATGCTTATACACAAAAGAATAGATTATCCTTTTCTCCTCACTCCTCACTCCTCACTGATTTTCTATCACACTTATTTTTACATTTGATAAATTGAGAGTGGATAACATAATTTTAGGTGAAGCGCATCCATGAATACAAGCGACAATTGATGAATATCTTGGGAATTGTTTACCGCTACAAGAAGATGAAAGAAATGAGTGTGGTAGAAAGGAAGGCCAAGTTTGTACCAAGAGTTTGTATATTTGGAGGAAAAGCATTTGCTACATATGTGCAAGCCAAGAGAATTGTGAAATTTATTACAGATGTTGGGGCTACAGTTAACCATGATCCTGAAATAGGTGACTTATTGAAGGTATGCTTTTCTCACTAAATATCTTTTTATGAACTGCAAGGAGAACGTGGAAGAGCTTCTTTGTACCTTAAATATGATTTTATTTGTGGTGCTTTCTATTAGTTAGTTGTATCTCTCATTAGAGTTATTATATTATCCTGTGTCATATTTTTAGGTTATTTTTGTCCCTGATTACAATGTAAGTGTAGCTGAATTGCTTATACCTGCAAGTGAGCTCTCACAACACATCAGGTATATTGCAGTTTTCTTATTTAATTGAGAGGCTGGCATTAGGTGATTGTCTTACATTCTCTCCGTCTGCTGCTGTAGTACTGCCGGGATGGAGGCTAGTGGTACCAGTAACATGAAATTTGCAATGAATGGTTGCATATTGATTGGAACCTTGGATGGTGCCAATGTTGAAATACGGCAAGAGGTTGGAGAGGAGAACTTTTTCCTATTTGGTGCTAGAGCTCATGAGATTGCAGGATTGAGAAAAGAGAGATTTGAGGGGAAAGTAAGTTTTTTGCCATTTTATTTCCATTAAATTTTTTTCTCTCTTTTTGATCTGCTTGTAACAAACTTTTCAGCACCACGCCCTGATTGTATTTTAACCTGTCTGCCTCTTACATAGTTTGTTCCTGACGCACGTTTTGAAGAAGTGAAGAAATTTGTCAAATCTGGTGTTTTTGGTTCTTACAACTATGATGAACTAATGGGATCACTGGAAGGAAATGAAGGTTTTGGCCAGGCAGATTATTTCCTCGTGGGCAAGGATTTCCCTAGTTACTTGGAATGCCAAGAGAAGGTTGATGAAGCATATTGCGACCAAAAGGTTAGTGCTATAATTCCTTTTCATGTCATCGCTGCACTTTTTAAGCGTAGCAGCCACAAAGCTGTGCCAAATTTGACTTTCTGTTACTGATGGGCAGAGATGGACGAAAATGTCGATCATGAACACAGCGAGTTCATCCAAGTTCAGCAGTGACAGAACTGTTCAGGAATATGCCCAAGACATATGGAACATAATACCCGTCGAATTGCCTTGATTGTGCAATGCTTGTTCCTAGTTCTGGAGGTGGGACTGCCACGGACTTTTCTGATCACTTGCGGGTTATGGCATCCTGTTGATATCTTTTCGATGTAAAGCAAAATGCTTATGATCCCCGATGAAAGACGTGAATAAATGTATCTTCGATGAATATAATTACTGGATTACGTGGTTAATAGAATAAAATAAATAAGAATTGAAAATCTTGTTTCACTGCCTTTCTAAAAAAGTTTGTGTTCTTTTCAAGCTTTTCTTACCAAAAAATAAGATGATATGGCTTCATCTTTATTACATATCAAGTTTAAATGTTTTATAGTGCCGTCCTAATATTTGGTTGTGGTGCCGTATAACTGTGCCTACAGTGGGCATTATTTGCTTCAAACAATTGTAAGAAACATTTATCGTTTTTAAAAAATAAATTAAATAACCTTTGGACCTTATGGTTTTTTTTTTTTTTAAGATTCTGTGCAGTTATTGTGCTTCGTTAATTGGTTTTGGCCAATTGGAGGAGAGATCTAAAATATATTTACCCGTAATTTACATTTAGATGGAAATAAAATTTATATGATAAATTTATGAAGCTTGAAATGGCACACTTAATAATAATTCACTTGAATTGGCGTTCTAGACAATAGCCCTAATAGACCATATAATTAAAATAGGCATTTAAATCTTTTATTAGTGAGTTCCATCTATTCTATTAGTATTAATGCACTATAACAGCCAACAACATTAACACACTATAATATCCTAAATGTCATCTAAATAAACGAAATTTACCAATGAAAGGCAGTTTAGATGTGAATTTGTAAAATAGTTGGGTTTAATTCTCTATTTCAAAAAAGATCAGCTCTAACCATCTATTATGACAAACTTTAAGGGGTTCGGGTGTCTTTTCCCCTAAAATAAAATCGTTTGATACGCTGGTACTTTTAAGATAGGTGTTAAACAGCAACTTCAGCTCAGTTATTTAAATAATTTCGGCTGTCCCCAAGCATAAAACAACCACTAGAAAATCCAGCACAACGGTCCAGTCTTTTTGTTCTGTTCTTTGGGCTTTGGCCTAAAAGAATGAGAGAAAGTTGATGACTCAAATCAAGATCAATGAGAGGACAATAACATATCGAGATTAATGAAAAATGCATCTGCTTATCCATTATGTTGATAGATCATTTTGTAAGAACAACGTAAAAAGAGGAAACTTCCTATTACAGTATCAAAATTTCCTACGAAAAAGTGTATGAGTGAGCCCTACTTGTCTAATAATGGAGACTTACCAGTGCAAATGATAGCTGAAGTCTGAAGCTATTAAAGCTTAAGAGCAGCACCTAGGTTCAGTAAAAACAGTTTTAATCTCATAACCAGCGAAGGGAATTATTACCATTTTATGAACTATCCATCAAGTAACAAAATACTACACCTAGGTGTGGCTTCATATGTCTTAGCTGGCCATCATGCTCACCAGTCTCTCATGCTTGTGCTGCTCACTTTCAACCAACCATGGCTCAGACCCAGCATCACCATGAACCTCTTCTTCCAGCGCATTCAAGATATTAAGATCTAAATCATGGCTAAGATCAGAATAATCTTGCTCCACAGTAATCTCTTGCAGTATATTGTCCAAGTTCTTCACAAGATGAGCCCTCTTGTGACCTCCCAATGCTTGGCCTGTCGCAAAAACCTTCAGGCAGATTCGGCACTTGTGCTCCTGGTTTTCCCTCTCCGTTAAATTCTCAATACATTCAAGTTTCACAAGGTTAGAATCAGGCTCAGTTTCAGTAAACATTGTAGTCTTTACCGGTATGGAGCGTCTTTTGGCGCTATGCATCCTTTGATGGCCTCCAAGTGCACGACGAGAGCAGAATATCTTGTTGCAGGCCTCACACCTGATTTCACTTTCGGTCTGAGGATCACTGAAAACATCATAATCAGAAGCATTACACATTGCCTTGCTACTGGAATCCCCCCCATATTCAGCATAACATGCATCGAAACCGACTTTCTTGCTTGAAGTTGAAGTAATGATTCTTTTTCCAGCTTCTGCATCTAATCCATCTTCCTCCATCAAATCCTCATTTGATTCTTTCCCAATCTCCTCATCACTTGATACCGACCCAGGCTTAACATCCAGCTTAGGCATTTCAAACTCACCTTCCAAATAAAACTTCTCAATAGAAACTTCCAATTTCACCTTCTTCCCCTCATCACTCTCAGCTCCAGAACCCACTTCATTATATCCATCTTCTTCCTTCTCATACAAAACAACAGAATCCAACGTTTCAAGTCTTGGTTTCTTCATCAAACACCCATTGCCATTAGAAACAAAACAACCAGCCCCATTTGTCAAAAGCCTCTTTTTCTTACCAAATGATTTAACCTCAATAGTTACAGAATCATTACATGAAAACTCACTGGAAGAACAGAACTCTCCCCAATTCTGCACACCCCTAGACAACATCATCAAAGATATAGCCGCTTGCACTACTTCTTGATCAATTTCAGTAACAGATGATAAAGATTCATTCAAGCTAGAAATCGAAGAACTCGCAATAAAATTGTACCTCTTTCTTTTTGATCTCTTTTTCTTCAAAACTAAGCTTTTCACAGCTCCAGATTCATTACAAACCCTTAACTTCTGAGAATGAACCCTCATGTGATTAGAAAGAGACTTAGCAGACAGAAGGGCTTTCCCACATTCTTTGCATTGAATTATTTCCCTTTCTCTCCTTGAGTGATGCCTCATGTGACCATAAAGTGCTTTCAGTGACTGAAAATCTTTACCACAAACTTTGCACCGGCTTTCTTGCATTGAAGCAGAAGCAGCGTGATTAAAGCTTGAAAATTTCCAAGATTTCTTGGGGTTTTCTCTTAGGTCATAACTAATGTGCCCATCATCTCCTTCAGCTGAATCCATTGAAACCCAGCTGACAAAACCAACCAAAAGAAATCCCACTTTCTCTGGAAAATGAAAGGAAGGCTTAAGCAACAGAGGAATTAACGACAACCCAAGTCCCAAAAAATAAAATATCAAACTTTAACCCAAAAAAACAAAAATCTTCGGGTTTGAAGCGATCACATAGAAACCCATGTTCGAGTTTTGTTTTGTATTCTTGATGGCCAAGAAAGAAAAGGAATTTGTTTGCGCCCCAAAACCAAAACAAATTGTTTGTATAAGTACTCTGTTTTTGGCAGTAGCCACAGCACTGGAATAGGAACAAAGAGACTGAGGCTGAGAGTGTGTGTGTGTGTGAGAGAGAGAGAGAAGATCCGTTTCTCTCTCTTAAACTGCCTCTTGATACATGATGCTAACTGTCAATTGAGGCGAAATGCTTGCATGGAAAGCAAATGAAAAATGTAAACTCAACACTTTTTTCTTTTATGACATTTAATTTGTGATCCAAATTCACTTTTTCTTTTTTGGGGTTAAGGAAAACAATGAATGTATTTTAATTCTTTTGAGAAAAATTAATGAAAAATTGCACCATATTCATCTACGTTCTATTAAATAGTTTTCCAAAATCGAAATCTTCTGTCAGGATGAATCATAATTACAATCTTTTGGGTTTAGATATTACTACTCTTATGAACCCCTCTCCACCTGAAATTTATATGATAATTTTTCAGATTTAGATATGATTATGGTATCCGTATTCCGAAATTTGTTGTTGCAAGGCACGTAACAAGATTGAAAGCTTTTAATTAAAAAGGGAGAACAATTATTTTACCTGTCTCTTTAAATTACAACGTATTCTAAATAACAATTCTATCTCAAATAAATAAGGACAAACAATTATCTATTTTCTACTTTTGTGTCTTTGTGAAATAAATAACTGCCAAAAAGCAATTATCTGATTACAATGATACCAAATTGATCGATGGGTACCATTTGCTTTTGTTCTCTTTGAAAGGAAACGCAGAACTGTTTCAACCAACCGAAATAAGCCTAAATATCATAATCCTTTATCGTTATATATATTAATTTTGACATAATTGTTGTGCCATCAGATCATTATCAATCTACTTCCAATGATGACTTGAAAACTGCAGCATAATTAACACAAGTATCGTGACACAATTTTGGCGTCACGAAAGCACCATGTACTCATCTTTGATGGATGATGGATCTCATTATTACTTCATCAAAAAGCTTTTCATTTTGGTATGGGTTGAGTGACTCGTTGAATCAACTGTTCTCCTGCTTTTTCAGTTTGTTTTTGTCTTGCCCTAAAAGCAACCCCTTTAATTTTTAGCACTTTGGCAGTGGGCTAAAGAATTAACACGTCCCCTTTAAGTTTTTTTTTCTTTTTTTTTTTTCACAATTTAGCTTATTTTTAAGCTCCGCCATTCTTTAGTATATAGGATTCACCAGACTTAGAAAGACTAACAATTAATTACTGCTATAGATATCAAAGGACCCCCCTATTTATTTATTTATTTATTAAGTAGGTAATAAGCTCGTGGAAATTTCAATAATAATAATAATAATAATAAAGTCGAAATCAATCTGAGTTAGACCTTTGACCAAGTAATTTTTTCTTGGTCAAGGTCAATGCAAGAATGGGTCAACTCTATGTATGTTTTGTTACATGAAGCGCGTAGTGTAATCTAGCTAATGACGAAGAGACTCGGACTAATAGCGGAAAAATGGGTAAGACAAAAATAAGCTTAAAAACATTCATCTTTAATAAGAGTCTCCTAATTAACATAGATATAAGCGAGTAGTGGAATCAATGACTCATCTTGAAGTTAAATTTATTATACATACATACATGCATGCATGCATGTATGTATGTATGTATGTATGTATGTATGTATGTACTAGCAGCAAAGAAATTAACATAATTTGCTATATATTTCCCTTCCTTTTGTTTGCTATTGCTATTGGCTATTTGGCATGCACTTGCACGCCACAGGCTGGGGCTGGGCCCGCGGCCGGGGCCAACATACGTACGATATGCATGGATCAGAACCAGGAGGACGCTGCAGGATCTGTGACCGTGTGCACGGCATGGCCAGCCTTGTTCAGGTATTATGCTGGATATACGTATACATGTATTTTTTTTTATATTTTTATATTATATTTTCATATGTATTTTTATCCCACACACACACACACACACACACGGGGGCTATACATGCAACTAACGAGCAAAAGCTCCAAACATCATAGAAATTTTCTCGTACGCCTGCGGAGGAGGAAGGATATAACGGCCCAATAATAATAATAGTAATTACCCCTCCTGTCTTGATGCATGTGCTGCTCTTAGCATCCTGCACAAAGGGTTTAGAGATGTAATTATTTATTGTAAGAACTAATATTTTAAAACAGCAAAAATATTAATTATTATTAATAAAAGAATAATAAAGACAAGAATCTGGATTTAAGAATAAATAAATTAATAAACATAACTTGTTCGTTACTTTTCCTTTGTAATTCTACAACGTCCCTTCATTTTCTTGCTTCCCAAATCCCAAACAGCACCAAACTTCATTTTGTTGATTTCTCACTCGAAAAGACATAAATAGCACAAAAAAGAAATTGTATACAACTTAAATTTGATTCACTTCCGCCTATCAAAATCGCTTGCAGGGCCATCCCTGCCAACCCCAAATCCCAATACTCTCACTGCTAATGTTTGCTATAAAAGAACAAATGAAAGAAAAGATACAGGAACCTGAAAAAATGATGTCAATTCAACAAATTTTGATATCCACTTCCCATCAAATTTCTGATGATGAAGTCCCCCTGATCTTGATAAATAATAAGAAACCAATGACTCTAGATAATTGCAGCAGATTGAAGGCAGAATTCCATGAGCATTCCTCTGAGAAGCCAACAGATTTCAACCTCCTTCATTAATAACAGAATTTACCAGTTAAAACAGATCATCTGTCTTCTTTGGTCTGGTTACTTGTCAGGTCTAGAAAATCTTCTTCGGAGTCACATCAAGTCCTCCAAGGACGTGAAGATTGATGCGGACAAAGGTTATAGATTGGACACGACCAATAACTGAACTACCACTAGTATCAAAACCTTTACATCATCATTCTTTTCCTCGCTATATATCGCTTCACACTCAGTAACAAAATCAATTCCTTCACCTAGCATTGACAACCTTGTATTAGTGATGAGCTTCGCCATTACACAGTTCTACAATGCTGACTGTATCTCTTTCAATCAAACCACCCCCCTCAAACACATCACTCTTGATGGGGGTACTGCTTTGCATCAGTCCTTGTATCATGCAGAGCTCAGCAGTCAACACTGTCTTGCTGATACTCGTATGGCGTGCACAAATCATCTCGAAGAATTAATTCCCACACTTACTTCTCTGAGTGTTACACAAAAGCTGTAAATCAAGTGTCAGAGTTAGAATGACTAAAAACATTCCTAACATGTGGTTCTGGCATATCATCGACATCTCCATCCTCCTCTTCATCAGTTGCAACTGTACAGACTACATTTGCATCATTTTTACAATCATCTATCAAGCAGCCACCCTCTGTATCATCTTGGCAATTCTCTACATGATGCTCCTGATGATAAGCAGAGGCATTTTTATTAGATAAAAATTCCATACCAGAGTCCTCATCTTCCTCTGCTGCTCCAAGGTCACATCTTTGCCACTCATCATCATCACTATCAATGTTTAGTGGGTCAAATCTATTCTGCTCAGCACGTTTCTGGAGAACAAAGACATTAAAATAATAGCTGACGAGTTCATTCTTTGTTCGGGAGGGAAAAAACAATGAAAGATGGTCCCAGAAGTTGTTCCCCATTGATACAGGGTAAGAAGAGACGACCTTATGGAATTTATTCTCTTCCTCTTTAGTCCAGTTCTTTGATACCTCTTCTCCCATGTCATGGAAACCTAATTCCTCAAATTTCTTATGGCCAAGACTCGCCCTAAGTTTCTCTCTAGCTTCCACGACATGTTGTCTCACACATCTAATAGAACCCTTATCAAGGCATTCACAGTCATTTCTAGTTACCAAGCTTTGAGAGTAAAAGTTTGCAGATGGTGCAGAATCAGGCATCGATATGATGGACGTACCAAACAGCTTCTCCCCATGATCGTCATCAACCACAAGGCAAGAACCCGACAATGGTTCAAGTCCAACTTGATGATCAGACCCATCCAGATGAGCAAGGGAGTTCTTTGAACCCTGCGGGCACCATTCTGGAACATCAGCTTGATACTCAGGACCAATTGAAACTGACTTCACAGGGGGTTGATCGAGAAGAGACGAGTAAATCTCATCAGATTGAAGAAAAGTCCTTAGCTGGTGCCCAGTTGCAAAATATTCTGGGAAAAGGGAGAGGCAAACCTCCTCTGAATTTGCATCTGCTTCAGCAAAGTGGCCGTTTGCCCAAAAAAAGGGAGAAATGCAGTCAGAACCTATTTCAAACTCCTTTTCAGCCCCATTTGAAACTTCTGCAACTGGTCCAAACACAAACCTTCCTTGATCTCGACATCTGATGATGCTCTGCTCACCATCACCATCTTCATAATGAAGCTAGGTTAGTACCAAAAGCTTAAAAAGATTTAACATCTCCACATCATATTAAATTCATGAAGCATGTGCATGTACATCCCACCGCAATTTACGCAACATGTATATTTATAGAGAACATCAATTTAGTTGTTCAACCCCATCACCAATCATGCAGAAGTTAATGGTCAGAACATATAGCAATTGATTTAACAGAACTTTAAACTCCAGAATATTAGCAACATGTGTGTGTGTGTGTCTGTCTGTCTGTCTGTCTGTCTGTCACTAAAACAAAATCCACATTGGATGAGTTCTCCCTATTATTGACTGATAAAAATAGCTTTCTAAATCTGCTTTGTTTGCCACAAAGCAAAAGCATGCAGGTCTGAGTGAAACAGATCAAATCCTTCCAGAGGACAGCAAATATATGTAAGTTGTCAAAATGTAAACAAAAAAAACATCTGACATTCATCAGTTAATGTCACAAATAGTCTAAAGCTATAATGGAGACACAACATGTCACTCTAACAAACAGCTGCAGCATAGCCTCCACATAAATAACAACGGCAATAGAGATACATCAAAATGTATCCCATCCTGCCAAGTAATATACTAAAAGTATAAATGCAGGTATTAATTTACCACCTGAAGTTTGAGGTTTCTGACGAATGTTAGCAGGAGGACTCATGTGCGCCATTGGAGCAGGGTAGTTTGTGCATTCCCATTGTTTTGGGTGCTTACAAGGGAACTCAAAACAATCCTCATCAGGAAAAGGTCTTTTGTGAATCATTTGTCCCTGCAAGTCACAATTGTTTTCAGAAGATTCAGAAATCAAATCCAAAACTTTATATATCTGTAACTTGAAAAATATGACCTTTTATTTTCCAACTACAGCAGATAACAAGTTTTCAATGTAATATCTAGTTTCAGCACAAAGCATGTTATTCTATCCACCTTTATCAAATGTCTAAAGTACCTAATTAAATACATATGCACCATTATGAACCAGTAAACACTCATTTCATAACATTAATCAGAACCCATCCTCTGAGCTTATTTAACAAAAAGGCAGCAACATCCTATAAGCTCTCTAATTCCAGTTCTACTGACCTTACTGCCATTTCTACTCTTGTAAAAGAAACAAGCTCTTAGTGCAGACATAAACCCCAATTTTTCTTTATAAACTACCCATATAGCAATGCAAATTGCAAAAAGCATGATATGTAACTATTAAAGCATCCAAATATGCAATTCAGTGCGCCTACAACTAGAAGCAACAGCTTATCACAAAACAAACTCATAATGGTAAAAAATTAAATTCATATACATACACACAGAGAGCTAGAGAAGCCATTTCTTACCTGCAAAACCTTCCCTCGGGCTCGCAAGGATATTGTAATAACAACAAGGGAATGAAATAAATAGAAAAAAAAAACAAATAGAATAACCCTAATTTACAGAAGGAAGAAATCTACATCCCTGTTAATTTGATATTTAAAAATAAGTATTCTGAAAAAAAGAATTAAAAAATTACCCCCAAAATCACTGTAAAATGTAAAACAAAAAAAATTCAATAATCCAAAAGAGTATCAAAATTTATATAAATACAAAAAATTGAGGCTACCCACATGAATTTAAAAGCGAACAGGTAGATTATATGCTTAAATTTACAAATCGAACAGAAACCTATACGAATCAAATATTTTTTACAAAAGTTTGAAAATCCCTAACCCTAGAATCGAAAACAAGAAATAGATAACGAAGATATAGGGGTCAATCGATAGAGAAGAGATCAAATTAAACAAAACTGATTGAATTTGAAGAAGAAATGAATGAAATCTGAAGAATTTAGGAGCGAAATTGGAGAAATTGAAGTACAAAATCGGACACCTAATTGGGTAAAGTTAGGGCACAGTTTATAGGGCGTGTTTGGTGAAATATAAAGAATTGGATTGCGAAATTACGGAAAGGGGTAAGCATCTCGTAGTAATTACATGATGTCAGTTATGATTCCTGGAAAGTGAAAATGATTCTGTCTGGTGAATTTGATGCAAGAAACTCAGAGGAGGTGGGTCAGTGTCTTTTTGCCACGTGGGCTTACAAAACCGTGCCATGTGCAGAAGAAGTCATAGAAATCTATTTCCGTAATTCTATTTTGAAAATGAAAATCCCAAGTTTGTTTTTTAATTTTTTTTTTTTGGCAGTTCACACCTCTGTTTAAAGAATGTTTCCCTTCCCTTAATGAGATTGAAGAACGAAAATCAAGTCAAATGACAAACGGCGTAGGGATAAAAAGGATTTTACATTTTGTTAGGAGAACTGAAAACGTTTCCATAATGAGATTTTAGACTAAAAAAATAAAAGTCTGCAATTATCCCTTAAACTTACATTGTTACCTAATCATAATCTCAAAAGATTTCATATACTGTAAAAATAGACTACAAAATTATACAGGAATTATCTTTTTTATTTTTTTATTTTTTATTTTTTTACTGTAATGTCAAGTAAACTTCAAATGTGCGTGTGTAGGATTAAATAATTTACATCTTCTCATTCAACAAAAATTCTATTAACAAGATATTTTTAAAATACTGGTGACCATAAAATAATGAAACTGTGACGAGAAACTGAAATTCCCTTCACTTTATAATTTATTTTAGCTTATGATTTTCTGATTGAAAAATGTCTGATACTCCCTCTAAATATTGTGTGGTCTCAAGATGACCTGCAAAAGAGTATTAAAAGAAAAAATAGCTTTTTCACTTATATTTTATTTTTTGTTTTAACGACAATTAACTTCCAAAGAGATTTTTAATATCAAATGAAAACAGTAATTCATAATTTTAAGAGAGGATATACGTTGTCATTTCTCAAAAAACAAAAAAAAAAAAAAGGGGGGCATTATCCCGTGAAAGATTCTAGTTTTACCAAAATCTTTCTAAAATATAGTGAATGATGAGGATTCGATGGAACTACTTCGCATCACTTATTGTGTTTTGCGTAACATATGATTTTTTAATCTTAGACAAGTCAACCATTCCGTCGCAGCTCATCAACATTCCACGTCCTCGTAATTATAAGCTCCCCAATGGAGAACTTGTCTGGGATCATGAGCCAAAATGGTTCCCACTTTCCATTTGTTTATTAAGATGAATCTTTTATAGCTTCAGCGATTCTAAATATCTAGATCTGCAACTGCAACGTGCAGCTTTGAGTAGAGCATGAGAGATCTGGCTTCTAATAATAATGGTAGTAACGGATTAAATCAAATTAAAATCAATAGACAGTAACAAACAGACAGTAATATCATCGCGTAGAGCGAAAGGCAAAAACATAGAGCCTCTTACTTTGCAAAAGCAAAGGCACAACAATAACTAATCAAAATATAGTAAAGAATTGAACTGACTTCTTCATCATCTATAATCTGATGCCCGATGACATGAGCATGCCCATTTAGCATCTCTTTTATGCAACAGCCGGCATGTCCTTCAACCATGGATCGAGTGGCTTACCAATGGAGTACACGATGAAACCAATCTCCCTCAGCTTGTTGGCATCAACAACATTCCTGCCATCAAACACGAATGCTGGTTTCTGCATGTTGTCATATATCCTCTGATAGTCAAGAGTCTTGAACTCATCCCACTCGGTCAAGATGCAGACACCATGGGCATCTTTTGTTGCTTCATAGGCATCCCACACCACACTCACTTGCTTCACTGTGGTGGGACTCATTGGTTGGAGGTGAAGAGGATGGTCCCAGTCAAACTTGTTCATTGTAAGGTCCCTCTGGATCTGGTCCTCCGTGACCTGTGGGTCGTATATGCTCAACCGAGCTTTGTCTCCCAAAAGCCCCTTGCAGACATCAATGGCTGGGGTCTCTCTGGTGTCACCCGTATCCTTCTTGAAGGCAAATCCCAGAACGGCAATCTTCTTTTTTGAAACTGTGTTGAACATAGAGGAAACTACGCGGTTCACAAAACGGCTTTTCTGGTAATCATTGATCTTAATGACTTGTTTCCAGTACTCAGCCACCTCTGGAAGGCCATTGCACTCGCAAATGTAAACCAGATTCAAAATATCCTTCTGGAAGCAGGAGCCACCGAACCCAACACTAGCATTCAAGAATTTGGGCCCAATCCTAGAGTCTGTACCAACAGCAAATGCCACCTGACTGACATTAGCTCCAGTTGCCTCGCAGAGAGCTGACATGGCATTAACAGATGAGATCCTCTGTGCCAAGAAAGCATTGGCTGCAAGCTTCGAAAGCTCTGCAGACCAGAGGTTGGTGGTCAAAATTCGGTTTTCTGGGACCCAGTGTGCATACACATCCTTCAAGGCTTTGACGGCTTTCTGGCCTTCTGGGGTTTCTCTACCTCCAATAAGGACCCGATCTGGGTTAAAAAGATCTTGTATTGCAGTTCCCTCGGCAAGAAACTCTGGATTTGAAAGGATCTGGAATTTGATTCCCTTGCTGTTGTGGGTCAAAATTTTTTCAATTGCCTCAGCAGTTTTTACAGGAACTGTTGATTTCTCAACAACAATTTTGTCAGACTTTGACACATCAGCAATCACACGAGCAGCGCTCTCCCAGTATGTCAGATCTGCAGCTTTGCCAGCACCGAGACCCTGAGTTTTGGTTGGGGTATTGACTGAAACAAAGACAATATCGGCCTCAGAGACATGCTTCTCCACATCGGTGCTGAAGAACAGGTTCTTCCCTCGGCACTGCTTTACCACACCATCAAGTCCAGGCTCATAGATGGGGAGCTGGTCACTGTTCCAGGCATTGATCCGAGACACAGAGATATCAACAACAGCCACTTCAATGGATGGGCACTTCAGTGCAATGACTGCCATTGTCGGCCCCCCAACATACCCAGCACCAATGCAGCAGATCTTCACCATTTTCCTTTATTAATCAATATAACCTGCAGAAAAGGGAAAGAACAAAAGTTAACCTGCATGCATGAGAAAACAAGGAACATTACTCATTTCTGGCATTTCATAACACATAACTCGCTTTCAAAGACGAAACAGTAAACAAAATAAATGAACCGACAATTTGCAAACTAGTCTTGTATAAGAAATAAGTATATCACTGCAAGGTCAGTCATTCTCATTCATTATAGAATCTTCAAATCAAAAAGAAAGAAAAAATACATACATTTCCATTAACAACGACGTCAAATTTTAGTTTTCAGCAACTCCACGCACTGCATCAAACATGCATGGCTCAACTATGCAAGCAGAATAGTTTATACAATATTCTTTTTTTCCAAGATCTACACTAACAAACTCAATTTGATCTTCAAACTGCGAAGTAGCCTCGAACCAACTAAAAAACGAACCCATTTTTCATACAATGTACTCCGAGTAAGTTCCGTTTGACAGCAAGTAACCCGATTCAGCTCAAATAAAAATGTACTAAAAAATCAACTAAACTCAATAAGATCTGAACCCCAGTTGTCGAATCACAATAAGGATCAAACCCATAAAACAGATCTACGCATAATTGCTTTGGATCCAACAACAATTCATTCGATTCATATCTAAAAAACACAAGTTTTTAACACAAGGAGCTCAGAAATGAAACGAACAGATCCAAAAACATGGTAAGATTACAATTCAGATCAGAAGAGAGTACGAAGAATTGAGATTTGAATTTTTACCTCAGTGAGCTTCGACTTCTCAAAATCAAAACAACTGTTTTTGCAACTATGTGAAATGTTGAGAGAGCGGGGTGGCATAAATAATCAACGCTTGTCCGAGATCTGTCCGTATCTTTTTCCAAAATGACCCCCGTGTCCTCTCGAGGTTATTATCCAATTTAGTTTATTACTATCAAATTGGATAATAACCTCCCAGTCCTTAATTTCGTTAAAAAAAAAAAGTTCAAGATTTTAATTTTATTTTAACCTATTTATAAAAGTTTCCTAAATCCCACTTGGATCAAGTATGCATGAGATTTAACTAAAGTGGATATTTTTGGATTTTATTTGTGATTTTTAAAAAATTTAATTAAGTTTGATCACCTATCAATAAAAACAATTGTAAATCAATATCAATTCATGAATCAAATCAAATGAACTGATCGATATGATTAATTATTTTTCTTTTTTGTTGTTTTAGTTTTTAAAGACATTTATCGTATCAAACCAGAGTGAAGTACCCATAATAAACCCTAAAACTCACTTGCATCACTTTGTGAAGCTTTACTAATTGAACCAATATAAAATTTATTATTAAATTTTGTGTAGAATCCATTAATAAGTTCAGTAAGCTTTACTAATTGAACCAATATAAATTTTATTATTAAATTTTGTGTAGAATCCATTAATAAGTTCAGTAATTAGATTATTATATTTTTAAAATTTTGAAATAAATACATCTCAAAGACAAACTAATTTGAAATATGATACTTAAATCATATTTTCTTTTTCTTTTGGAAGGTCTTAAATTATTGTTTTTTATTCAAGGGTGGAACCAGTAATTGGATTTTGCAATTGTCTAATTACATATGAAAAAGTTATTGTAAAAGAAATAAAATAAATACTATTCAAATCTTAAATTAATCACAAGTACAAAATAATTGTATGTATATCTAATTTCATCATATATCAAAATGAATTTTATGTTCTTTCAAACTTCAAAAGTCATCTGTGATTGATTCTATACTAATCTTTTTGGCAATTCTCTCAATTTATGTTAACAATGTGTATGTGAAAAAATCTCATTTATTTTATTGCGAAGTCTATTCTTGACAATATGTATAGCTGAAAAAGATCATTCACTAGCTAGTTGCAATAAAAATTGGAAGTGTTAGTACCAATACAATTATTGTGTAGATAAATGGATATATTGTTGATCTTTTAGTAGTAAGTACCCACCATTGCATAAATCAAAAATAGATAATAAATTTTTAATCTCAGGTCTTAAACTATATTACAACCATAAAGTTTAAGATCCACTAGCAAATGCATCTTCTCATTAATTACTAATCAAATCATATTGATAAACTTACTAAACAATTAACAAATATCATTAAAGTTAATTGGTAATAAAATTAGATGGCTATTGCCTATTAAAATTTAGTTTTCACTTAATATATTAAAATTTTTTAAAGTGTTGGGTGTGAATAGTGCCACCGCTCTTTCTTTTAACAAAATTTTTGCCACCGAAAGTTGTAAGCTACCTTTTTTGTGATTTTATCAAACCTAGGGGCTCCGATGTTATTGCCCCATCGTTCCAACAGTTGGCGGGGAGTTGTCAATAAAGGGCAGAAGTGTAAAGTGGTCAGTCGGGTCAACAACGAATTTACAGAAGTGCCCACAGATTTTCTTGCTAGAATATAGAAGTGTAGATTTTTTCTACGCGGTTTCAATACAAAGCAAATGTCTTGTAAAGCACCGATTTTGTAACCTTCCTGGATATTTCTACATGATTTACTTGCAATTTTGATAATGCAAATACTAATTCTGTCTTAATTGCTTGTTTAGTATTGAGGTTGGGTGACTTTAATTTAAAAGTTATAATATTAAAGTGTTTAGTAAACAATAGCTGCTATAACTTAGAATTTAAGTTTATTTGATTTTATAATTGCATGATGAAAAATCAATTATATTTTTATAAATCTTATCAAAATTATATTTATTATATAATATTAATTTTTATTTTATAATTATAATTTTTTTTACACCAGCTGTAATTTAAAATTTACATCACCTTAATCTCAAACATGACCTAAATTAAATATGATTTCGCTTATAGGGTAAAATTTTGTTAGAATTTGTACTACTTCATAAAACAAAATGTAAAATTAATCAATGTTATACATATATAATTCAATTGAGTCTTTCTCCAGCTGGAATGCATGCACATTTACAATTGTTAATTTGAAATTAATAAATGTTAACTAACATATTTTCTGTGCAATTTATTGTATATTATCAATATCATATATAATCCTAATTGATAATTTATGTTGCTAAGTTAATGTTCACTAGTTGTCATTGCTTAAAATTCACATCGTCTATTTTCATCTCTCAATTATCAATATATTAAAAGAAAACTATAAGAATTGAAAATAGCATAAAATATATATCACACACATTTGATTGAAGAGTAAAATTACACCTACAAATTTTGTATATACAAAGTTAGTATGGCATGTCATGATTGATTGAATGAAAACATAAAATAATTATAAGTAAGTTACATGAGTTACGTGATGTTTTAGTTCAACATGTCATGACCTATTAAATTGTATAAAGAATTTGTTGTTATATTATTAGTCATTATTGAAATGAATGTATTTTTGATAAACAAATCTACGAAGGATGGAACCGTAATATATATTATGATAATGTTGTTCGTTGTAAATTTAAGATCTAGAAATTCTACAATGATAATGAAAGTGGGCAATATCATGTAACAAAAGGCATAAAAAGAAATAATAATTTTTTTAAAATTATTATTTCTTTTTATCGCTCTAAATTCTAATCATGAAAGTTGATATTATTTTTTTCCCCGTTCAGCAACTAAAATTGACGGACTAAGATAATGATTTTTTTACCTTTCCTATGTAATCATGCTGCCTGACTAAAAGCACATATATTTGACCGACATGATCAATTAAAGAAACAAGTAAAACTCGCTTGAAATGAAGTTAGTAGAAAATGTCTTCCAAAAAATTGAAACCGAAGGCATATGTAGGCAAAGTGACAGCTAGCGTGGGCAATGATTTTCATGTGCGTTAAAGGCATGAAAAAATAGATAATATATAATTCAACCATAATTTTGGCAAGGGGGGTGATCAGACAACTTGGAATCTAAGAATGAACTTGCTTAAGAACTCAGAAAATATGTTGAGTAAAGCCGAAGTTATCCATATTCAAATAAAAATAAAATAATATAATATAATAGTATAAATAATAAATAATTTTGGAAGGTTAGTTGCTAGAAAGTTGAACCAACGGAAACTTAAAAAAGATCGCGGTGATGACGGCTAATTGCCATTTTCACATCTGAAGACAAAAAATAGTAAAAAAATTAAAAATAAAATAAAAAATACCTCACCGAATGTGATTATCGCGGCTGTACGCTTGTCATCAAGTAAAAGGACAAATCCATTCAGTGACACGACTCTCTGATTAGTTCAAATAATAAATAACAATTAGGTCTCATTTTTTTAATTTAAATAATACATTTTTATTACAAAGTTGATACAAACTAAAAAATTATTTGTTAAATGTTTGAAATCTAAAATTTTATTTATTTTAGACTTTTTAAAAATCTACTTATTTATTTTTCTTAACTTGTGTTCAATTTTCAGTACTTACATATAAATAAAAGAAAAAAACCTTTCACGACTTTTATTTGAATAAAAAATAAATATTATATTACAAAATATTATCTATAAGATAACTTATTTTCAAAACTTTAAAATTTAATATTTTTTATTTTAATTTATAGAGACATAAATATTAAATAACTAAATTTAAAATATATATATATAAAATTTAAATTTTGATATTCAGACACATTCTAAAACAATATACGGTGCCTAAATATCTCAAATAAATAAACATACAATTACTTCGAAATTTTTTGAATAGTACAATTAAGTCCAATGTATATTAACAAGCCCAAAACTCAAAGGATTAGCCCGTGAAGGTGAAGCGTAACGCCTCTCTCTTGATGAAGTGGCCTCATGAATTTGGCCCAAAACGAAGGTACACGCATTTATCAGAAGGGAAAAAAAAAAAAAAAAAAAAGCTAAATGAAGCCCATAAAACATGTAGCGACGTAGATACCAGCAGGTGCCCAAAAGAACTGAGGGCCTTGACCTCGATTGTATTTTTGATTAATGGTGAGGGATAAATTTAAACTTTGTATTGCGGTTTGATTAATTCTGGCAACTAAGCACTAGCCACACTACCATTTTCCGTAACGGTTCTTTAGTTTGTTAATCCAATCAATCTGAGCCCTATCCTCAGCAAATCCAACGGTCAAAACACTGACAAAAATTTCAAAATAAATAATCCAACGATTTATAAGCAAACAACCCCACCGGGGAAAGAAAAGGAAAAAAAAAAACTAGCCGTTACACAGAGCGTCCAAAATCTCAACGTTCCTTTTTCTTCTCCGTCCTCTATCAATTATTCCTCAGATTCATTTGTTCTTTCGTCAAATCAAAACTCTAACTTTCTCCCACTTTCTCATCAACCTAACAAAATCCATCTATAGTTTCCTGCTCTTGACTGTTTTCTTGATCGAATTCTCAATGGAGTCGAGTTTGCTTTCAAAGAATTCGAAGCCTTTGACTCCAGTGAAGGATCGTGAGAAGTGCCATTCAAAGATTCAAGAAATGAACAAATTATCGGAGAATGTAAATCCTAATGTCTCTCATTCAAGCCCTAATGTCGTTAAAACCTCAAATTCTCCATTGACAAAGTCTGGAAAGTCACAGAAATCGGCACCAAAAAACACGAATCATGTTGTTTTTTCGCCAAGAAATAAGATTAGAGAGAGGAAATTTGTGGTGGTGCCTAAGAAGAATTTGAAGAAAGAGAACAATGGTGGTACGGGTTCGGGTTCAGTTTCAGTTTCAAGTGTTGCTGAGTGCAAGTGCAAAGAAAGATTTGGTTCTGGGAATGTGAAGAAGTGTCTATGTGTAGCTTATGAGAATCTGAGGGCTTCACAAGAGGATTTCTTTAAGAAAAGAGATGATTATCTTGAAGAAAATGGCGATTTCGATGATGCAAAGAAGGATAAATTTGAGGGTGAAAATGTTGAAAACGATGCAGATTTGAATGAGGATGAGTCACCTGAGCAAAAGGGGAGTTCAACAAGCAAGAGGAGGAGGGCTAAGTTGCTTGAAGAAGCAAGAAACAGTGCTCCTGAAAATGGGAAGGTTATGCATTTGGTTAAGGCGTTTGAGCAGCTGCTTTCCATACCGAATGCTAAGGAATCTGCGGGAAAAGAGGGGGAGAAAGAGTGTGAAGAAAAAGTTGATGTTAAGAAGAACGCAATGAAATGGGCATTGCCTGGGCTGCAAGTGCTTCCCCCACCGCCTAAGGCCCCTGATTCTCGGGAGTCGTCTTGTTCTTCATTTTGTCCATCAGACTTGATCCTGACTGCTGAGAATTTGGGGCTGGATTCTCGTGCTTCAGTTTCTTCTTCGTGGGATAGTAGTAGAGGAAGGTTGGTAACAATGTTTTGATTTGATTGCTTTCAACTCATTAATCCCCACCACATGTTTGATTTCTAAGTTACGTTTTTCTGATTACAATGCTTTGATTTGATTGCTTTCAACTCGTTAAACAACACCTCATGTTTGATTTTCGGTATTATCTTGTTTCATACTGGCCTTGTCCTTTTCAGTATTTCTGGCAGGACATCGAATGGAGGCAGAAGAAGCAGGAGAAATGTAAGCTTCTCTTATCTTTATTGGTCACCTTAATGTTTGCTGAATTTCTCGCATCTTTGCAATTTGAGTTGATGGTTTTTGTAATTTTTTTTTTCTGAATGCTAGAGCTCTGAATCATGTGGGACCTTGGGAAGTAGGAGATGGACTAAGAAGCAGCTTAAAGTCACTAGCCAAAAACCATTTAAGCTAAGAACTGAGGTAGATATTTTTTCAAATGAGTATTGAGTTGACCAAGCAATATGCGACTTACAATTGTTTTGAATCTTATTGTGATTGTTTGGTGATTGGTTTATCATTATAGCAAAGAGGAAGACAGAAGGAGGAGGAATTCATGAAGAAGGTGCAAGAAATGGCGCACGATGAGGAGAAGTTGCGGATTCCTATTGCTCAAGGCCTTCCTTGGACAACAGATGAACCTGAGGTGAGACCTTTCTTTCAAATATAAGGAGGAAAATCTCCTTTTAATTCTCTTGTTAGGTTCAAATTGTTTTTAATTTTGTCCTGGTCTCTAAAATTGAATGAAAAACAAATGTCTGACCGGGACTTTTGATGCCTTGCTTGAAATTTTTTTTACAACAATAAATGAGAAGACTCAAATGTTATGTGCTAATGATAATGAGGTCAGTTACCCTGACCTTGTATTTGAGCTACTAAATTGTTATTTTGTGTATTCTTATGGTCACTAACTTTGGATTCGATTACTTGGTTGAATATCATTACAACAATTGTGAGATTATTCAATTGCTAAGAGAAGATAAGAGCTTACAATGCTGATATACGACCATTAGCATTTTTTCAATTGCAAGGGGGATTTATGGTGTTTGAGGCTTTATTATATCTTTGTGCTAAAGGGATTGCTTGCTATGGCTTTTGTGTTTGTGTTCTCAGTGTCTAATTAAACCTGCTGTGAAAGACAGTACAAGGCCGGTTGACCTGAAACTCCACAGTGACATACGAGCAGTGGAGCGTGCTGAGTTCGACCAACAGGTATGTTGTCACTATTTGATGGTAATACCTATGCAAGGTCTGCTGCTTAATATATATACAGTTTAATTAGTCAATTAAAGGCGGTTTATAACATCATGACATAGGCATGATTCTTCAAGGCTTTTTATGTTGTTTAACACAACATCATGACGTTTGTGCACGTTTTGAGGTAACCTTGAGTTAAGATGTTGATTGAGTCTCACGGTAGATTCTGATTCTCAGTACAAATAGCCCACAAAGCTTCTATAGCTAATTGGCTTGAATGTGTGCTCTGCATGTGTGTTATGCGACAATGTAGCAACCTTAAATGTAGGATTTGACTCTCTTACTGGATACTGATTGAGAGTTAGGTTTTAATTACAGCAATCCCATCTAGTCTGTGCTTTGTCACACACAGATCACTGACTGAGCCTCACTGGATTGTATCAAATGTTCTGAAAGGGGAATTGATAATGTTTTTTGATGGGTTATATGACGAATCAGGTAGCTGAGAAAATGTCCTTGATTGAGCAATACAAGATGGAAAGAGAGAGGCAGCAGAAGGTACATGACTTAAAAAGGCCTGATTCTGAGACAATGTCTCTGTAATGTTATTAAATGATATTCTTATTCTGCCATTCTGGTCTGCAGTTGCTAGAAGAAGAAGAAGTAAGAAGGTTGAGAAAAGAGCTCGTTCCAAAAGCACAGCCCATGCCCTATTTTGATAGACCTTTCATTCCCAGAAGGTAAGAGTGTTTCTGAAATCAAAGGTGGAATTATTTATAGCACTTAATGCTAAGCAGTCAAGGCACAATGAATTGAGCTCTTACGAGTTTTGTTTTGGTTTGTTTTTCAGGTCAGAGAAGCATCCAACAATTCCAAGAGATCCGAAGTTTCACATACCCCAACATAAGAAGATCAAATGCTGCCTGTCATGGAGTGATATCAGCCCCTTCACTTACCAGCAGTAAAATGCCGTGAAAGAAGTCTAAAGTAGAAGTTTTAGGCATCGCTCTTACTTCGGATTCCAACTTCTGAATAATGTTAGTTCTGGTCCTCGTTTCTTCTTTTCCTTCTTTCCTTTTGTTTGCATTTTTTATTTGTATATGAAGCAACCAATTTAGTTGCAATTTTTAATGTCCCTCAGCTTGTTACTTGAAGAAACTGAACTTAGGATCAGTAATTGGTGGACATATTATCAATGGAAAGATCAATCATTTTCTTACTTGTTTTTGAAAGCTTTGTAACCGGAAGATTTGTTCATGGTAGAGCTCTGGTAGCGTTCTTCGACTTATTTAGTCAAAATTTCCGAAAGTTCTGAAAGTTGTTATATGCATGCAGTATATATCAAATTAACTTCACAGTGTGAGCCTTCACGGTTCTTACAATATCAGGCATCTTCAAAACAGAAATAATAATAATAATAATAATAATAATAATAATAATAATAATAGTAATCATCATCATCATCATCATCCTCCAAACTGTACACATCGCTGAGTACATGAATCATACGCCAGGTCGTTTCTTGTTTCTAATGGGAGTACCACTTGTCCTAGTATTGGGAATACTACTTCTCTGTGTACATGTGAATGCCTTGGTTTCCTGTGTTGAAAAGGAAAATTTGCGAAGTTTTATATACACAGTGACTCTTTTGTGCTTTTTTATTAGCTAAAATCTTCTCAGACTAAATATGCGTTGAATATTTTTCAATAAGGGATTAAATATAAAGTAAAATCTTCTCGGACTAAAAAAGTGTTGAATATTTTTGAAGAATGGATAAGAATCTTCCAAAGGAGGAGATTACTCCTTGCCTCTGGATACTATCAGAGACATTTTAGCGAGACTTTCAGCAAAATTTCTAGTCAGATTTAAATGTGTGTGAGGGGAATGGTGTAATGTAATTTTGATCTTTTGACTCTCACCCAGATTTCGAAGAAACTAATCTACAGGTGCGGATGTCTAAATGTAGATTTCACGTGATTCCATTATTACAACATATGGGGTTACAATGTTTCTATAAAATGATTTAATAGTAAATTCACATGAAATCCGCATTTAGAAATCCGAAACTGAGAATTTCTAGATATTAATCTTCATCATTCAATCTCAAGAATCTTGATTAATCAGATTATGGACAGTCATGGTGATGGTGTCTACGCATCATTCAAACTAGAAGGAAAGAACATGAAGCGAAAGGAAGCAACGTTTTCAGGTTCTAAGGGTGCTAATGATTACTTAATGAAACTAGAAGAAACAAAGGTAGTGCGTTACGTGACAATCAGATGGCAGGAAAGCAATAAAAGATGGAAAAGAAAGAGGCAGAAGGTACATTGAGTTGAAAGTTTTTTAGATCAGATGAGTGTTCTTATATGAAATTTGTTTCCCGACCTTCGTCTCAGTAGCCTCTCTCTCTCTCTCTCTCTCTCTCTCTCTCTCTCTCTCTATATATATATATATATACATATCTATATACATATATTCTATGGAATTCATTCAATTCAAGTTGCTTGAAGTTGGTGGCCTAACTCTTGTGGTTGGGTGCCGAAGATGGTAGGATCGCGTCACTCTTTATATCAGGATGACATGCCTGTATTGGAGTCATTGAGGGTTTCTATCAGTTGGAGCATTGAGGCTTCAATGGCCTAAAACAAATAAACGATGGCTTGGGATGAAAGTTCATCTAGAGGCTCTTTGAGGATTACTCTAAAAAAAGCAGTTGTTGCGAGTTATTGTGGTTTTGTTGGTTGTTTTTTGTTTTGTTTTTAATGTTGTGTTGTATTGTTTTGTAGTATCGGACACATCAATTTTCTTTTGTCGATTGGAAGGGATCAATCTACCCTGAGTGACTCGATCCCTAAGGAACCCCCGAAAGGACTGCCGTTCGATAGGTACTTGAAAGTGACGAAGTTTCTTCGACTACAGAACCGTGCCTGTCTATAGGAGCGAATTGGATGATTGAACTGAGGTTCTATGTAGTTGACCATTCTTCATTTGCATTAGCTAAGGTTGGCTAGGCGAATCTTACTTCTCTAGTGCTTCAATGGTCGTAATAGATAAAATTTTTCTTCCCTTTCAATTATCAGAAATTTGCAGTGCCTGTAAATACATATTTACATTTTGTCGGTAGAAACTGCATTATTTTGGGCTTTGTCTTAAGTTTTATCTTATATATTGTTCTTAAGCTAGATGCGATCCTGAATCTATGCCTTCATGACCTTGTATCATACATTATGTTTGAGATCAGTTAAGCACCCAAGAATTCCTAGAGCCCAAGTTTCGGACAACCGGTGTCCCAGACAAATGAATGCATTAAGTTCTTTTCCCATGGATACCCATTTCTTAATGACATGAACTAACCGGCCTGGGTTACTTCTTTTCCTTTTCTGCAGGTTGTTTAATTTTGTATACCTAAACAACATTGACTTGTTTCCTGAAGAACTTGCCAGACACAATTGGCAGACTGTCAACTTATTTTATTGCAAAGATCACATCATTTTCTTTGCTACAATAAAGAACTTTGCTACAATAACGCCAGAATCTTCTCCGCTGCAGATGAAATATGCAAGCTATAAAGAACTTTGGTGCAAATAGAAAATTATTATGATGATAATACCAACTATCAATATCTTTCCCATCCTTGTGAATTGATTAATGAAATCAAGAACAGATGAGAAATATAATACCCATAAAATAACAGCCTCTTGGATAAAAGGAATTTATAGTGTGAATACCATAGATAGATAAATGTCAAACATCTAAAAGCAACAAAACTGAAGCTGGGTTTATCATAAAAGTCCAAACTTGGAATCAAAGCTCACTTAACAATGCAGCAACATCATTCCATCAACTAACAAAAACCTGCAATAAATCAAACAAGATCACCGTCGAGCAGCTTCAAGGAGCAACGACAATCCTTCCGGCAACTTGGTCAAGGTCTCGTTGGCCACTGGAAGTAATTCTCCTTCCACTGATATACGAGAAAATAAAGATTGGAATAAGCATAAGATCAGAACATATCTATAATGGTGTTTGTTAAACAAGTCCTAAAGATATCTAGAGTTTACCCTTTGGGATCAATATCTATAATGTTCATGTTCTGCAACTGTTGAAGAATGTGGCGAGCAATAGCACCACTGCTTTTGCAGAAGTGGGGTGGACGACTTCCATTCCTTTTACTTCCACCATAAATCCTCCTGAAAGAACCCACACCAAGACCTTGCCTCAAGTAGATTTTCCTTGCCATGGAGGCTGCAATGCCATTCAAGTATAAGATACACAGCATAAAACCTTGACGCCAATACTTAATTTAACCAGTCACACAAACTCACCAGCTCTGACATAGTACCAGTCAGGGTCATAGGGAGCAAGCTCTTTGAACTGAGCAGTCTTGACTATGTCAGTCCATGGGGGAAGCTCCATCTATTTACAGACAAGATAAAAGGAAAAAAAATCAAGACTATTGAAGCAAAAATATCACATTAAAAGCAAAACTGACAAATCGAGAATTTCTCTTCAATTGACAACGTACCAAGGAATGTACAAACTAGTTATACATAATTCTCAGACACTCCTAAACAAAAGTAAGCATAAACAGTAATAAGTCCACCAATTCAAGCAGTTTCATATCTTAATAACAAGACACTCGTACAGCGTTAAACAAACATGCCTTTCATCAATTTGCTTTACACACCCACCAACAACTACATTAAATTGTTTAAACACAAGTACAATCTCCATTAAAGTCAAGGTCAAATAACATTGTATGAACCAAACAATTAAATTTCTATCAACAAACACCTCAATAACAAATTAACTGGAATGAAAATCCAACTCTTTCTCCATTTAAATTCAAAAATAAAACAATAAAAAACACATTAAAACCATAAATCTAGAAGTAAATAACATAGTAAAACTAGAAACTAGATCAGCCATCAATAACACACAGTAAACCATGCCGAGAGCCTACACCTTTTTCTTCAAATAATCAATCAAAGGGCCCAAATGACCCGTAACATATACTACAGAGAGAAAAGAAAAACATCACCCAGATACACATACGTTTACGAGAAGCTTTGTGTAAATTTACCTTGCCAGATCGCTTGAGATGTGCAGAGTAAGCCTTCACGAACTCGTGAGGAGACACGTCCTTCACAGTCCTAGCGGTAGCCATGGTCATAACTGAGCAGGAGAGCGACTCAAAGCTTCGCTTTTGCAAGAAGCTGCTGGAATTGCTCTCTCTCTCTCTCTCTCTAGGGTTTCTCCGTTCATTATTTTCAATGTCTATATATAGTCGTCGATTTTAGGGTTTCTGCTCCAGTTCGCAGCGTTTTGTTGTTGGGCTTGGGCTAAGCGTGTAATTAGGCTTCGGCTTCAAGAACTTTTATAAAATTGTAGATATGGTCAAATTATTTAGTCAATTTAAAACTTTTGCATATTTTTGTTGCCAAAAATATTATTTCGAAAAATAATGTCCTGCGATGACTTGCTAACTGCGTTTATCAATTTGTTTGTCCCTACGGACCACAAGTAAGATAGACTGAATCAGTCTGGTCCATAGTCAATCCGTCTCCGAACGTTCTCATTTTAATAAAAAATATTTGCCGTCACTTGGCCGAACGGTAAGAGTTTGAAGGGATAATTTCTTTTCTTAAGTATAATGCGTAATTGAGTGAAGATAATGTTATTTCTTATTTAAGTATGAGTGAAGTAAACATCTCGTGACTATTAGAGAGGATTAAAAATTTAGATTATATTTCATAAAATTTAATTTAGTAAATTAGTCTCGGTAATAATTTGAATTGTAAATATCAGTTATAATATCATGTAATATAAGTTTTATTATGAGCAATAGTCTCATGTAAATATATATACCTATATACATACATACATATATCCAATAGTAATCTAATACCTTAGTATTATATATATATCTAATACTATTAGATATATTCAGTATTCACCAATTAAATGATGAGATAATAAAACTAACTTATTTATATTTTATAAAAATTATCAACTTTTTAATAAATGACATATTACATACTATGTTATTTAAGATGAAATTTAGAATATCAATTTAAACAATTTTGACTTTAATTCAATTTCATAGTTATTTTACTGTGTAATTATAGAAAATTTATTACTTTTATAAGAATCATGTGTATATTTATTTAAAAAAATGATAAAAAAAAAGTAGGAAGGGAATTAAGTTGCTGTTAAATCAATAATAACAATAATAATGATAATAAAAAAGTATGTATGATGAAGCCAAGCTCAGAGTCACATATTAATAACAATAAAATTCCTCAAAAGGGAAAGTTCATGTTATTAAAAAAAAACCCTTAAGAAATAAAAATTGTAAAATTAACAATAGAATATATATTACGGGTGATTGTTAAAAAAAATTGTCAAAATAACAATAGAATATATATTACGGGTAATTGTAAAAAAAAAAAAAAGATTGGTCGAAGAGCAAGAAGCACGGCCAGAGAAAACGACACAGTATTTGAGACAAATAAAAATCTCGTTTTAACTAAACTCATGCCTTCCTACGTGGTCCGCCCACTCAATAATAGAACTCTCGCACACCAAACCCTGTAAACTAACTATAGCAATCCCGACTCCAGAGTGAGAAGGAAACTCGAGACATATCATCAGTGAGTCAAAACGATGGCGTTTAAGCATCTCCTAACCCTAGCTCGCCGGTCCCACAGGCCGTCGTCCACGGCCCTCTTTACCGCCATCCGATCCTCCTCCTCCGCCTCACCCCTCGCCACGTCACCATCGTATCCGGCGCCGTCCCCGCCTCCCCCAAATGTCATGGTCTACGACCGTCTTGCCGAAGCTGTCAAAGCCAGGCTCAAAGCCCTAGAAAACCCCGACCCGAAGTTCTTAAAGTACGGATCCCCGCACCCGACCCTTACTTCGCACACGCACATCCTCGCCGCGCCGGAGACCAAAATCACGACTTTGCCTAACGGACTCCGCGTCGCCACCGAGTCGAACCTCGCCGCGAAGACAGCCACAGTTGGAGTTTGGATTGACGCCGGGTCGAGGTTTGAGACTGATGAGACGAACGGGACGGCTCATTTCTTGGAGCATATGATATTCAAGGGGACGGAGAAGCGGACTGCGAGAGATTTGGAGGAGGAGATCGAGAATATGGGGGGGCATTTGAATGCTTACACTAGCAGGGAACAGACGACCTATTATGCCAAGGTGTTGGATAAGGATGTGAATAATGCTTTGGATATTTTGGCTGATATTTTGCAGAACTCCACATTTGATCAAGCGAGGATCACCAGGGAACGGGATGTTATTTTGAGAGAAATGGAGGAGGTAAGAGTTAAATAAATAAAGTTTTGATTTCCCCCCCAAATTATGGATAGGATTGGCTAATTTTGATTTGTTGATAATGTTGGAGTGGTTTGTTTTTTCTTAATCAGGGAGTAGGCTTAGCTTAATGTATGTCTGTTTTGGTCTTTTGGTGTCATGAGTATTAATGTGTTTAATAATCGGTGGTGTTTTGTAGTATTTGCTAATTTTTACTACTATTTCTATTGTGCATTACTCATTTTTTATTTTTCATTTTAGTTGCATATGGGTAGTATCTATTCCATATTTCTGAAGGAGGAATAGTATTATTGTCCAATATTGTTATATTACTGTTTACCTTATTTGATGTTAAAATATGTCTTTGTATTTTCTGAGTTAGTTGTTGATTGGCTGTTTTAGCTCATGCTGAGCGTTTGTCTGATTTACTTAACATGCTGTGAATTGGATGAAATTTTGGGAGCTTTCATTTCTCTTGTTAACACTTAATAATGTGCTGGGTAATAGTAAGCTTAAAACTCCATATTTGCCGCATTTGGCTCTTGTTGCGTAAAAAATGATTTTTTTTATGGTTTTCAAGCCTACCAATTATGGTCATTTCATTTCATAACGCAACAATGTGTTATGTTATATGGAAAGTTTAATTATTTCTTTCGGTGTTTCCCTTGAGGTTGATTAAATTGTTTAGATCATAATCATGTTCTTTTCTATTGTTGTAGGTTGAGGGGCAAACAGAGGAAGTCATTTTTGATCATCTGCATGCAACTGCATTCCAGTACACTCCTTTGGGTAGAACTATTCTTGGTCCTGCTCAGAATATCAAGACAATCACAAAAGAACATCTGCAGAACTATATTCACACTCACTATACGGCTCCTAGAATGGTATTGAGACAATCATTGACGACAACGATATTTTTTTGTCTTTAGTGTGGGCCATAGTACTGATCAACCGATTATGTTTCCTTCTGTGTGGACCTTCATTTTAGGTGATTGCTGCTTCTGGAGCTGTGAAGCATGAGGAAGTTGTTGAGCAAGTGAAGAAATTGTTCACAAAATTATCAGCTGATCCAACCACTGCTTCTCAATTAGTCGCAAATGAACCAGCAATTTTCACTGGTTCTGAGGTGGGGTAGTGTGATTTGGAAACATTTGATCTTCCTCTATGCTATGAAATTTCCATCTCTGGGATATTTATTTTGATCATTGGTGTGAAAACAGGTTAGAATAATTGATGACGATATTCCTTTGGCACAATTTGCGGTTGCTTTTGCCGGAGCATCTTGGACAGATCCAGATTCTATTGCCTTGATGGTTATGCAGGCAATGTTGGGTTCATGGAATAAAAATTCTGTGGGTGGAAAGCACATGGGGTGAGTGTTTTGTCCTTGTCAATAAAGCATCTTGTTTACAAATCAGAGGTACTTTTCCATTAGTGCTCATATTGATTTGCTCTTGAGAATCCCTTAACAGCTCCGAGCTGGCACAGAGAGTAGGCATCGATGAAATTGCCGAAAGCATGATGGCCTTCAACACCAACTACAAAGACACTGGTCTGTTTGGTGTTTATGCTGTTGCAAAGGTGAGGTCACTCCCTACATTGAACAACTATTTATTTTTCATTTGCAGAAAATTTTCTTCTCTGACAATGTACGTGGTACTCTTCTGTTTATTTCTTCTTTTTGCATGAAAAGTCGAAGTTGAAAACCTGTATTGATTTTGATTGAGTTTTATTATGTTTTGTATTGTTTTTAGCCGGATTGCTTAGATGATTTGGCCTATGCAATTATGTACGAGACAACCAAGTTAGCTTATCGAGTTTCAGAAGCTGATGTCACTCGTGCTCGCAATCAGGTTGCTGCTTCACTCCCTACTTACCCTGGATTTTTGGACATTTTCTTATTCCTGACATTTGTAGGGTTGTAATACAATGAAAGATCAATGATAAAGATATTATTACTTTTAGTGGTTTACTGATATTCTATTTTGCCTTTCCTTGGAATTGCATTACCCATTTATGTGCTTTGCTATGCATATCTTTCAATGATAAAGATATTATTACTTTTAGCGGTTTACTGATATTCTGTTGTGCCTTTCTTTGGAATTGCATTACCCATTTATGTGCTTTGCTATGCATATCTTTCAATGATAAAGATATTATTACTTTTAGCGGTTTACTGATATTCTGTTTTGCCTTTCTTTGGAATTGCATTGCCCATTTATGTGCTTTGCTATGCATATCAGAGTAATAATATCTTTTATCACTGTGTTGGATCTGAACATTGTCTTATCAAGCGTGTGCTTCTTAGGATCAGATGGATAAATGGTATATCTGTGTCTGATTTTGGTTTCAAATGAAATCAGAAGCTAAATATCTTTTCTCTTCGAATTGTCTTGTTTCTTCATGTCAGTGTATAATCCATCATTTATCTATCATACATGTCTAGGGTGACCATTATCTTCCTCTCCGTCTTAGCAGATGCATGATTGTATTTGTGAAACTTGATTGGTTTATGTGTTGCATAGATGATGGAATCTCATTCATGTTTTCATGGGATGGCGCTGACTAGTATTTTGGTTGCAGTTGAAATCATCCCTGTTGCTTCACATCGATGGAACAAGCCCTGTAGCTGAAGATATTGGACGCCAGGTATATTTTTATCACTAT
Organism: Luvunga scandens; assembly: GCA_030449905.1. Lineage (NCBI taxonomy): Eukaryota > Viridiplantae > Streptophyta > Magnoliopsida > Sapindales > Rutaceae > Luvunga > Luvunga scandens. The sequence goes on from JASUUG010001265.1 coordinate 9,387,534, forward strand.
GCCAGCCTTTTTGCATTACCTATACCTGGCAATGTCTATCATACAATTGAATAATCACTTTCGGCTTTACTATTTGCAGCCAGAGTAACCGATGTTATTGTCATGTGCCCATAGCTTCTGCTACTTACATATGGTCTGCTTTTACTTGCAGCTACTTACATATGGTCGAAGAATCCCATTTGCTGAATTGTTTGCTAGGATAGACTCCGTAGATGCAAGCACTGTCAAGCGCGTTGCAAACAGATTTATTTACGACAGGGTATGTACTACATTCATACCCCAGAATTCTTATTGTGCTTGTAACATTCCACTATTATTTTTCTGGGAGCAAAAATTGCTTGTCAAAACTGGTTTGTTAATTTTCTGGTCTGTGCAGGATATTGCAATTGCTGCAATGGGTCCAATTCAAGGTTTACCCGACTACAACTGGTTCAGACGCAGAACCTACTGGAATAGATACTAAGTTATCTCATGTTTGTTCATTACTGCATCTCTGCCTTCCTGGGCAGAGGTTTCAAACAATTTTTGCGTTGCAATTTACACAATCAATGTCCTTGGGAGAGGCTTCAGGGCTATGGTATTTTATTGAATTCTTTTCAAGCTCTTGCTTCTGTAACTTCATAATTTGTTCAGGAAATAAGTAAGCTGTCTTCTGTGATTTGCCCACGGATTTTCATTGCATTAAGCTGAACAGCTCAAGTAAAAGCTTTGAATGATGATAAATTTTCAGCTGCATCACATCATATTGCCTTTCGTTTTCAAGGCATTAATGCTTTTGGTTGGTTGCATTTGTGGCTCAACCGCCTGCCTCCAGTGTGATTGATAATTTAATAATTAAGTGTTACCGTTCAATTAATAGCAAAAAGGCTTTGTAAAGTTCTTTTTTGTCCCCCACTTGTTTGCAACTGATAATAGTTTTGGTAAAGAGTGATATCAATATTTACAATATCATGGCGTTTTATCATTGACACTTGGGAGAAGTCCTCGTCCTCACTAAATTATTCTATTAAATGCATGCTAAAATTGGGCCCCAGAAAAAGAAAATTGGGATTTTTTTAAATATTATCTTGTTTGGCTATAAAAAGGCCTCCTAGTGAGTTCACATCTATTCAAAAGCTTATATTAGCTTTTGGGATTTTCTTTTCCTTTTTTTTAGTTTTTTTTTTTAAATTCGTAGAAATTATTTCAGTCTCCAAATTGACTCTAGCTTTTGAGACTAGTGTCGGCACAAAACCATAACACACAGTTTTAGGCCTTTAGATGGCTATTTAGAGGCCTAAAATCGTGTGCCATTGCTTGTGGTTCTTGGACGAAATTCGAAAAAAATTAGATTTTTCTTTCCATCAAAATCTTTTTTGGCCATTAAAAGGCCTCCCAAGGAATTTCACATAAATTAAAGACGGTAGTTTGATCCAGCCTAAATTTTGGATCGATTGACTTGACCTGTTTTTTTTTAGCTTTGACCTGAATTTTTAGGTCTTGAGTCAAGTTCAGACCAAAAAATGAAGGTGCAATCAAATTCCGATCAAGGTTTGGCTTGAGCTAGCCCGACCTTACCTTACTTGGCCCAACCAACACAAATTTGACAACTACTCACAGGGAGGGATAGAAGGGGCTTGAGCTAATACCACGTCAATAAGCCACCACCGCTCCGTGTGATACATATAAGAGTAATTTTGGATAATAGTTCAACCCCGAGTTTTTTTTCTAGATTTAAAAACGTAATCCTATATTTGTTTTCTTTAGATTTGTTTTTGGGTTTGTGGTGTGTGTATAGAGTAATTTTGGGTGCAAAATGCAACACGTGGGAAAATTTATGGATTTGTTTTCTTTTTATGTTGGATTTAGAATTGAATTGTGAAATTGTTTGTTTTTATTTGTATAAGACATGATTTTTTTTAATGAAAAATTATGCACATATAATGATTCTAGAACAAAATAATTTTATTTTATATTATTGACAAACAAAACAAAATAAAAAAATAAAGCAAAATATTTTAAGTGAGAGAGAAAGTATTGTGCGGGCTTGGGAAAGCCCGACCCAATCCTGACCCGTGCCTTGACTCGAAATGCATTTTGGATCGAGCTTTCAATTTCAGTAATCGGGAGGCTCAGACTTGGCCGACCATTGCCATTCCTAACACCAATTCAACGGCTTTTGCTGGTTTTTTTTTAAGGTTTTCTTAATATTTCTGAAATATTTTTTAAAATTCATAAAAATCCTTTTAGTTCTTCAAATCTACTCCCACTTTTAACTATGTGCAGCAAAAGCTAGCTCGAAGCTTTAGCGTCCTTTAATGGGGTCAGTACCGAAAGGCCAAAACCCTTGTGCCTTTGGTTTTGTGCCCAAATTGGGTCAAGAAAAAGTAATTGAATTTTTCTTCACCAAAATCCCATTAGGGCCATAAAAAGGCTTCCCATAGAGTTTCACATCAATCTATTCCACCAGTTTTTTGGTGCTTTTCTCAATTTTCCTGAATTTTTTTCTAAAATCATAAAAATTATGTCGAGTTTGGTTTTAGCATTATCTATGTGCATGCAAAAAGCCAGCTTGAAACTTTAGGGGTTGGCCGGATAAAGTCGCCATTTGGGTCCATTTTGGGACTTACAATATATTGAGTTTTTCTCCATCAAAACTCCACTGGGGCCATAAAAAGGCTTCCCATAATGTTTTCCATCAATTTGACGACTTCAGCTAGGTTTTTTTTTTTTGGATTTTTTGGAAAATAATAAAAAATTCTTAAAAATTATTTTGAGCCTTCAAATCAAATTTCATTTTTCTTTTTAGGGTCTAATTTCACCAATATCTATGTGTATCTAAAAAATTAGTTTGAAATTTTAAAGCTTAGCCCTTTAACAGTAAAATCACCCTTTAAATGTTTAAAACCATGTGCTTTAACCTTTAGTTTTAGTTCAAAACTGGGCTGAAAAAGAAAATTTGAGATTTTCCCACTGAAACCCTATTTGAGCAATGAAAAGGCTTCCTAACGATTTTCATGTTAGTCCAACGACTTCTGCTAGTTTATTTGGAAATTTTTTATTTTTTAGAAAAATTCTAAAAAATTTGTAAAAAAATATTTTGGGCCTCTAAATTAACCCTTACTTTTTTCCTATGGTATAGTTTCACCAATATCTATATGGTGCAAAAAACTAACTTGAGTTGGCCTTTTAATGGTAAAATTTTCATTTAAAGACCCAAAACCATGTGTTATAATGTTTGGTTCTAAGGTCAAGTTGGGTTTGGAGAAAAAAAAAAAAAGGTTGGGGTTTCTCCACCAAAATTCTAAAACCCTATTTCAGCTGTAGAAAAGCCTCCAAAGAGCTTCTCACCAATCTGACGGCTACTACTAATTTTTCAGAAAATTTTTTATTTTTGAGAATATTTTTCATAAATTCATATAAATTATTTTGGGCCTCTCAATCGACTTTTTTGTTTTTCCTCTGAACTAGTTTCACCAATATCAACATGTTTCTTAGGAAACTAGATTAAAATTTTTAAATCATCATTCAAAGGCTCCAAACTGTGTGTTATAGCCTTTTTTTTTCTTATTTTTTTTGGGACAAAAATTGTTTTTTCTTTTTCCAACCAAATCCCCATATTGGCCTTAAAAGTGCCTACTAAAAAAGCTTCTCACGAATTCGACGACTTCCGCTAGTTTTTTGGGATCATGTTATTCTTTAGAAAAATTTTTAAAAGTCCGTAAAAATTATTTTAGGCCCTCAAATTGACTCTCGTTCTTTTCCTATTCCTATGATCTAATTTTCATGGGGAAAAAAAAAAAAAACTAGCTCAGAATTTTAGAATTTCATCCTTTAATGATAAGATCGTCCTCTAAAAATCCAAAACTGCGTTCTTGTGACTCCAAACTCTTTCCTAAGTTATCAGACTACCAATGAGTTAATTGAGTTGGGTGATTCTCTATTATTATGTATATAATATTATAACGAAGACACTTTACACAAACGAAAAAAAAAAAATAATAATAAAATATGTTCTTTGAAATTATAAGATGAACCGTCGGTGTCGTAGCTGCACATTGGTCGGAGACGATGAGAGCCGAGCATCAAATTTTGTCCCTGTGATTGTCATCAGACCAACACATTGAAGAAGAGTGAGGGGGAGGAGGAGTTGGAGAGGACCCATAATGACTGACACACGTGTTGATATTGGGGGGAAACCCTCCACAGTGTCTCTCTCTCTCTTTCTCCATCTCTCTCTTAACAAATAAAATGTGTGTGTGTTTAAGTTGTTGAAGTTAGTTAAAACAACAATGGTCTCTTAGGAAATATCGAAACACCACAAACAGCACTACACCCTTTTTAACCCCTTTCTCCATTTGAATAAATTATATATCTATATATGTAATTTTAATTTTAGCCTCTTTGTTCCCTTAGATTTCTCACTTCACTTCTTTGTACTCATCGCCCTCTTCTCTACTTATTTCTCTTGCCCGCCCAGAGGCCAGCAAAAAGAGGAAGAATAAGAAAACGCTTTCTCAAAATCTGTTTCTTTCTTCTTTGGGTTTTGGATCTGTTTTTATTATCACTCTTTTGGGGTCCAAAAAACAAATCCAAATCCATAATCATCAACAATGGCTTCAATCTGGATTCCTTGTCCCAAGATCTCTTTGGTTGCTCGTGTTGGATCCGCAGGTGGGCAACAGCCACAACAGCAAAAGCAGATGCTTTCCTTTCAGAATTCTTCAAATTCGAACCCCTCATTGTCATTTGCTTCCTCTTCTCCCTTTTCTGGGTTCCAGGTAATGTCACCCCCGGGGTTTATTCCCTCTTTTATGTTTTAGACAATTCTCTCTTTCAAACTTCTCATTTTCATTGATTTGCCCTTTTGGTTATGTACTACATGGTCTTTTCGACATATAAGATATCTCTTAATTCATTAAAGCTATGATTTTTTAAGTACTTAAAAGCTTATTAAACTTACGTGCTACAAAAATGGTTTATTCTTTTTCAAGTGTAGTGCATATAAAGTCTGTTGTCTAATGAACTTATTTCAGTTTGGTTATGGTGACTGACATATGTTATCTTAATGATAAATCTTGGTCCCATATTTCATATGGAGGAAAGTTGAGGATTATACTAACTTTGATAGTGCGTGACTATCGTAAGAACGGCCAGTAGATTGTTGTTGCTTTAAGTTTTGATTCTCATCTTGTGTTTGAACTACTTGATAATCTTCAGGAGTTCTAGATTGTGAAAGGATTGTAGTGTTGTATCATTTTCCCTTCTCGATCACGTGCGTGTAAACAGTATAGACCACCGCTGCAGCAAAATGCTTTGATTGTTGATTTTGTTCATTTTTCATTTGACTTTTGCAGTGTTCTATCAAGAAGCAATATGCTGTCTGGAAGGTGCAAGCAAAGGTTAATGAGGTGAGTTGTTCGTGGTCGGTTGAAATTTTTCGTGTTTTGATGAGATTACATCCTCAAAATATGCTTAATCCTACTTTCTAATTTTAAGGTTATTGCCAAGAAGCCTTTAAACTCCACAGCTGCGGTTGACGCTGGGTCCGAAGTTGCATCATCAGAAGAAAAAGTTGAATCTGCAGAAAAGAAAATTCCTGATGCTTCGGCTATCTCAGCTTTCATGACCCAAGTATCTGACCTTGTTAAGTAAGTCAAAAATTATATATATATAAAATTCTTTTTTTAGTTTCTGCGTGCATGCAAATTGGTTAATACAAAAGAGATGCATCAGTTTAGTTGGAAATTGATGTCATCTTCATGAGCAGACTTGTGGATTCGAGAGATATTACGGAACTGCAAATGAAGCAGTCAGACTGTGAGCTCATAATAAGGAAAAAGGAAGCTTTGCAGTCACCAGAATGCATTGTCAATATGCCACCCCCTATGCCCGACATGACGTATCTGACTCCACTGCAAGCAGCACCAGCAGCTGCTCCCACTCCAGCTCCGGCTCCTGCAAGCCCCACTTCTTCTGTGCCTGCGCCAGCATTACCTCCCCCTGCAAAGAAATCATCTCACCCACCGCTGAATTGCCCCATGGCTGGAACATTTTATCAATGCCCTGCACCTGGAGAACCACCATTTGTTAAGGTAAGTGCTTGGGTTGGTGAGCTTAGCTTTTAAGACATTGTCCTTGCAGAGAAGCAATAAAAAGAAAATCACAGTACGAGTAAGGGAACTCCTCCGCTGTGATACTTATGTACTTTTTTTCAGGTTGGAGATAAGGTGCAGAAAGGTCAAGTTGTATGCATCATTGAGGCCATGAAATTGATGAATGAAATTGAAGTATGTATTTGCTTTATCTTCTATCCTGTATGTAGTAATTCTAATGTCTTGTTTCCTTTGTGCATACTTATTCTTCTTTTACCATTTCCCACAGTTTGTTGCAGTCTAACCAGGATTTGTGAAAAATCATCCTCACCACACGTCACATCTTATATATATATATACATACACCACACACCACATATTGGCCCAAACATAGGAACTCTGGGAAATATTTCTTGTTTTTCGTTCAGTCATGTTAGCCAACTACTCCAACCCTCTCTTCCCCATATCACGACTCTTTTGTTTCTACGAGGTTTAGTAAAAACCTGATTTGCTTTTCTTTATACTAATTTCCATATCGGATTTTCAGGCTGATCAATCTGGAACCATTGCTGAGATACTGGTAGAAGATGGAAAATCAGTTAGCGTAGACACAGTAATGACTTTCTTCCCCCCTTCTCTCTTTATTGGTCTTGGTGTCATGATATAAGCTTATCTATCTCATGCATTGTCTCAATGCAGCCTCTTCTTGTCATTGTACCTTGAAGAATTCTGCAAGGACCTTCTTAAAACGTGGAGACCTCACTGTATGTTGAAGTTTATAGGTTTTTCTATATCTAGTTTCTTGCAATCACTGTAATTTTCATTTAATAATTTCTCAGAAATTTGTTTGAAGTACGTACATTACAATTACATTGCTTGATGTTCACAACAGAGCATAATTTAATATTTCGGGAGCATTGAGTTGCGCCGAAGTAGTTTATTATAGCTTGAGACATTTTTGCGGAGTTATTAAAGGTAAAGCTTTAATTGCCTAGTCAGGTAGGGGGGTATCAGATGTATTGTCTATTTGTTATTTTTATATTTATTATTTCGCGTCATCGGCAGAGAAATGTTAATATTTTGGTCACATTGTTGCAAGAAAACAGTTGGCAATTTACCAGAAGAGGTCAATTTATAATATAAAAACAATTCCAGTTAAAACATTTTCATTTCTTCACTTATGTAGGAAAAAAATAAATAAATAAACATTTGATAAAAGGCAGTTGATTAATCCTATCTTACTCCGGAATTGGAGGTATTTTTATTTAGATTCAGCTACAGTAGTGTTCCTCCACCTTAGAACATTGTTAATAACTATACTATACGATCATAACAATAATTAATTTTTTATTATTTATTGTGTGGTTATAAGAATAAGAATAAACTAAACTATACAGTGGTTATTAATCCAATTCTAGGGAATGGCGGCAAACTTACTACAGGTAATTTATCAAACACTTACACAGTGGTTATGAATCCAATTTTAGGGAATGGCAGCAAACTTACAGAATGAAAATATCAAAAGCAATTGCCATGATTTTATATAATTATTCTTGGTTTTACAACTGCTAATTTGCAGTCCCATTAAGTCCCTAATAGTCTACCATTATCAAAAGAAATCCAATCAACGGACCGTAAAAATAGCCTTTAAATATAATAAAGAGAATGATAAAAATCGGCCTTTAGTAAGATTTATAGTCGCTAGCTGCCAACGCGGCCATTTCTTTGCCATCTATGTTCGCAGGCCGCGGCCACCTTCACAATGGCAAGCATTTTGATCTGCTGCCATTTTCTGGACTTGAAATTGCGGGTAAAAGCCTTGCTGCCATGACGGAGATGTATGAATAATGGCAAACAGGCACGACGGAGATGTATGAATCATGGCAAACAGGCACCAATCTCATGACCAACACCGCCCATATGCACCAAATTCATGCCAAGCACAACCACCACCACTGATTAACGGCACAGTTTAGTGTTTTAAAGTTCAAAATTTTGTAGCCACTTTTGATTTCGTTCGCCGCCTGTTCACCACCACCACCACCACCACCCCCAATTTGGTTGAGGAAAATTAAGTGTTTTTACAGGTGTAATTGGTTATCATTACAAAATAAAAAAAAAATTATGTATGTTCTTTTTTTAAATTAAAGGAAGGAAAGTGGATAAATATATAGATTCCCATTAAAATTAAACCCAAATATATAATTAAAATATTATACAAATTCATTAAATCACTGAAGTCTAAAACCACAGAATTAAATCATTAATTAGTTTCAAAAAAAAAAGAAAAAAAGAACATTATTTCGACAAGCACTTGCTACCATACCCAGACATCAAATCATCAAAAACAAATTTGGTTTAGACTCCTCAATTTCAATTTGACTCCCACCCACCAATGAGTCAACAACGGAATCACTCGTTCTGATAGCATGACAATCAAGCTGTCGTTCATAACAATCCAGCTGTCAGTTGCCCGCTCAGGGGAGGCCATTTTCTTATTCATGATCAGAATTTTGCCAAATACAGACAAAAGGTGTGCCATGGTACAAGTATTGTAACGCTGCTGGATCCCCATGTACATTTAATATGCTTTGTGATGCGACAAAATATCATTGTGCAAATCCAATCTAACAAAGGGCAAAATATATGATTTCAAAGGCAAAAGAGGGATTACATTTCTACCAAAAAAATGACAAAGATTGGATTTCATCAAAAGAAAGAATGTGCAGTAATTAAATCCAGTGCCTAGCAAATTACAAAGTTTTCCAGATCAAGAAAGCACTTCCATCCTACTTGTGCTTTGCTTGTTCTGTTTGAAGGTTTCTATTCTATTCCCTGTCATCACCTATCCTGTATTGACGATTCCTATAATGTACATGTTAGCCTACTGGTTGGTTATGTACTTAGAACTACAATAACTGCCTACCTTCTTCTAGTACTGTAACTTTTCCTGCTGTTATTACTCAGCCTCCGAGCTCCACCTGCCCATTCTTCATCACTATAGTCATCATCATCATCCCCACTAATAATTCGTCCATATCTCACCCCCTTTCTTGGTGTAGGGCGCTTCCTTTTGATGTTGGCTGTGTATACTGCATAGTCGACTGTATCTTCCTTCAATGCATTCTTAAATTCCTGGAGAGTAACAAAACCAGTAAGAAACAATATTCATAACAATCAGGACTTAGCTGTAAGAGGCTTCTTCCCTCAACCCAATACCTGATATTTCTTCATGAGGTCATCATAAGTGGCTGGCAATGCAACACGTGTATCACTGATGTCAAAGGGGATGTTCTGCTTGGTAAGAGGTTCACCTGGCTTTTGGGGTTCACTTGGAGAATATGCCTGTTCAGAAGAAATATGTCAAACAGATAAGTTGGTAGGCAATGAAAAAACTAAGCCTCTTATGTTATATCACAGCACGAATCTCTATAATTTACCTGGCACCGAGCATCATTTAAACCATACACAATCTTTAGGTGCCTCTTCAGCTTCAGAAGAAGTTGCAGTGCAGAAGCCGAAATACAGTCAACCTGTATAAACACCACAGAATAAGCATTAAGCTTTTTTATTATTTGTATTTTTTTAAAATAATTTGGTTAAATGTGCCACCTGAACTTTCTGAAGATCATCTTTGGGGATGTCACGTGGTTCACCAGAACTCAAGACATGCACCTTTGCCTCCAATGGAGGCATTCGATATAAGAGTGTTTGTTCATTGGGTTCTGGTTGCACTGTTCCATTCAAGTCGATTGATGACATATGATAGAAAATAGGCTGAGCAGCAGGCTCTTCCTTAATTGTCCCATTTAAATCCATTGAAGTCATGTGATTGAAAACAGGCTCAGCTGATTCCTGATCAACCATTCCATTCTCATAGGTGGTCTTCTGAGCATCTCTTTGTAACAAATGGGTACTCATCGCTTTCATATTTGCCTCGAGTGCTCCAGCTCTAACTTGTATAACTCGATTTATGGTATAGATCAAATAAAGGGGTTCATCAGGTGAGGAAAATGGAAGCAAGGCAAGGACTTCAGTACAGTACCTGTAGAAAGAGGAGAAAAAATAATTGTACTCATTTATTCTCAAATGATTTAACAAAGAAATTCATAACTGGCATCAAATAACTCACATCAAAAAAGGAATCACTAAATCACTACAGCTTGGGTTATCAAACTTCCGGACAATGGATGACATAAATTTGTTCCTTGAATTTCGGTTCCCACGAATAAGCTTATAAATTTGTGAAACCCCAAGCCTTGCTTGAGTTAAAGAGCTTCCATCAGATTTCCCCTTCATAGTTCCTGCAGCCTTGGATTGGAATTTTTGGTTTCGACTTTCGGAAGAACCACCACCAATGGATTGTATAAAAATAAATGACATCTGAAGGCCATCTCCCAGGCGGCTTTCAAAGAAAGCAGGGTATCTGAAGTAAGGCTTCTGTCAGCTGGCAAAAACAATTGATAGGGACACAGAAATACTACAAGTGTATAAAGGCACGTACTTTTCATTCATATTCATCAGTAAATGATGAGCCAACTTTGAGTTCACTTCCTGCGGATCTGTCTCAAGTGCTATTAGGTATGGAACACAAGTAATAGGATGAACAAGACCTTGACGTAGCACTACTTCCACTATCTGCACTCACAGTAAACAATCAACAGCCCGATAACAAAAGTAATCTGACATAAAGCTTCTATTTTCCTTGGTTTTTATTTTGAGCTGCTAATTAGCTTTAGGTTAATAAAATACTTAATGATTTTATTGGTCATACTCAATTGCTTAACACAAAAAGGGCCTTTATCCTCCATTCAACTTTTAATTCAACTAGTCATAATGTAGAAATTCCCGGCCAGCATAAGGCCAGCTCCTATCATAGAACAGACAGAAAAGAATGAAGCTACATTCTCACCTTGAGGGCAGTCTGGCGAACTTCGTCATTAGTGTCCAAGCATCTTCCCAAAATCTTATCCCAATACAACTGAATTATACCTCCACATATGTTTGTATCCCCTGCACCGGCAGCAACAGGTACACTGTGGCCATCTTCTACAGTGTATTGAACCTCATTACTATTGCCTTTATCTGTTTCCATTTGATTTTCCGCATCAAGAAGATATTCATACAGATTTTGCAAAGCTTGCATCTGGTCAACAGAATGATTTAGTAAAATTAATATAGGAGAAGGATATATCAAGTGATATTTTTACCTTAAGTCGGATATGAGAAGAATCAGCCAATGTTGCCTCTAATATCTTGCCAATGTCCTTTTCCAACATATGCTCTGGTCTAGCAATCAAAACAAAGCCTAAGGCCTACAAAGATCCAAAGGATAAATGAGATGCCTAAAAGTTGAAACAAGATTCAGATGAACTAAGTAGAGCAGAAAAGAGCATACCTGCAAAGATCTAACCTTTACACCAAAATCCTCCATACGAAGATACCTTTTGAAAAGATTGAGATTGCTGACAATATCAATATTTTTCTCATATGAGGTAGTAAGCAGAGAACTCCCATAACGGATAAGCAATCCAAGACAGAAAAGAGACCGCCCCACTTGCTGAAACTAGTAGAAGAAAAAAGGAGAAATTACATTCACTTCAAAGTAAAATCTCTGCACTGAGTAAGTGTAGAAAGCAAAAGAATAAAACGCAAAAACAAGTTTGTACAACGAAATACAAAAAATATGCGAATCTAATCACAGAATTTTCAGACGTGCAAGCAATGAATATATAAATGTCTAAGGCGCTAGCCATAGAATAATGAACTCAATCAAAACAAATTATGGGACAAATAAATCAAAACTTGATATCAGCAAACCAACCTGCTTGCTATCAGGATTCTGGCTATCCAAATACTTGAAGAAAACCAAAATAAGATGCTCAACTGTGCTTGACCCTTTTCCTGATATTTTACTCACAGAGCACAGACACCTGTTATAAGAAAACAATAGAGTAATTGAAGTTGTAAACAAAGTTATTTTCTGACAGATGGAAGCATGACAATATGCACACATGTGAAACGAAAAAACTGTCAACCTATACACACAAATGCCTGCCGTGCTTTTCTACCCATTTCAAAAACGAAAATAAAATAAAATAAAAGGGGGATCTTGCAGAGAGAACAAGTTGCACAAACAAAAAAAGTTGACATCATAAGGACTTGAAAACCCTCTATAACATCATTTGAATCGATCAAGATGCAATAATCTGGTAAACAAAGAATGCGTTTGGGATTGAGATTGGACAGCTATAGCTTTTAAACTATAGCACTAAAGTGTTTGGTAAACACTAACTGCTGTAATTTGGAAGCTATACTAATATGATTTTTCACTTCACTTGTATCACAAAAAATCTATTACATCTTTAATAATTTTGTTAAAATTATTATTTAAAATGTATATTTATTATATATTACTAACTTTTGTTTTATAACTACAGCTTTTTTTCAACAGCAGTTGTAGCTTAAAAGCTTCAGCACCTCAATCCCAAACACACCCAAAATCTTTTTCAACCTTTCCACCACCAGCAGCTAGATAGCTGTAACTCAGATCTATACTGAAATTAAGCAATTCCTTCAAATTTGAAAAAAGGAGTTACTGTTATTGCATTCAATTGAATCAGTTCAAACCCCCACTGGATGATGAGAACAGTCAAAGAAACCAATTATTTAAAAAAAGGTACTGAACCTACTTGATGCAAGCATGGACCACTGTCAAAAAAGAATGCCGAACAATCATGTGCTTCAAGTCTTGTTCCAGTTCCTCAATGACACTCAAAGGTAGCTTTCGAACCAAGGGCAGTACAGCATCAATTATAAAAATTATACTCTCTAGAAATTTTGCAACCACTCGATTATCAACCTAAACACAAAAAAAGGAGTGAATCAGGGACGGGCAACAATTGGCAATTTGCAAATAGACTTGCTCATGAAGGCAATCTCAAGGATCAAAATCTTGAAAGAAAGAATTTAAGTTTCCAAGTTCTATTGCATCAATGTATAACTTCAAACATGCTCTGAAAAGACAAATATCGATGGACTTGCAAGATGGAAGCTAGAACATTTATTTCCAAAACACCAGCTGTGAAGTAATTTTAAAGAGGAACCCTATAACATAAGAAGTGCAATCACTTTCAAGTCATTTACATATTGTCAGAATGATATGCCAAATAAAGAAAGACAATCAAAGTAAAATGAAATTCAAACAACCTGACTTTTCAGATATGGCTGCAAAGTGATGACAAACTGGGAAGGGTCTGAAACAGGTGCACAAAGTGTTGGATCCACCACGCAAAATGCATGCAAGACCAGCACATAGGGAAGGGTACGCATCTCCACTCCCTCATTATTCATCTCCTCTACCTGAACAAATACAAGCTTTTCAACATGTCTTTTGAAACTGAACAAAGCCCCCAAATCGAATGACTTTACAAGCTAAAGAATTACCTGCAATATCCTCTCCAATAAGCACTTGCACATTAGTTCGCAACGTCTACGTACTGATGCAAGGGACATAGGGTTGATCCCAGCAGCTTTAGCTGACTGAGGAAAAAAATCAAGAGCTAAGTTGCGCTTAATGACATTGACCAGAAGCTGATGATTTGGCATCCCCCTCGACATTTCAACAATCTGCTCAGTCTTCTTAGCCACCTCCAACGGAACAGAACTACCATCTCCAAAATACTGAGTCTGCAATCCAGAAGGTTCCTCAAACCAGAACTCATAAAAGGTCTTGCAGACAAGATCCTGCAGATGAAAGAAAAATAAATACTAGGACCAAGTATGAGGAAATGGACATTTCCATACAAGATACAATGGATATATTTAGTAAGCAATATGCTAAATATTTACCAATTTACAGTCTAAGTAGTTGCGAACAAATTTAACAAATCCATGGAACTTCCCAATCCTATATGATCCCAACCAAAAATTCAAAAAAAAAAAATCCATGAAAGTTTTGCAATGACCAAATGAAGCCTCAAAACTTAATGTTAAAACCATATATCTACAAAATAATAAAAATCACTCATCAGCTTATTCCAACTTAAGTTGCACAATCCATTCAATAGAAAGCAGAACTTGCTAAAAGAGTGGATCAGCTGAATTTATCAAGTTGTAAACTGTAATAGATAAAACATTAGTGCTTCTCTCTCTCTCTCTCTCACACACCACTACAGAACTATAAGTGAATCCCCAATAGGAAGCAAAGCATAAATTATAAAGTTGAAATAAAATTAGTGATTCAGGTTACCTGTATACTGGATTCATCATCATTAACACGAGATATGATCTCGATGCAAGCAGCTGTAAATTCAGAGAAGTTAGAGTTTGAAGTGCACATATCTCGGATGATTTTGATTGCCCTTTTCCTCACACTTACTCCCGTATCTTTTATCCTCTCTGCTACTTTCACAAAATACTGCCACATAACCAGATAGTTTTGGGTGAGAACAAATGCAGTTGTCTTTAAGTCAAACGTCAGTGTCACCACGAAATACAAAAAATGACTGCTTGATTAGACATACCTGCAAACCAACATCAGGATGTGAAGCAATATGCCGGCCAACAAGCTCCAATGCTGCTTCTCTTACAGATATTGCTGAGTCACAAAACCTTCCTTCAACAGCCAACTGTACACGTTTGTCACACAACACCTCAGGATCAACTTCGACAATTATACTAACCTGCTTCCATCATATAAAAGCAAATAAATGCCGTCAGCACAACCATAGCAATGATCATTTTCTTTCTCAAAATGCTTAACAGCTTAAAAAGATATTTTCCACTTACCGCTCGTAAAGCCTTAGCCCTGATTATAGGAGAGTTCTCCCTTAAACTAACCTGCAATAAATCAGGTGGTAAGACTAAAGATTATGTTACCTAGTATGTAGGGAAACAAAGGAAAAAAATGCTCACCAGAAGCAGGTGAAGAATCTTATCAAACCCTCTAGAGAAAGAATTATTTTGTCCCAGTGCTAGAGTGATCTTTTTAACCGTATCTCTTGTCAAAGACAATGAAATAGTCCCAGATTCGCGCACTATAGTTTTCGATTTCAGTCTAGCAAGGTAGTACATGGACTTTTGTTGAGCTTCCGGATCATCCTTGTACCATAGGCACACATAAAACCTGCACATGAATGATCTTCCTTTAGAAGCAATAAAAGTATAAATCAAGTCAGGAAAGAAGTTTTTTTCAGCACAAACCATCGCACAAAGAGATTCACTTCGTCCGCGGAAACAGCATCTTGAAGGTAATTCAAGAGCATCTGTTGAACAATTTCAAGTTTTGTAATTGTATCAGAAGTTTCAGGATTGCTTTCTGACCAACTGTGGCTCTTATTAATGTCACCCCTGCAATGTGACTTGGAGTATGATTGTAGTACAAGAAGTTGGTTCCTGCAGAGACAAAGCTGACAATTCCAGCCACGATTTGGCACTTCATGTTCCCTTACACCTAAACAATCAGCATGGAACAATCTTTGACAACCTTGACACATAAACATCCTTTTCTCAACCCTTCCATCTAAGCAAGCAGAACATAGATCTTTAGGGTAACTCTGATCAGAACTATCCTCTCTGACCAGTTCCTGTAACATCCAGAGTCTCTCCCGGCTGCAGAGGACAGCTTCCTGCTTCAACCTGGCAGCAATTGTACCAAGAAGGTCAATGGCCATTGAACGTGCTGAGATGTCTTTAGATTTTGGCCCAGCATTCTGTAGAAGTAAGACACAGAGAACCTGCATGTAGAAATCCCTAAGCACAGCAGAACACATAAACTAATGAAAAAACAAGTTTGTACAAAAGTTACCTCCAGAATAGGAGCAGATGCTGGATATTCCGGTAAATTCAAAGTTGTCAGTAAATCCATGACAAGATTCTCCATCATAACTTTCAGCTCAGAAGCATCCTGAGTCTTTACACTTGTAAAGCGCTGAAGAACGCGGGTCCAGAACAAACAGCATGTATCTGTTGCTGCTTCATGGCATTTGGTTGGGTAACTAGAATCAATCTGGACTTCTAATATGGTACTACCACTTGTTGCTTTCCTTAAAGCTTCGGGAAGGTTTGCGCTACTATGAACCAACTGAATTAGCAAAGCCGTGACCATCTGAATCTGCCTCTGTTCTTCATCAGGTAGGTGATAAGTTCTCAATGCTCTTTTCGTGGATGGCATCTTCCAAAGAAGCAGAAGTATTTCATCTATCACATAAGTGCGATGCTGGGTGTATGAATAGAATATCTGTATTCCATTGATAAAAATGTTAGAAGATTTTTTCAAGCAGCATTCTACCATGTATGAAAGCAAGAATGACATTTATCCATTAGCAGAAAAGAAGAAACAAAGCTTAAAAAATATCTACTGTGC
This sequence comes from Luvunga scandens, assembly GCA_030449905.1. Lineage (NCBI taxonomy): Eukaryota > Viridiplantae > Streptophyta > Magnoliopsida > Sapindales > Rutaceae > Luvunga > Luvunga scandens. The sequence continues at coordinate 9,403,974 of JASUUG010001265.1, forward strand.
TTAGTAAACCAATAGCCTTCAATTGCAAGAGCTGGATATTATCCACCAAAAATGTCGTAAAGCTTGTCTTCACCAGTTGCAGAATGCAACTATCAGATAATCTCTCAATTAACAACAATTCCTTGAGTAAACCAAGAATTGTACAGAGCTTCTGAAGTATCGAATTCACAGCACCAGAAACCCTGTCAAGGCACAAACAACAATAAGAAGAAACCTGACTTCCAGCACCCTAAAAGCTAAAAGCTAATATATGATAGGCACACCTATTAAATGCAGATCTCTTCACTTTGACACTCTTCATAGTGCGCCGTCTCTTGCTAGCTGAACCTAAGTCAGCATCCACCTCTTCATCTTCATCAACTGCAAAGTAAAATATAAGACATTCAACTCAGTTTTTTACTTTCAGCCAAAGAACCGCAGAATGATAAAAGCGAGGGAGAGTTGCCTCAGTAGTGGATAACAGCTAAGGCACAAAAAGGAAACAAAATAAAATAAAAGAATAACGTATAAAAACAAATCAAAGCTTCTTTTATACAAAAATGAAAAAGATTATGTAATCAATACAAACTATCATGGTGGCCAAAGCATATGAAAGTAAATGATATATTGTAACTTGGTACAGAAAAGTCAAGGTTGGGTAAATCAGAATGCAAACCCTCAAGTGGTCCACTTTCACTAGTTTTATGCAGAGCACGATATGAAGGATCATAAGCTGACATGACGTCTGTTATTTGATGCCTTGAGAACTCCAAAACCCTTTCAATGATCTGGCTCAAGCACGTTACAAACGATCATTACAGATCACATGAAATAAAAGCTAACAACTAAGGAAATGAGATTCAGCAAAAATAGAAGTAATAAATTTAACAAGAAAATAAATAAAACATGCACCTCTTCCTTATAAAGCTGCTTTGGCATGTGATCATGAGCCATTACAGCTAGAGCTGCATGAATTGATTCAAGGGCACAAAAGACCATGGAAACTCTATCTGAATCTAGCTGAAACATAATTAACAAAATTGATTAGAAACATAAAGAATCAAATTTATCAAGTAACCAGAATTTCTACAAAATAAAATTATGAAATTTAGATGGTGACACACTTGCAAAGGCAAAAAACATAAACTGCTATGGATGATTCTCAGACATGCATTATGTGCCATAAAAGCTGTAGAATTAACTTCCAGAAATTAAAAAAAAAAAAAATTGGTTCACCAATTTAAAAATAGCTAATTCACATCAGACAAAAGAGCCAAGGCAGTGTCAAACTAACTTGTAAAAAAATAAATATCTACATGTCACAAGAACAATAAACAGAAAAATAATCATATTACTTACATGTTCACGTTCATCAACAGATAAACCTTCTGCTCGATGTATTTGATGATCTAGAACCCGCAATAGTCTCACCAGAATATCTACTGAAACTAAATGCAGAAGTTTCTTCGCACGTAGTGACATTATTTCATTCACAACAATCCTGACATCAGCAACAGGTAAAGACAACAACTCTGTGTCATTCTGATCATCAGTAGGAATTTCAGCTCTGCCACAAAAATCCTCCAACATCTCACAAAAGTTCTCAATGGTAGCATCTGGAGGGGGGGGGAACAATGATTTCACCTTAGTATCAGGAAAGGGAAAGGAGGAAAGAAAAAGAGGAGAGAGAACACAAGACAAGGAGGGGAAAACACAAGTACACCAACCTTGAACCTCAACAGGATCAGGCTGAGCTGAGGAAGAGATGTTATCACCACCCTTCTTCTTGATTTTGGGTTTCCGGGAAGATGAAGTGGATGCATCCTGCAATTTAACTTCTAGATTAGCATTACAAAAGTAATTGAATTATGGCTAGGGAACTCAAAGTGCATTCCTACATTTGTAAAAATACGCTCGAGGTGGGGATTCTGAGCTCCAATATAATCTCTCCGCAAACCACTAGTGGCAAGTATACTTGGCTCACAGTCTTTCCTTTCAAATGATTCACCGCCAGAAGCTTGCTCCTTAATATGACCTGAGAGACTTGAACAATGCAATAAACAATTACAGCAACATTAAATCATACAATAACAGCATATATAAAAAATAGCGTGCGTTTTTTTTTTTGGGGTTTTTTTTGGGTGGGGGGGGGGGGGGAGGGGTTGGGAGGAAGGCACAACACAGCTAGCTGCATTTGGCAACAAGATTAGAATAGTAGAGAGTGTATGTCTGTGTATAGTACATAACACAGCATTTCCTTTCACATTGAAAATAAAAAATCGATAATGACCACTTCTGCAAACCTCCATGGAATTGACGAATATTATTCTTTCATTAGTAATCTTAATTTCGCTCAAGACCCATAGAATCGCTATTTAAACTATATTCAAAACAGAACAACTACATCATACCAACAGGCTGTAATGTGCCACTAGCCTTCATTTGTGATGCAAAAACTAATAGCTCGATACCAACCCTGTTTTAAACCTACTGTCGTCTTTTATCAATTAAGTATTGACAAAACTACAACTAAGTATCCACAAGTATACTATTCACCAACATATGTAGCATTCAACATGCCAACTAAAAGTTTCTCAATCAAGATGATAATCCTTTATAACTTTCATTTTGCATAATTATAAGAAAGTATTTAATTTTGTCAAAGTTATTTTGTCACTAACCTATAGCAGAAAAAATAGGTAGATTAGGTCTAGTTCAATGAGTACAATTTATTCCGAGCACTAGCAGGAGATATTTATAAAAGTAACAAATAAAAAATAAAAGAGCAACTGAGAATACTTTGTTTACCAGGAGTGACATACTCAAAAGCTTCCGCGTTATATTGGAGAACTTGGTTGTGAAGTTCTAAAGGCTCCACATTGTTATAGGGATCTGGCTTTGCCTCATCTCTAAGATTCCTATAAATGCAATAAAAAAAAAATGCAATTACAGATTGATGATTATGTAAAAGAAAGCCAATAGACTTGTTGGCACTACTAGTCCATCATTTAAGTTACATCATATAACGGAGCTACACTAGTGAAATTTACAACACTAACTCTCACAATCATTAATTTCTCTAATTTCTGATGAATATAATTTTTTGTAGTCGAAGGATTTCTCCTAAACAGTTCCTGATTTCTATTTTGAAATTCAAATATGAATGTATCAAATATTCAACATGAGTAGTTTAAGTTTTATTTTTTTTTAAAGAATAATTAAAAACGTTTAAAATTTAATTTACTTAAATTCAGCTACTTATAAAACACATTAAAATGGAAATCAAAGCATTTAGAAAATCTTTTGGCTTCAAACCAGTCCATTTCAAAACGCTTGCAACTGAATCTAAAAAAACGAGTAAATTATAAAAAACCGAAATCAACATTCAAGCAAACACAATTCAAGGACAAAGAAATTACGAAATTAGAAAAACCGACACTTACAAGTACGAAACATTGGTTGCAAGAAGTAGATCAGCAATTCGATTGGACTGAGTGAGAATCTCAGTACGATTCAACGACCTATAACTGACACCAGTGCTAGCTTCATCAAACAACCGCAGGTTGGGATCCGTAGCGCCGCAGAACACTGGAAGCGAAGGCAACGGCAAGCACGGAGCTACTTCCGAGTGTATCGTGTTCGAAAAGCCGATCCCCCACTGGCCCGTCGAGCCTAGGCCCCAGCCCGAGCCTGTAGTCGAAGCGCTCGGGAAGTTGCTCATCGATTAATTAACAACCGGTGAGTAGTTCGCAATTTGTGGAACAAAAGCATTAATAGGGAGTGGTATGTTGTAATTAGGGAGAATTTGAGGGGTATTGATGGGAAATTATGAACTGAGAGAGTTGAGTTGAGTTGAGTTCCGAGCCCTAGAAGAGAGAGAAAAAGAGAGCAGGCAAATGGCGGGGAAAGTAATTTTGGGAATGGTAAAGAGGATTGGATTTTATAGGCGGGGAGAAAATAAAAGTCTACGGTTCTGAAGTTACGGTAATGCCCTTGTTATGTGTGTCATTAGTGAGTTTTCGATATTCGCTTCTTGCGGGGGGAATTATTTTGAATTTGAAGGGATTGTTATAATTGTATTCGTTTGTTGGCTCATGTTGAACTTTAGAGAATTAAAATTATTTTTTTTTAATTTGTAAATTGATTTAAATTTGTGTAGTTACGGGAATGCCCCTTTTGTGAGCAGGTAAGCAGGTTGTGAAATGTGCTTGACTGCTTGGCCTAAGCTTCGCCTCATAAGCTTTCTGTTGAAATGATTTTAATAATTGTGCCCCATATTTTCATGTATTTATGGAATAACCCCAAATGGAATTAATACATTCTGTTTGGGTAGTGCAACGCGTACCTTTCTTCCTACCAATTGTTTCAACCCATTATTAATTTTAAGTAGTGCAAGCATATTATATCACCAAATAAATTGGACATGCAATTCCCTTCGTTGAAATTATACATTCACTGCAATTGGAAATAGTAAATACAAATTCAAAGTTATAGTAAAATGTTGAGTTTCGAAATTATGATAATAATTTATATTTACTATCAATATCAATATTTGTTGTTTGAAGTCTTTTCGTCACCCTTTGCTAATTTTAATAATATTTTTGAATTAATTAATATCACATTACTTAAGAGAAAAATTTGAGAATATTATTTAAAAAAACCTAGTAATCTTGCTTGTCTATTCAACGTGGGGTTCGTCAATCTAAATAATCAAAAGAAACCATCATATGAGAAAAATGTAGCAATTATAAAGGATAAATATTTAACATTTCTTTTTTACCCATTAATTCTTTTTTATCCTTTTCAAATTTCAATAATTTTTCGTTGTTTGTCAATTTGCTTCCAAAGTGTCGTTATATGTACAATTATGATATGTAACTTGAATGTGGTATACGTACTTATACGTAAAGCTTTATTTCAATTTGAGTAGTCCGTGAATATATATGCTTTGATAGAATCTAGTAATTGCTAGCAAATCACTGCTTACGTGATTGAAGGGAGTTGTATTAGAAATAGAAAGAAATTAAAGTAAATTGCAAACTTATGTGCATTTTTGATATTTCAACCATGCTGTGCTGGCTGCTGCGTACTTGTAAGGAAATTCTATCAATTACGTACCTTCCTTACCGAGAAATTTTTTTGTATCATTTGGTTCTTTGCACTTAAATGCTCACAATATCAATGGCAACAATCGGTGTAATACTTTACATATTTTTTTGCTCCTTTCACAGCTGATTTCTTTTCTGTAGTAACCAAAATTAACAATCTGCATAAACAACAGTTAATATCAGGGGTAATGTTTCCTTTCATATTAAAATGTGATGCCCATAAATTTAAATTTCACCTTCGCTTAAACTTAGTTTAATTAAACTTGGTATAAAAATTATATCAATCATATAGAGCTTTCAAGCGATGGACAGTTCTAAGAATTTCTTCGCATGGTTCAGTTTCATGGCTGCTCTTGCAATGGCCGTGGCTTCAAGATTGCCTTATGATGAAGTTAAAATGAATGGTGCGTGGGAGGATGCTCATGCTACATTTTATGGTGACATGTCTGGAAGAGAGACCATGCGTAAGTGTCGTCAATATCATATTTTTTTTGTTAGAAGAGTCTGATTCAAGTTTTTATGACAATTAACTATATAATGGCAGAGGGAGCTTGTGGTTATGGTGATCTCAAGAGACAAGGGTATGGCCTTGAGACAGCAGCTCTAAGCACAGCACTCTTCAACAATGGCGCAACTTGCGGTGCTTGTTTCGAAATCATTTGTGCGAATGATCCTCAATGGTGCATAAAAGGTGCCGGCTCAATCAAAATCACAGCAACCAATTTCTGCCCTCCAAACTACACAAAGCCAACGGACATCTGGTGCAATCCTCCCCAGAAACACTTTGATCTTTCGATGGCTATGTTTGTCAAATTAGCTCTTTCAAAAGCGGGGATCATTCCTGTGAGATACCGCAGAATCTTGTGTAGCAAACAAGGTGGTGTCAAGTTTGAAGTTAGAGGGAATCCGAACTGGACATTGGTTTTGGTGTACAATGTTGGGGGTGCTGGTGATGTTACCGCTGTGCAGGTCAAGGGATCAAGCACGGGTTGGCTGCCCATGTCTCGGAACTGGGGCCAGAATTGGCAAACAGGAACAGTACTTCTGGGGCAGGGTTTGTCATTTCAGGTGACTACAAGTGATGGGAAGACGGTGCAGTTTGATGATGTTGCCCCTAAGAATTGGCAATTTGGCCAAACCTTTCAAGGGAGAGGAAATTTCTAGCGCTCTGATCCCTATCTTTCGGACTGGATGTTTCATTTTATGATTTTTGTTGCTCTTTTAGCCTGGGAACCGTCAATGATAAAATGTTCTTCAAAGTTTTTGTACTGAGGAAGAAATAAATGAATTTTGCCCGCCGGTCACGAACAACAAATTAATGTGCTCAATCAGTTGAGTTTTAATTGTTCAGTACTTATAATTTTATTTTGAGCTTTGTTGAGTATCTTTGTGCAATTAGGCCTTTTAGGCAGTTACAACTTTAAGCTAACTGCTGAGAGTTAGAAATTAAATTATTTTAATTATATGAAAAAAACTTATAATATTTTTAGTGCTTTTATCAAAATTATTATAACTTAAAAACGGTAGTACCTTAATACGAAATGAGAAATGAGCCGTGGGGTAGAAAATTTTTTCTCAACTTATTGGAGATTTTAGTTTTACACTTTAGTGGTAATAAAGCGAATAACTTTCACGCGTTTGAAACATCTGAGAACTTCAATTATTGGATTTGAAACAAAGAAAGTTGCAATTGATCCTACAGATATATAAGCCACATTCATCACGAATTCCAACAAATTTCATGACGCTAGCCAATGAAAACTAAAATCAGCCATCACAACAGCGACAACAAGCACAAACATACAACTTATTACATATATTCCAATTAATCAATAACACACACAGTTGACTACAAGGTGACTTGGGTCATCAAGCTGGCTCTGACTCCATGTCACCACTTGACATAATAGCTTAACGCTATTTGTTTGGCAAGGGTCCAATATTCGCATTTAAGTTCTAATAGATATTATTGGCGTAATTAATACAAAAAACATATGTACAAACGTTGAACATGAATGAAACTGATAACCCCTCGCAATTGTACCAGTATTTGGACTGAAGGCAAGGGAGTTCAAATGACTCTCCACAGACAGCCCACACGGAATGGGTAAAACATCTGACATAGACAACTTATAATCTAGTTTGAGCCTTTTTTATTTTTTTGGCGCAGCTTGGCAAACAGTTTCACCTTTCACTTCCAATCAAGCATGTCTAATAGCCACAAAACCTCTTCCTCGGAGTTTGCAGCATCACAGAAATCCATCCCAATCCCAAAAACATCAAGAACACCTTCATTTCCATCTTCCATGAAATGCAGAGAAATCCATCCTCGGATTGCTGAAGTGAAAGGGTGATCAGGAGAGAAATCTAGATACTCAAATGCATGGGCCCTATGGGCTGTCCGATCTATATACTCAAACCTAGATTTATTAATTATGCAAGCAACTCTGTTTGAATCCTTGCGTCCCACGAGCACCGAAACGCTAACAGTCTGGCTCCAAGTGACAGTAAATCTGGGTTCAACAGGTATGGTCATCTTGTACTCGGGAACCTCGAGATGACAACTGAGATCAGCCATCATTCCATTCTGCAGGACGGGGCCAGCGACCACTTCCGAGAAGATTAACTTATCTTCGCTCCAAATGTCAATGAAAAATTCCAAATCATTGAAGGAAAGCCTTGGCGGGAGTAGAGTTCGACGATGCTGCCGTTTATTAAAGGTCTGATATAACTTGTAGTAGGTTAACGTGGGAGGATTGGGTCGCTTGCAAACTGAAGGCCATCTCCTTGCACAAAGACACTTCCATAAGTAATCATCACGAGCTATGTCTCTCCATTGCTTGCTTACAACCATACATGAAGCAATATCTTTTCCATCCAGAAAAGGGAAAACTGCCTTCAAAACCTCTTCGTCTGCCATTCCTAGCTGGTTAATAATAATCAAAAGCAGAAAAGTGTGTTCCCACAACCACTTACAGCATTGGAGACACTGAAAGCAGCTGATTCCGAAGAAATTCCCTGTAAAGGAGAAGATATGAAATTTTCAAATTCTAAAGTAAACTAGCCATAATCATGGGGTTCAAAAATAGAGCATTGAACACAGAGATGCACTAGACAACAAGAAAGACAGCGGCAAAATCATTTAAACATACAAACGAGCATCAAAATTTCCAGGTGGCTATCAACCACTTTTCTAATCAACAAAAAGACAACAAAATTAAAGTAATAGCCAAAACAAACCCTTCATCCGATCAAGGCAATTCCATGACCACAACCGCAATATAATAAACCCAACAGAATCTAAACTATAAAAATGCAGTACACAGGGGAGTCATGAAGACAGATGAAAATTTATAAAAAATGCACATGCATCAAATGTAGTACAAGAATCTAGTTTCTTTTGGTCATAGTATCAAAAGCCAAGTTGATTACCTCACAAAACTTAACATAATAAGCAGGCTCCAATACTGGCATATGCAAAAGACAATTCAACCAACACCAAAATCAAATCTTTGGCAACCATATTACTCAAATACAACTCAAATCTCTCCTAATCAAGCTTCTATACTTCATATAACCAAAAAAAAAAAAAGGATTAAAAAAAATCTAAAGGACCCGTTCCACAAAAGGATAGCAACAATCTCTAACAATCATATATACAACAACATTAGTTATTTTCAACATACGCAACTAATTTTGCATGCAGATCAAAACATCAGCAAATCAATAATTTTTTCTTACATACGGTCAAAGGTCCAATTTTTATCCAACAAAATGTTAAAATTCCAAGTACCCAAATGAAATCTTAATCATTGAAGTAAACCCAGTACTGCATTTCGTCAAATGTACAGATAAAATCAACACATATTTGAAGTACTAGATCAAGCAAACCCTAGATCGAACTCAGGCTCTGGAGACAAAGAGAGAGAAAATTGAAGCGATTGAAGTGAAATAGATTAGAGAGACGTGAAACGAGGATCCAGCAAGAGAATTTCTCACCTAAAGTATCAGTTCGATTGAATTAGTAAAACCCTAGATTTCAGTTACGGTTGAAAGAAAGGAGATTAGAAAAAGTGCAAGATGTTGTGCATGTTGAATAAGGCCTTTTATTCAATAATTAAACATTTTTATTATTTTAATTTCAATAATTAAATTGAGCAAATATTGACAAAAAAACAACAATGTGGTTGTACAACTGTTCATGAAAGGGAAATTCGTTTTGGATTGAAAGCACATGAATCCGACAGCAGCCTGAAAAGCCCAAAATTGGAAGAGATCAATTATCCAGTTGGACTAGCCCAGGACCCTAACTTGGCTTAACCCATTTTATCGTCGGATTGACCCAGACCATTGGAAGAAGCAATGACAACAAAGTATGACTTCTTTGTCCAGTGCCAAACGAACTCATAGCTTGTTAGAGCGGTGCTAATAATGGTTCTTCAAATAACGGTTGCAAATTATGAACCCTCACTTTATTTAAATAAATGGTTTACCAACTATTTTTAGAATCTAAAAGTACAACTTCTTTACCAACGTCCACTTGTAATTGGAATATTTACTTTTAAATATTTAAAGGTTAAATACTAAAACTAAAATTAATCGCAAGCACTTATTTTCGAGTTAAGTTACTTGAACTTCATATATTTTAACTATTGCATTGAAGTTCTACCCTTTTAATCATCTTCTCTCGCATTAGTTCAAGAAGAATGTATTAATTTAATGAGTTGGTCAAGTTTTTTCATAATAATAATAATAATAATAATAATAATAATATGGAGTGGATAAGCCATTTATGAAAATTAAGTGATTTATGAAGAACTTTCTTTGTACATGTGACTTCTAAATTACAAGTTCGGATCCAGCAAGAAGTGAGTGTGAATTGACCTAAGATTCAGGCATGACATATTGGAAAAAGCGGGCGAAAAGAACAACTGGTGAAAGCACAAATTAAAAACAAGGGTGGATGTTAGAATCAGACAAGACAAGTGGGTCACATGGACTCATGGGCTCCCTCCCAAACAAAAAGGGCTAGTGACCCATGTTGATTAAGGCAGTCTCCAGCCGACCATTCCACTCCAATCTGCAAAAAGCAATAAAGCAAAAGAGCCACCTCCTGCATACGACCTAAAGATGCTCTGCTGCCTTGCCCGAATTATTCTCTTCTAAATTGACGATCCCAATTTTCCAAAACTTTCTTTCTTTTTTCATTTTTTCCTTTTTGAAGAAAAGATCATTTTCATTTCAGACTTGTTCGTTTTGTTTAACCTAGAGGCTTGAGAGGAATGAGTCAATTAACTCAGCATTTACCACGCCTCACACTCATAATAAACTAGTAATAGCACTCCGCGTTTCAAAATTTTATTCTGAATAAAATACGAGTGTTTCTAGTTTTTTGAAAAAAAAAATTGTTTAGAAAAATATTGAAACATGGAAAATTTGTTTTTGAGAAGTTCATTAATTTTCGGGAGGATTCCTTCCTTCCTAGCTGGACCCTGGGCAATATTAATGGGGGCCGAGTTTATTGCACGTAGTTGCAGTTCAGTAAAAGTTTGCCGTACAAACGCGATCCCCTGATCCTTTATACATATATATACGCGCGCGCGCGCGCACAGAGAGACCCTTATTTTTTTAAAAAATTAAGAATTGATCAATTTATCCAGGAGGAGAGGAGAAGGTTATTATGATTAGCCAAATCAAAGAGTAATTAAAGTTTGGTCGTAAAGACGGGTCCACCTACGTTACCACTGTGGTAATGTACCACACTTTTTTGTCTTTTTCAGTTAATTACATTATAATTCCTGTTTTATTTTAAAATTAAAAAATAATTAAATAATCCTAAATTTTAACTCATTAGTCCCACTTATTTTGATTTTTTAAAACTTAAATCAAAAGGTGAGGGTTTTTTTTATTATTAATTCACACACCCATCATCAAAGTTTTAAAAAGAAAATTTACTCCATACACTTACCTAAATTTTAAATATATCCTTGATAAAATTAATTTTTTATTTGTACTAAATAAATTAATTAAAATGATATAAAAAAACTAATTGAATTCTTTACATGCCCACTAATTTCAAATATAATGCACATTGAAATTATTTTCAAATATAATTATTGTACATTGAAATTATTGATTGTATATTGAATAAATATTATGAAAAAAATATTAACTACAAATTAAAAATAAAAGATCAAATTCACACTCATGTTTATCATAAAATATGGTTTGTAATTAATATATAGTTTTACTATATATTAAATTAATTAATTAATAAGAAATAATATTAATTTAAATATATTAATTCAAATATAAGAATAAATTAATTTATCAATGAAATTAGCTAGGTCATTTGACATAGCATATTGTATTACATTAATTGTATTGTATTATAATGTGTGTCATTATGGTGTATTAAATTATAATACAATATCATGTTTAGTACACTATGAGCTATAATATATGTAATAATATTTTATATCATTATTTAGATTACTAGTAATTTTAAATTAGTATTATTCAAATTTATTAATATTTAAGTATTTATTATTTTTATATTAAATATTTAAAAATAATTAATTTTTATATACTATTTATTATAATATAATTAAATAACGTAATATTATATTATATTTTTATTTTATATATTATTTAAGTATTTATTATTAGTTATATTAAATTGTTTAATAATAATCAATTTTTTATATTAATTACTATAATATAATTAAATAATGTAATATTAGGTTATAATTTTATTTTTATATAATATTTAAGTATCTATTATTAGTTATATTAGCTTATTAAATAATAATCAATTTTTACTTATTAAATGTTATAATATAATTAAGTAATACAATATTTAATTATAATTTTAATATAATTAAAATGTTTTAATATTATTGAATAATAAATTATAAATTTATGGACTAGTATGTCAATATTTTAAACTTTGTTACTTTTGTAATTTTGTAGCAAACATTAAGGAGTATACTGTTAATAACCCAACAGAAAAATCTTAACCATTGCACTTGTTTTCAGTTAAATCCAACCGTGAAATGAAAAAGACAAAAAACTGTTGTATGTTACAACAGTGGTAACATAGCCGGCCCCAAGACGACAGCTTTTCTGAGAAAGTTTTAACCTTATTCGAGCTTTATTGGGAAAAGGTTTTCAAACATGCATTGAGACAACGGGAAGTAATATAATCACGTGTACTGTTACACATGGCACACATGTCTGATTTTAATAGCTTGAGAGCCAAGTGTTGACGTGCGTGTCAAATCCAATCAAGCAACAAGCACTTTTGATGACTAGCTTTCTTCAAATCGATACATTAAAATGATTAAACAAATTTGAGAGGAACGGTGATTATGACTAATGATGCTGTTAAGATACAAGAAAAATAGTTTTTACATAGGTTACTCGCTAACTCTTACAATGGTAGCTAGGAAGTGCTATGTAATTTTAATTAATTAATTTAATTACGTTGTATTTTAATGAACAAGTTCTGTTCTTCCTCGAACTCAATTTACACAATAAATTATGTACGTGCGTGTGCATAATTAAGAAGACTCTGTAATAATGTATGATTCTAGACTTGAAATGTTAATTATCGCGTTAAATTAGTGAATCTCATGATGCATGGGTTTTGGTAAGAAATATGTTAGCTAGACTTATAATTAATTTAAACCATTAAATATATATGAAGCTGAGAGAAAGACTAGTATTTATACATGCAACTCTCTCTCTCTCTATATATATATACATATAGAGGGAGAGACACACACACACGCAAGATCCCTAATTAATAATCTCCAGGCAAAATCTGAATCTCTACTACATAAAACCTAAAATCTCTACCCAACGCAGATGGTGCAACGTCGTACACCATTTTGTGTGTGTGCATTGGTAGATAAACCCTAACGAATTACCAAAAAAGATGAGGGAGGGGGTATAAGCCATACGGGTAGGGGCCGGAAAGGAAAATGCAGGGACCGTTCCACTTGAAGGAGTCGATCGGTATGTAAGGCTTAGCATGCAGAGGGAATGTGCAGAACATGCTGTACAGTTGATGCCGCTTCACTGTCTCGAGTCTCAGCTTTATCACGCGCATTTCTGTCTTCACTCAAAGCTGTACTTAATTTGCAAATTGCAATTGCAATTGCATGTGCTTTCCCATGTGCTTTTTCCTTTTCTCTCTCCCTTCGCACCTGTTGGAGGGCTTTGCTGGCCTGGCCCATGTCGCCTTCACATGCACCCTTTAGCGAAGCCACAACCCCAACAACGTTGCCTCACTACTTTCTATTCTTTTCATTCAGTGAACTGCCCCTCTTTGTCTTCCGTTATATCTAAACTACCATCAGTTCCCATTAAATTAACTCATTAATTAGTCTCTCTCTCCCTGTTTCTACACACACACACACAAATGCCTGTGTGTGTTTAATAATATGCATGCATGCACGCACGCCGCAAGCCGTATTGATATGATATATTGTCTTATTTATTACCGAGTTAGCACGTAATAAATCTGATAGAATTAAATTTGGATCCAAATCCCACTCATTAGTCTTATTGAAGCGCATAAACCAAACATTAATTGAAAGTCAGAACATAAGAGTACGTAATATATGCACCTCTCTTCCTCAATTGCAAAGTCGTTGAAACTTGCCATTTAATATATTTATGTAGTTAAGCCCCTACGCTTACTTGTTCTGCTAGCTTAATTAAATTTTTTAGCTGTAACAATTTCTCTAATAGCTTATATATTAATCCATTGACTAATAATATACAAAATAAAATGAAAAGGAAAAATCAACATGAAAATGGGAAGCATATGAGGAGGGTAGTTGAGGAATTGAAGAACATCAAGTGCCCAACTTAACATGTGCCATTACAGACAGGCCAGGCTTTTGCGTGCTCTCTCCTCAGCCTTGGGGATCGCAACTTGTGCTAGCTCTAGATATATGGTAGATATTTATCTTCCCTTCTATTAATTTGCTTTTAACTTTTCCGGCAGTTTTTCTTTAATTAATTCAGGTGAGAATGAGTATTATTATTATTTTTTTCCTCAAAAAAAATTAATATTACTGTAAATTAATAATTCAATTTTCACACATGACATTATCTAGCTCGTCTTTGTGTTGTTGTGCGTAGGGAGTGATCCTACGTACTCAAATTAAATCAAATCAAAGGACCTAATGATGATTCCATGGTTCATATCTTCTGAAAAAATAAGCATACAAATATAAATAAATAAAGCGCAGTCGAAGACAATACAATGGCAATATGGAAGTACCTACAAAAAGAAATGGCAAAATGCAAACTCAACATTACTTAAACCCATAGTCCCCCACTCGCTCATCACTCCCTCATCAAACTCTCTAGCTCTTCCCTCTTAGTTAAGTCTTAATTTCTCTCAAATGAGAACCAAAAATACTCCCAAAGCCACCTTAAGAAGAACAAGCACAAAACTACTAAGAAGAAGAAGACGAAGAAGAAGAGCAGCTCATGCAAGAAGTTCATGCTGCAGAAGCCGAAGCAGAGGCAGAAGCAGCTTCCTCAATAACAATGGTAAGGTTTCGGCAAAGCTGGAGGCTCTCAGAAACCTAATTCCTAGCAGCCATGTTAACAATGGTGATGACGACAACAAGATAGTGAAAGCTGAGCAGTTGTTTCAAGGAACAGCTGATTATATCATTCTTTTGAGGACCAGAGTGCTCGTTTTGCAGAGTTTGATTCAGTTTTATGGATCTGCCACTAGCATGGAGGACCAAAATGATAATGCTAATGTTTTATTATAGTAACCCCTTTTGTTTATTTCCCTATTATCAATGAAAGTTTTATATCAGATCAGTTTCTTTTTTCTTCTTAATATCTTTTTGTTATATATATATATATATATATTAATGCACACAGCTAAGGATTTGCCATTGTAACCTCCTTAGGTGGGGCGGAAAGAGCAGGAAGATGGTAAGAAGATTTAACATTAATTATCTTAATGTCTTCTGCTTTTCTTATAATTTTCTTTTTAGATGTATGTTTTCAGTTTTTGTCCTTGTTAGGTGACTTCATTTCTTGTTCTTGGTGAAAATGTGAAGAATCCCAGTATCTACATTGGGATTTGAATTTGTTTTATAATTTATTTATTTTGGCTTGATTGAAATTTATTTTTGAGTGTGTTAATTACTGTCATGTCGCATAAGTTTTTAAGTTTATTCTCTTTAAAAAAACGGTGCCGATATTCTCACAACAACACTCAGTATAAAACGGTGTGTTTTGTGCAAAGTATAAAAGCTACTTTTTGCTGTAAAGTTTAACATTACACACACACATGAGAGGGGAGCAACAAAACTCGCGTCTCCTCTCCCATCTCCTTTCTCCCCCACGAGACAGCTCGGGTCTCTGTCTCCCATCTCCACGCCACTAACAGTTTCAGCTTCGTTCTTCCTTGCCACTAAAATTATGGAAAAAAAAAATGTGCTATAAAGGAGGGAGAAGGGTAAATTATAGCAAAAGCTCAATGTTTTTGAGCTTAGGGGCTGTAATTTTTTTTTTAATTCTTTTCAAATAACAATAACCATTCAAAATGTAAGAAATCAATCCACATCCTTTAATTACAAACGAACTCTAAAAGGCCTAAAAAACATATTAATTAAGCAGCCCGCATCTTTAATTACAAGTGAAAGCAATGAATTGAACAAATGAAGCCCTGCTAAGCCGATTGTGTTGGGGAAGAGAGAGCGATGCAGCTGAGAATGAGAGAATGAGGGAGAATGAAGAATTAAATTTATACCTCTCAATTTATTTATTATATTTTTTTAAATGTTACGTTAGAAGGCACAAACTAAGCTACAAACATAAAAAAGGAATTTGAAAATTTTAGCTAAAAATCAATGGCAGATACAAAAACAACACTTGCGACCACTTATGATGTTGAATGACACAATCTCATGAACCTTCTCTTTTGCGTTTCTTTCTTGTAAAATCATTATATATATTTTTTCCTATTTATGACTCAAAATTTCTTCACAGCCGACGGTCCCATGTCATACGCGTACATACAATGGGACTGTATCAAAGTATGGGAGAGTGTGAGCGATTGATGACACTTAACTCTATTTCTTGCGACATTGGCATTCATTTGTTTGTTTGCAATTACACAGCAAACAAAGAAAAAGGTAATTTTTACATACCTCCACTGAGGTTTGAAGTATTTACATTAGATGGTGAGTTTGCTTATATTCTCACATGCGTCCCCTCCTGTTAAGTATTAATACACGTATAATGTTAGTATACGAGGGTAAATATGTGAAAGATTATTTGAAATTAAAAAAAAAAATTGAAAACTTAAACAAAAAAATGCACTGAAAACCATGTTATTACCTACTCTAACTTATTAACCATCATGAAATAAAATGTTCTCCTTCGACCTTCGTCAAACAGAAATGGAAGCTAAATTTTTCATTTTCACTTTTTTACACCACGATCATTGCGACTTAGCCATGAATGAGATATGCTTGGGTGGTGGCAGAAGAGTGCCAGCCAGTGAGTACTGACGGCAGCCTTGTTATATATATGATTGGTACTGGAACTCGAAAGAGGTCAGTGTGGATTCAAAGTCTTGGGAGCATTATTTGGCTTTGATTTTCTTGATTTTCTTCATTCTGGTATTGGATTTGGTGGTGATGATATAGTGACTGTTTACTCATCCTGCCATGATTATCACGTGACAAGAGCCAAAATTTTATAAGCTTTTGCCTCCCTTAATTTCACAATTTTGACATGTTTTTCTTCTCATTTTCATTTGTTGATTTTATTTACTTAGTAGGTAGCTACGTAAGGTGAATGAATGTCAAGACAAATTAATTAGTATCCAAAATTGTGCCCACATGCATATTAAAACGGTAAGAAATTCTTTATTCCCAGTTTCCACACACTTATCTCCTTAACTATGGAACGGTAAGAAATTCTTTATTTTTTCTTTCATTTTTTTTTAATATATCAAAGATGTTGTTGTTTACTCTTTTTTTTGAAAGAAAAAAACAAAATCTTATTACTGAATAACATCTGAGATACTATCTAATGGGAGAGATTCTAAGAATTCCTTGTGCCACACTTGCATAATATATGTGTGTGTATACACATATATACGGAAAGACGAAAAACTGCAATAATGGTAGCTTCGCTTAGCTATCTTTACCAAGCGTCTCTGGTTTGATCCACCCGATGAAATCCTTGAGAGTCTTGTTATATTGGCCATCTTCTCTGACACAGTTCAAGGCCTTTTCCTTGAGTTCCAAGGCACATGCTTTAAAATTTTCAGCACCAAGCATTTGATTCACCTTGTTGTTAATTTCTTCTTAATTTCTTCCCTTGACATGATCACATTTTCGTTTTGTTAAACCTCGGCCCCACCTTCCAAATATAACAAATGTAGCTCTCATTCAGGAATTGCTCAGCAAAGTATGGCCAACACAGGAAAGGCACCCATCGCTCACACCTTCCGTTGTGGGATTCCAGCCACAATAGCGTAAGAAACATGCAATGGCAGGGAGACTAAGAACCTTCTGCTGCGGCGCGCACCCCACCATATGCCCACGAGTGCCAACTCCGTCTTGAAATACTTTCGGCTATCCTTCATCGTTTGAATTATCGGTCATATCTGGCCTCACAACCCATAAAAACGATCTGTTTGTGAGTTGAAGGCCTAATGCTAACTCCTGGAATAGGATTCTGTCGAAAACTGTGAAGCTGCCGAAAGCAATATAAATGATTGAATTCGGTTGCTGTTGGTGAAGCCATTTCAAACAAGTGTGAGTCTTCTGGCCAGAAGAATCCCGCTGAATTTCCCAGCCTATTGCTTGCCAAAAGTTGTCCTAGGGGAAGAAGTTCTGGTATCAAGGCCAATGCTCCGGGCTGAAGGTCATATTTTGATTTACAGAGCATCCACTCTCCCTTTTTTACATCATCATGGTTTATAAACATATAGTTAAAGACTATTTTCTATATGATGACGACCCAATACATGTCCACACCGGGCTTGTGCTGTGGATTGTGGCCATGGTGGAAGCCAACTGAATCATATGCCTTTTGATTGCTGTTCCTGAAATGAATAAGGAAAATGAATTTCATCATCAGCTGATTAAGTAACTGAGACTTGAATCAAACTTCAGAGGAAAAAAAATTAAAAATAAAAATCTAGTAAGGCTAAGGGTCTTACCATCATTGTCAACGATGCCATCATCAAGAAGCTTTGGAATGCTGAATCACAAGGCCAGTAGTCCAGCTGCTGCAGGCCAAAATGCAGCTCGCCGAATTTTCATCTTCTCTGCTGCTACCATAGCCCCATCAGGAATGACACAACTGATCTTCTAATCTTCTTGTCTGTTGATCTCTTCTATAGCTCTTCCAGCTTCCCAGGCATGACTTTATAAATTGCATTAGTTAATTTACCCAATCATTTCTGTCTTCTTCGGGTCCCATTCTATCCGGGATTGACACCAGCTTGATTTGATCCCCAACTGATTTTTTTTGGCCTAATGCATCGATAACGCGCTTGTGATTTTACTCTGTGTTGACAAATGTGATTCTAAGGCCACGCTTAATTAAGCATTGCGAAAGCTCCAGTAATGGAAGTACATGGCCTCGTTCTGGAGCATGTGGTCTTTGCATTTCTTTTTAAGGTTTTTATTCCTTAGCGATTAAGCTAATTGAAACTAGTTGCTGTTTCTGAATTCAATTCGAAGCTACTTAAGTAGGAGTCAGGGGAGGAATGGACTGAGGAGCCAATGCTTGACTTGGTGTCTTCTTGTGCATTGATGCTTATTTTAAACTCAAGTGGGGAATCTACCATTTTTGTTTCCTTTCAGCTCAGTTCATTTCTTTTTGTTCTTTTGTTCTTGACTTGATTTGAAGGTTTCAGCTACTCTTTCGTCTTTATAATGCTTACTAGGATTGCTTTGGGTTTATCACTCTCTTTATTGCTCTTCATGCTTGCTTTATACCTAATTTCATTCTCATGCAAGATTTTTCATTTTTGTCATGGAAAAATCTGCAATTGGAGTGAAGTTAAGCGAAAGTGATGCATCCTCTGCAGAAGACTAGATGCCGATTGCCGGCCCTGAAATATATTAAAGGCAAATTTTAGCTTATTGGTTTATCTCTTTCTGCCCTTGATGTTTCCAAGTACGCACCTAGTAACCAGGTCTTGCAGCACAAGACGTTTAGAATGATGTTTCCTACGCAATTTCAAAGAGTTTGTTGTTAGCACCATTTTCCATTCAGAGCATAAATGCACCTTTGAACATACGGGCGTTAGTTGATTGAATTTCCATCTAAAGTACCTCAATGTGTGACAATGAACAGATATTATCCCTCTGCAAATGGAAGCTGGGCTGCGGTTTTCAGCATTCCTCTTTCCTTTTATGGGTTAATACTCAATAATGGAGGTTTTACTGGTATACTTTCAAACTGCCGCGGCTTATATAGAGAAATTAAACATAATACATATACATAAGCTAGCACTCGCCATTAATTCCTTGGTAAATCAAACAGTTTTTACTAGGAACGATACCTGTTTGATACCTTTTTCTCAAAAGAGATTTAAATGCTATATATCCTTTTATTTTTTGGTAATAATATAATAATCTAGAGAGAATCTCAAACAAATATTTGAACGTAAGTGCAATAGCTAAATGCGAGTTTTCTCAACAATAATTGTTCTAATTCTAGGCAACTTGTACCGAGGCCTCAGCTTTGATCCATTGAACGAAATTCTTGAAAGTCTTGTTAGACTGACCACCTTCTCTAACACTATTCAATGCCGTTTCTTTCAGGTTCAAAGCCCTTGCTCTAAAATTTTCGTCCCCAAGCACTTGATCCACCTTTTGCATAATTTCTTCCCTTGTGATGATCCCATTTTCGTTTTTGTTAAATCTCAATCCCACCTTCCAAATATCGCAAATGTAGCTCTCATTCAAGAATTGGTCGGCAAAGTATGGCCAGCAGAGGAAAGGCACGCCATTGCTCACACCTTCCATTGTGGAATTCCAGCCACAATGGCTCAAGAAACAAGCAATTGAAGGGTGAGTGAGAACCTTTTGCTGCGGCGCCCACCCCACCATCTGCCCACGAGTGGCTACTCGGTCTTGAAAACCTTCTGGGTATGCATCAATTGCATCCTTCGTAATATCTGGCCGCACAACCCACAAAAATGGCCTGTTGGTGAGTTCAAGGCCTGATGCCAACTCCTGGAACTGTTTTTCGTCGAAAACTGTGAAGCTGCCAAATGCAACATAAATCACTGAATTCTGTTGCTGTTGGTCAAGCCATTTCAAACAAGTTGAGTCTTCTGGCCAGAAGTATCCTGCTGAATTTCCTAGACGGTTGCTGGACAAAAGTGGTCCTATGGGCAAAAGTTCTGGAATCAGATCCAATGCTCCGGGCTCAAGGTCATAAGTTGAGTTGCAAATCAGGCGCTCTGCTTTCTTTATAGTTTCATTATTACCAATTGTAAAATCAAAGATGATTTTCTGTGTATTAAGGTCCCCAATGCATGCCCACACTAACTTTGAACTATGGATTGCAGCCATGGTTGGAGCCAATTGAATCATTTGTTCTTTTACTGGAGTTCCTACAAGAAGAGATTAAAAAACAAATTATACATATACCAATTTAAAACAAAAATAAGAACAATTTACATTTTTAGGCTCCTGCTGGCTGCTTGTATTGTCTCCCTGCCTAAGGAGAACGTACAAAAGCAAATATATATATATATATATATATATATATATATATATATATATTTCGCAGAGACTTACCATTATCATCTACGATTCCATCATCCCGGAACTTTTGGACACTAAAAGATAAAGCCACTAGTCCTGCTGCTGCAGGCCAAAAGGCGGCCCTCCGAAGTTTCATCTTCTCTGCTAGTTCCATTACCCACCCCATACTCCCATCAGCAACCACACAAGTGATCTTCTCACTTTCTAGTCTGTTGATATTTTCTATGAGCTCTTCCAGCTTCTCAGGCATGACTCGAACCATTGTTTTGGTTAACATACCAAGATCGTTTCTATCGCCTTCGGGTTCCATTCCATCAGGTATAGACGCCAGCTTGATCTGATCTCCAATGTAATTGTTTTGGCCTAATGCATTCAAGACCCGCTTGTGATTGTAGTCAGTGTTGACAAATGTGACTTTGACGCCATGCTTAACTAAGCATTGTGAAATTTCCAGCAAAGGAATTACATGGCCTTGTGCTGGATAAGGGAAAGCTAAAACATGTGGTCGTCTGTGCATTTCTGTTTATGGGTTTTATTCCTACAAATATTAAGCTGTTAAGTCCAGCTAATTGCAGTTTCCGAGTTCTAGTTCCTGTTACTTTATTATATAGGAGGTGAGGGAGGAATATAAAACACTGATCAAGATCGGACCCAATGCCAGCTAGACTTGTTGTCCTCTTGTTTATTGATGCTTATTTGAAACAAACTCAATGGGGGAATCAAATAAGCTGAGTTCTTTTGTTTATGGTTTAATTTACAGTTTTGCTTTTTACGCGATGCTATGAAGAAAATGTTGCTTCGGTTTCATCGCTGGCTATTGTTTTTCACGTTTGTTCTAAGTCCAATGTCATTCTCAAGTTGAAGGGGTTCAGCATGAGAATTTTCAAGTTAATTGCATGAATAATTTACTTGTAAGCAAAGAGCGCCTGAGACTGAGTAGACTCGGAGAATTCAACCAAGCATTGGGTGGTATATTGTGCCACCATCGATTTGCCTACATACGCCGTTACCAATTCTCTCTGACACTACTCACAGTCCTTGATAAGGTTAGATTTAACCCTGCTGATGGATCCTATGCAGAAACTTCATATACATCCCTCGAAATGAACGAATTTCTTGTTCTCTTCCAACTTAATTACAGACAGTCAGACAGAGACAGATTTTTCTTGTTTTCTTGTTGCCATGTCCTTCAAACTGCTCTTCTTTACATATAAGATCTGCTGGCATCGGCTCTCCTGGTTACTAAAATAATTTTGGTGAATATCAGGGCCGGCAGCTAATAACAAACTTTTTTAATTAACTGGAAATCTGCCACTCTGATACCTTTCATTTACTGCAGGCATATTTGGTGCCAACTGGATCATCTGTTTCCTAATTGGAGTTCCTGAAGTTGAATACACAACAAAGAAATCAAAGTTACCACATGAGTGTAACCAGCATGTTCTATTTTTTTACCTCTTACCACATATATATATATATATATATATATACATATATATTTATTCATTCTCAAATGTGGGTGTCCTGTCTTCCGCAAGCACTTTAAAATTGTATATTTATATACTTAAAATGATACTTGGGTGGATGAGAAATTGTTACTCAAAATGCACCTATAAAATTGGAAAATTAAAAAAAAAAAAAAAAGCACTTATCTCATATGAGAAAGAAAGTTAAAGGCATGGAAAATTTATATGTAACTACTCATGTGTATATGGGTAGGAAACAAGTATAAAGATTCTCTTTTTTGCGCGCCTGCTCAGGGATCCAAATCCTAACTTGATTTGCTTGACTCGTGTGCACCCCTATCTTACATACGCGAACGTTGGCCAATTGTGTCAGGCCCGCCTTAGCCACATTCTTGACAATTTCTATAATTTATTGGCTCTTAAACTACTTGAATTATGATTTTATCAATTTAATCTTAGAATTAATTATGATGGTTACAAGCTTTCAATTTAAGGCAGCCATTACAGCTCCTTAATGCAGTTTTTTAGGACCAAAATATCCTTCTCAATGCCTATAAATTAGATGTTCCATTCATTTCAAACAGACAACATACATTATACAAAACCAAGTGCATAGAGGTTGCTGTCCTCTTTTAACGTTTTATTCGTGTCAAAGAGTTCAAACTCGAGGAAATTCAGTGAGAAATGATTCAGAGTTGTGCTCATCATTTTGTCTCCCATTGTATTGTGCGAAACAGTTGCCGTTTAAATCTAAAACACCGGTCGATAAGTAGCAAATCTTGTTTGAGAAAACTGTCTAGTACAAGTTTTGGGGTTTTTCTATAATTTTGTATTGTTTACAGTTTTTGTTTAATTGCTATATTTACAAAATTTAACTTTATTTTTCAGCTGTATTGTCATTGCTTGCTGTTTATAATTTTGTTACACTTATAAATTTGCATGTTTCTAACAGAATCTTAGTGAATTAAGGTTTAAGATGAACAAAGTCATGCTTGCAATGGCTGAATTTTAAAGGATCAATCTTTCCTTCTCTATTTACCAATTTTAAATATAGAGTAATTGTAGTACAATGAAAGCGGAGTTGGACTACAAATACAACTTCTAAATTCTCTGAATTAATCCTGCGACCTAATGATTCGCATGACGGCACCACTTGAGGTGGCTTCTACAAGCGGCGCGACGATGATGCTTTTAATAGAAGCCTACACAACATTATCTGTTGGGAGTTGCTGACCAACAAATTCGGTTGCTTTAAGAAGGTTGATTTCAAAGTGAATTTGGGTGGTTTCTTAAAAAAGAAAAAAAAATAAGACAAATGAGATGAATTTTAATTTGGGTTTTCTTAAGTTACGTTTACTGTAATTTACAACTAAACTTTTCAATGTACTAATACTAATTAGTAACAAAGCAGTGGGATTAGCTGAGCCATTAGGGTGAGGTTTATTTGACTACAGAGTTCTAAATAAGAGAGACTTACGAAATATTAAGAATATCTTAAGGTAGGAGACAAGATTTCAGAGTCAAGTGCCCTAACTATTTCATAAATATGATTAAGAATTAAGAAAAAAAAAACACAAATTGAGCAGTTGGATGAAAACAAATTCATCCAGCGGGTTTGAAAAGATTAAAATGTGGAAACCTTAATAAATCCAAACTCTGTACATAAATTGCATGCATATATGTGTACACACACACTGCATACTAGTGGGGCATCCTAATTTTAACAAAGTGGAAATGTTAGGAAAAAAACACATATTTCAATATATTGAAAGATAAAAAGTACAGTTTTTAATATAATGAAATATATATATTTTTTATATTTTAGCGACATCCTGACTTTAATAAAATGAGGATATTTTTACTAAGAAATAATATCAAATTTTATATAAAGAGAGTTAGATTTCATTAAGAGATCTCACACTTTAACAAAAATACTTTTAAAATAAAATAATAAGTCATTGAATTCAAATTTAATGACCCAAATTCAAATTACCCACTTTAACTAAAATTCGTGATTGGGAGCGGATGAGCAATCTCTGAAAATACTTTAATTTTTATATGTCTTAATATCCACTCAATCAAGATTAAATTAATGGATGAAATTGATGGAACCCACCCAAACCACTTTCTCTCCCGTGTTAAATCTAATATTCAAGTGGGGTCTACACCGAGAGAGCAGTGAATAGTGAGCAGCTCTTTGTTGAATGTTAAAAACCCGCAACTTGCCAACTAACTCGTTAAAATGCAAATAAATTGTTTGGGCACCGTGAGTGAGTGCAACATGAGAGAGTAATGATATTTGACCCTCGGAACGAATTTCATTAGTCGACCCCTCTCTCAACCCCATAACTAACATTAAAATTATTTTTTCTTCTAAATATTCAATTTATCCTTACTATAATTTTATACTTATGTCCATACCTACATCGACATTATTGCAAAGAAGATCACTAAAATGTGTCTATTGAATCTCATTGGTTTGAGTCTCCATGAACTCAACTTCCTTAATTAAGCATAATTGTGTAGAGTTAATTTGTAAGTCTTTTTTCTTGCAAAATATGAGTGAAGTAGTGACATCCCTCATTTGCAATGATTATTTGTCTATACAAGCACTTCATATAAAATTTCTAAATGTAAATATCAGTGTATTGTCTATTATAATAGCAGTTGTAAATATCTTATGTAATTCAGTAATTTGATGTATAATCAATATTAAAAAAAAAGACAATAAAATTTTGTATTATAATAATTAAGCCTATTTTGTAGAATTTTATCGGTAGCCTACATTTTTACAATGCCCTCGAGCTTTGCACAAAGCGAGGAAAAGTACTCTTAGAAAAATCACTATTATCATGCAATACATGTAACATGTGTTTAATAATAGTACAACCTATTTATGTGCATTATAAATAAGGAGTTGGACTATAGGGGTGGGCATAATATTCGATTCGACCCAATTTGATTGGAAAAAAATCAAATTCGGAGTAGATCGGATTGTTAATATAATCCGATTGGGTGTATTCTTGCTAACCCGATTGAATCATGATCGGATTAGATGAAACCCGATTCGATTCGAAAAACTAATCGGGTTGCAAAAAAAAAAAAGAAAGGATTTAAAAAGTAAAAAGAACTAAACTTAAACCTAAAGACTCTAGAGCACATTCACACGCACAACACTCCACGCTCTTCAACATAAATCACGGAATAATTTCGGCCCCAACTTGCCCGAAATTAATTTTTTTATTTAATTTTTGTTCTCTAGTTACAATATTATGAATATAAAACAAAAAAATAAAATTTCTAATTTAAAATAATTAACAACACAAGGTAAAATACACAATATAATTAATCACAAAATAATTCACAAAACAACCAATTAATAGAAATATTTTTTTACAATTCAATTCCACAATCCAACATTAAAAACATACAATGCAATTAAATTAAAAATACACAATCTAATTCCACAACCATTTCAACCACACACACAATTCAATTCTAAAATCCAACATTAAAAATACACAATGCAATTAAATTAAAAACATCTAATGTAATTCGACAACCATTTCAACCACACTCAATTCAATTTTAGAACCAAACATAAAAAAAAAAAAAACTCATGTCTTGTACAAATAAAAACACACAATTCAATTTCACAACCCAACATTAAAAAATAAAAATCATGTCTTATATAAAAAAAAAACACATAATCCAATTCCACAACAAAACATTCAAAAAAAAAAACTACTCCAATACTTGTGGGTCAGGTCAATTTAATTTTCGGATCAAAGTCTGAAATATTCAAGTTGAGTCAATTGGGCCCAAATTTGGGCTGGGTCAAATTACATTTCCTATTTTAATTTATATAATTTTTTTGGACCTTCAAAAAATATCATTGAAATAAATACTAAAATGTGTACCATAATTGACTCTAACTAAAAATAAATAAAAAATAAAAAATTTAAAATAACAAAATTCTAAAATCCTAAAAAGAAGTTCCTACGTCATAAAAATTAAAAACTAAACATACACAACGGGAATGGCTGTGTGTGTATATAAAGATGCACACGCAGTTGAAGAATGGAAACCGAGCATTGTCTCCGCAGTCGCAGTCCTTATAATTAATAAATTCATATATAGCAACAAAAATCGGTAAGAAAAAAAAAAATGAGCAGTCCCCATGTTATGGTAATACCGAATCCAGAACAAGGGCATGTAATTCCTTCACTAGAGTTGTCACAATATTTGGCCAAGCACGGCCTGAGAATCACATTTGTGAATTCGGAGTATAATCACAAGCGGGTATTGGAATCATTGGAAGGAAAGAATATCATTGGGGAGCAAGTCCATCTGGTGTCGATCCCTGATGGAATGGAACGATGAGAAGACATAAGTGATATGAGGAAGTTATTAGAAAAACGTTTACAGGTTATGCCTGGAAAGCTGGAGGGGCTCATAGAAGAGATCCGTGGAAGAGAAGGTCAAAAGATAGCTTGTCTCATTGCAGATGGGGCCGCGGGGTGGGCTATTGAAGTTGCCGAGAAGATGAAACTCAGGCGGGCGGTTGTTGCGCTATCCTCAGCAGCAACAGTGGCCTTGACATTCAGCATCCCAAAGCTGATAGAGGATGGGGTCATTAAAAGTAACGGTAAGAGTTTTAATTCTTTCTTTGTCTTAATAACTAATTCGTTCTGCCTTTAATTAATATATTATGTTATAAGAATAAGTAATTAGGAGCGCGCGGTAGGCAGAAGAATTAGTCGCAAAGTCGTAAAGTAACAGATGCGCGCAAGATCATATTGTATGTATTGATCGTTAATGTATAGAATTTAATATCAGGAACTCCAATCAAGGAACAAATGATTCGATTGGCACAAAATATGCCTGCAACAAACACTGGAGAGCTGTTTTGGACTGCTTTGGTGACTTAACCATGCAAAAATTCTACTTTGATTTTATGGTGAAAAACATGAAAGCGACGCGAGCGGCAGATTTCCAGCTATGTAACTCAACATACGAGCTGGAGGGTGGAGCATTCAGTATGATTCCGGAGCTTCTTCCAATAGGACCACTTTTGGCAAGCAACCGGTTAGGAAATTCAGCAGGGTACTTTTTGCCAGAAGACTCAAAATGTGTGGAATGGCTAGACCAACAGCAAGCAAACTCAGTCATTTATGTTGCTTTCGGGAGCCACACGGTACTTGAGCAAAATCAGTTTCAAGAATTAGCATTAGGACTTGAAATCTGCAACAGAGCGTTCTTATGGGTGGTGAGACCAGATATTACCCATGCTCCAAATGATGCGTACCCTGAAGGATTTCGAGAGAGAGTAGCCGCTCGAGGACAGATGATCAGTTGGTCTCCTCAGCAGAAGGTTCTTGGCCACCCTTCCATTTCCTGTTTCATGAGCCACTGCGGTTGGAATTCCACCATGGAAGGTGTGAGCAACGGCGTCCCTTTCTTGTGCTGGCCATTCTTTGCTGACCAATTCATGAACGTCACCTGCATTTGCGATGTTTGGAAGGTGGGATTGAGGCTGGACAGAAGCAAAAGTGGTATTATCGGAAGAGAAGAAATTAAGAACAAGGTGGATCAAGTGCTCGGTGATCAAAATTTTAGGGCAAGGGCCTTGGATCTCAAGGAAAATAATGATTACACTTGGTATGTACGGAAAAATAATGTTTAGCCCAACAAACCATTGATATTCCCATTGTTGTGGTATGGATTTAATCTCTGATAAAATGGGTGTCAATACATAAGTGTATACAACAAATAATATAATGATAAGTATTCGAGTATCGTCTCCACAGGACTTGATATTATAAGAGTTGCTACAGTAATTAATATGGTGCAAATTCAATTAAATTTAACTCTTTTGTCAACTAATTAAGGTAAGTAATCTAAATAACAAGAATATGACCATTAAGAATAATGTAGTTGAGTGAATCGACTCACTTAATGGCATTAGTTGTTTTTTTGTTATAGTACCGTTGCTGTAGCAATTACTATAGCACTGGGCAAAACTCTAATGCATCCTCATCTGTCGGCTAATGAAAATCTTATATCTATAAATAACCTAACAATGACCAGTTATTATGCCATTACAAGATATAGTATTATGCGATCAAGGTTCCTAATACTCTACAAGGTAAATCCCTATGTCTAGTTCATCGTTAGTTTTAGATTAAGCACGACCCTATTCAAATTGAGTTAACCAAACTTAGAAAACTTAATCTAAAAGCAAGTATTGTTATGATATATTTCACTAAAATAGGCCTTTTTGAGGCTCTCTCTCAGTTAATATCACTAAATGGGTGGTCAATTGAAATAGTGAATTAAAATAAGCATTATAAAAATAAAGTGCTATAGCAATCATGCAACAACACATAAAATTCAGTCAATTAAACATTAAGCTTTGTTTGTCACTCAATCATAAATAAATTTAGCTCATGATTTGTGACAAAATAGAAATAAAAACAGTTTTAGCCATCATATACATCACTACAAATAAAAGAAAACAAGTAGAATAAAGATAAAGGTGAATTACCCTTCTACATTCTCGATTTCTTATTCTTCTCACTTGCAATCTTTTGTTCAGTCTTGAATTTTTTTTTCTTTCTTGTTTTTTTTTCTTTTCTTGATTATTTCTCGCGGTTGATGGCTTTTCCCCTTTTCCTTATGTGTGTGCGTATTTTATAGTTGAAAATTAGGACAACTAACTTCTTTATGGCATGAATCCTCCATATTTGAAAACTCCATATGTGTCCTTTTTTTCTTAGATTCGAGCGAAATTTTATCCTTTACTGCTCTAGGATTACTACAGTAACGGTTGATACAGTAATGGCTACAACATCTGCAGAGTTCTAGACTTGTTTTCACTTTTCTATAACTAAGTTTTTTTTCCTTATTTTGACAAGCCCATTGCACAACATTCATTCCTTAAAAATTACACTTTCAATTGCCTACAATTAAACATATGATTTAAGTACACAATTTATTCTAAAATAACCTAATTTATTGAAAGTAAACTAAAATAGATGATTATGTAAAATTTAACTAAAATGAAATAAGAATATGTCATTTACTCTCTAAGTAATCTTAATTTAAGTCAAAAAGTGTTATTATAACTCTCATTTTATAGAGTTATCACCCATCAATCAGTCATGGGCAGCAAGGCTGATTTTATGTAATTCAGCCATGTGGTACTTAAATTGAGTAGCATTTGCACTTCTATAGGCTTGCCAAAACTCTCTCCTAAGTAAAACACCTGGAAACTTTTGTTTAAAGTTAGCATAAATATGCCTACAACAATATCTCTTCAAAACTTGTAGGAAAACTCTTTCAAATGCATTCAATATTCCTTTTTGTCTATTGCTCATAAAACACAATCCCTCTCTATCACTGTAGTCTATCTGCTCATACAATCTCTCTATAAAATAGACCGAAGACTCTGTATTCCTGTTTTTCACTACGCAAATAGTCAAAGGATAAATACCATATTTTCTAAATAGCTCTAAAACCTTGTTCTTTGCTCTGTGCAACTTCTGATTACAACATGTTATCCCATATTTTCTAAATAACTTTGATCTAAGCACATCAATTGGTAGCTCAGTGTTAACTTTAAATAGGTAAAGAAATGTAATACATATCCAAGTTGAGGTTACCTTATAATTCTCACTGTTTCTTGCACAAGTGTGTTCTGAATAGTATGTCTTGATTTGAAAGTACCGCTTATTCTAATTTGGACTTGCATGTATCTTCCAAGTACAACCCTCAACATCACAACTAAGTCTGACTCTTGACTTATCATTTTTTAGTCTTTTAAGTCTAAAGCCATTCTTGATTGCAAATACCTCGACAACCTTTCTGAATTCATCCATATTCTTGAATAGCTGACAAATCTTAAGTATAAATTTTTCACCATCAGCTGTAAACTCAAAACCATCTGAGTTTTTTTTAATATTTATAGCCAGCTTCTTGAGCATCCTTACCATTGTTGTAATCTGATTCAGTACCACTGTCGTCTCCAAACTGATAGTCATCTAAGGCATCGTCAAGCTCATTAACTTCAAACTGATTCAAATCTCCTTCACTACCAACAGAGTCCATGTCCTCTATATTTTTTTCAGGTTCAGGTTCTTTAACAGGTGTGTTGTCACCAACTTCAACTGTTGCTATGCTTTCATATGAATCTTGTATAACATCAGTTGCAGTTGCAAACTCAACAATGTTGCTTTCATCATTTAAATTAAGGAAAGCAAACTCTTTTTCCTCACCAAAGTTAAACCACTCCACCTTTGGTTCCAGTGCTAATTGAACTTTAAATTGTACATCTAGGCTCTCAGCTTCATCATTTCTGTCTCTAAGCAAAACTAAGTTACCTCTGTCTTTTGTCAACTCATTTAATTCAGTTTTGATAATGAACATGGCCCAATTATATTTCTTCTCCTTTAGCTTCTTGAATCCATCTTGAAAATCAAATTATATATTCAAAGTGGCATAACTTGTCTCCCAAGGTAACATAACTTGAAATCTGACCTTAGTGGCATGCCTAATAGGCTGATTAAAGCATAAATCCTTGATATCAACCCACAGCTTCTTCAAACTATACTACTTTAGTATCACTAATGCAACAGTGAGCAAGTCATTTCCTACAACAACCTCTATGTCCATGTACACATAGCTGGAAAAAAAAATTTACATAAGAATCTATTCACAATCAACACAGTCAAATCAAGTATTAAAAAGAATTATATTTAATGAGGTCATAAGTGCATTCATGATATTACACAACTTATATCTTAAATAAGACTAAAACTGAATAAACCCAACAACTTATCCATTAACTATATTGTCACCTCTAACAACCCAACCTATTAATTAACTATAGTATTAGTGTAAGTAGAAATGTTTTATAATGAATATATATACATCAAATATATTACCAGCCTTAACTATTAATCATATCAACCATTAAATCATGAACTGTATACTAACAGAAATTGTCTTTTACGACTAACATTTACAATGGTTACACCTTAGAAAATAAATGACAAATCCAGCAAAATTCACACTCCTATAGTCAAGCATTATGAAATAAATGAATAAACAACCATCACAGAGACTGAAAAATCCCTTATCAGTTTCATCAACCAGTCAGGAAAATAAAATATGCCATTAGATATATACAACTATTGACTTCAACAACAAGAGCTTATATAATTCATTCATAATCACATAAACATTACAAAATGCCTAGCATTTATATGCTTTACATGCTTTACTAAACTCGGAACAGTGGTTGTAACCTAGAGTATATGACAATATCAACATAATTTCCACTCTTACAGTTATGCATTATGAGATTAATGAATAAATATCCATCGCAGAGACCAAAAAAGCCTTATCATCTTGACCGGCTAGGCAGAGCAAAAAACTGCTATTTCACACAAAGATTTGCTTGACTTAAATAGCAAAGCTTATATAATCCATTCCTAATGATAGTGGCTGGAAGTTATAAAATTTGACAATACCAGCACAATTCGTAATCTTACAATCATGAAATAAATAAACAAACAACCATTGCATAGACATAAAAATTCATTATTGTTTTCACCAGCCAAGTAGGGGAAAAAACAAGCCATTTCACAACAATAAAGCCTTTGACTTTAAACAAACAAAACATACCACATTTTTTTCCATTTCCAATCACAGAAATGTTACACATTTAAGTTGAAGTATAAACTTTATTAAGCTCTAAACAGTTTCTGCATAGTTGAATTAACAGGATAGTAACCAAACCAACATGATTTTTCTGCTAATTCAACATACATCAAAACCCATAATCCTTTATAACAAAGATCCACAACACGGTAACACCACATTTTCCAGATTATATATCCAAAATGAAGAAAACCAAAGCTATAATTTACATGAAATAGTGTTTAACAAAAATTAACCTCTTTAAAGCTCTAATACCAGTCGTGGAACCATGTCGTCGTTTGTACTCACTCATCGGCAGTCTTATACCACCACCCATACTTGTCTTGTTCATTGGTAAGTGCAAAACGGTGATGGATCTTGATCCTTAAGTTTGATAATACTTATTCTTTTCCATGCTTAAGCTGCTGAGAGGTGAATGTTGTGTGGGTGTAAATCTTTTTGCATAAGATTTACACTTTTGTGAAGGAATATTTTTTGGATAATGAATTAGATCAGGTAATGGAGTGATGCAGTAGGTATTTAGCACCTATCAATGCTGTTATAGTTAACTTTTTAGGTTTTTTTGAATTTTAAATGAATTTTTACGATTTTAACCTTATATACTAATGCTATACATAACTTTATACTAACAGTAGGAGAGATATGTAAAAATACATTTATACTTTCTATTAAACTGTTATTACATGAAACCTCAGGGGAGGTATGTAAAAAAAGCCCTTTCGAGTAAACTACACTTTGATGGCAATTCTGCTCGAAGTGAGCTAAAACTTTGTCATTATGTGGTGGATTTTCATTTCTTGTCATTATTGCTCCAATAAAGTGTCTATCTATTCTCATTTTTTTTATCATAATTGTCCCTCCTGTGGTGGATTTTCACAAAATGGGCCTCTCAGAACTATCCTTTTAATGGGTTCAGATTCTTCTCATGTCTTTGGGCTCTTCTTTTACCGACAAGTAATGGTCCTTTCAGTGCATCTTAGAAGCAATTTAATTTATTTAATTAAAAAAAACTGCTTTACTTATTCTTTTGTTAACAAAAAATGACAACATTACATATACAAACTATAGAAATTTAGAGTAGACCAAGATATTGAAGAAAGAGAATTAAGTACCACTTTGGATTTGATCAAGACAAAAGTGTTTTTTATTTACATAAATGAATTTGTGGAAAAAAAAAAGCAATTTCTTTTGTGGTAAATCCATCAAATTAAGATCTAAACCCAAGGAAATCATTGATAAATCTTACAGACGCTAATAATATAAGAACCTATTCAATCATGAATGCTAAGCACTACTGTCAAAATTGTTGACTTCACAATCTTAAAGGTTGCTGCAAAGTTTCTTAACATCCTCTTACTTAGCAAACCAATTGTGAACCAACCCTATTGCAGATAGATAAAAGATATTTATATATAAACTTTCTTGATTGTGTTTTCAGCTTCAGCAACCACTGACACATCTTCAAAAGGCTTTTTCTCAGCAGAAAGCTAACTTTTTATGTAAATAATTGCTTCCAGAACAGACCTAAGGCTCTCCTTATATCAAACTCATCAACTCTTCCACAGCCATCATAAAATTATTGTTCATGATCCCAAGATTTCTATAAAAACCTTCTCATAGACTCCCTAGCTTTTACAGCACACTGGACAACTTCAAGATATTTCTTATTAACCCAACCTCTTTGTTAGTTTCCTTCCATTTAACTCCATTAAAAAAAGGGCAAAAAAAAAAAAAAAGCAAACTCCTTCAACTTACTTTCTTTGCAACAATGAGCAAGCAAGTAGCAAAGATTACGTCAAGCTTTCTTCCTCTGCAAGAACAATGCTCCTCAACAATCTTGTAAATCTCAGTGACCCTATTCTTGATTGGTGTAAGTTGTAATCAGATCTAGCCAACCGGCCATTCCAACAACGTCTTTAAAACTCTTTCGCCTAAACATTGTTCCAGGTTATGCCACTTCTTTGAATGCAAAACATCAGCTGGAGAATCATTATTCTTCTGCTTAGCCATCACAATTACAAGGTTCCAATTACTCAGGAGAGGATTTGCAAGGCCTCCAGCATGATTAGGATCTTTATACTGTTATCATCAGCAAAGGTTCTCTATTAAGCATATTCATTGATGTCGCGACCTTCAAGAACCAAGCCACACTCATTGCAAATTCAATCACCTGATATACCTACACAACCTCGGTGTCTTTCTTACACTCCAAGTAATTATCTGTCTCAATTTCCCAAAAAAAAAAAAATAAATGTGAAGCTTTCTTGCACTCCAAGTTTCTTTGGGTTTCTATGTTGTTGCTTTTTGAGGAATTTTTTTTTTATTTTCCTTTTTTTCTCTATGGTTTAAGAATTTTATTGCAATAATTGATTTTGTGTATGGATTCAGGATTCCCATAATAAAATCTTTTGTGTATCAAACTCTCTAATGCACATGTCAAATATTCGTTTAAGATGCATAGTCCATAACAAATTGGGAAACTTGTGTCCCAAATTCCGATCCAATTGGGAGATTATTTTTATTTTTCTCTTTTCCTTGTAGTTTATAGTCTTGAGATTATACTTCTTTGTGTAGAACAAAAATACCTAAAATTATATATTCAAAGATGAATGGCTTTGAGAAGAGGAAGGGACCTTAGTAGGGCCACACAGCGAAAAAATTAATACCCAAAATCTGAAACTATCAAAATCAAAGCAGCCCTTCAATCGGGCTGACCTCACCAGGTGATTTTGTTGATCTGTTGGGACCCATTAATTTGGATTGGATGAGCAAGAGAACCAGCCCCGCGTGGCAATGACCCAATGACGGTGGAATTATAGCACAAAAGAAAAAGTGCTTTGAGTTTTGTAAAATATTCTTGGCAATGTTTTGGTTTGGTCAGTTGGATGGTGTTGAAAACGAAAACAAAAACAGAAACAAGGCATCCCCACCATCTGTTGTCAGCAGATTGCTTGCCCACCAATGGCAGATCCTCGTATACATCAAAACTAACCCCACAAAGCATTATTTATTACATTGACTAATTTTGTTTCTTTGTTCTTTATTCTCCAGCTTCTGATCCAAAGAGAATTTTTCAGCTTCAGCTTTTTCTATTTGTTCTCATTTCGCTTTCCCAAATTCATTCTCGAACGTAATGTGGGCGCAGCAGATTTTGTTTTTATAACTGACGTGTTTGTACTTGTCAGTGAGTCAATTTTAAGACAATCAATCATATGCTTTGAATCATGTGAAAAAGCTTTGTTTTGTCCTATACTTCCATCATTTATTAAAGTAAAAATACAATGCACTTTCAGGGCACCGGGGGACAAACCGAATCAACGTCTGAATTGAAAGAAATCCTTGGTACTTTTCGGACAAAACAAGGTTTACCATTAGAAGGTTCTACATCCTTTTCAGAGAGATATTTTATGAAAGCAAAGCATTTTTGAAAAGCAGTTTATATTCCTCTCAGTGGAAGCTCCTGTTAAGACATCAATTTATTTATCAAACTGGGTAAGAAAATAACCATTCATTACTGGAGCTAAATTTGCTAATTTATGTAACAACTTATAAGAGCTAATGACCCTCTTCCTTTTTTTGCCAAAAGATACTTCAAAAACACCTAATTCTCCTTGGAATTCATGCAATATACAAGAAACATTATGTACTATTCCCAAAAATGACCATAATCAGCCCTCCCATCCAAATGATTGAGTGCCACAGTTACATGGATCCGCCAGTCTTGATTCTGTCTTCCATTCCTCTTCGTTCTTCAATGCCAATATATATAGGTTAGTGTAGAGAGCATAGATGGATGTAAGGATGAGGAAATGCAAGGCTGAATACAGATGAAAAAAGACTCAATTGGAGAGGGGGATCAAGCAATTTATAATCACAGTGAGATACATTGTAAACCCTCAGGAAGTTTCCTGGGCATTGGAAGTGCTGTGACATATCTCTGGAGAAATGGTTTTGTTGGGCCAGAAGATGAAGTTCCAGAGGCATCTGCTTGTGCTCGGATATGAAACTTGGCAAAACGGTTGATGACAGCAAACCTTTCCAACTCCTGACATTCCACTCTTAAATCAACTGGTGATGCTGTCTTTTCCACTCTGCATATCCATATGGAATTTAGAGAACATCATGACACTGAATAATAAACATATAAAAAATAGCATAGGTAGAATAAATGTGTTCTGTAACATCTTAAGTTGGCTTTGAAAAGCCAATTTTCTTTTGGCCATTTCTTTTGTCATGCATGTGTAGGATTTTGGCCTGCCTACAACTCTACATTCTATTTTTTGTATAAAATGATTTGACATATATTGCTAAACAATTCTGCTAAAATGTAGCTGCAACCCTGGCCATAAAAAAAAACACACCACAGTTGCCAACTCACAAGATATGCAAGGAAAGCCAATAACCTGTTTTCATACCTCTGAAAGTTATTTTCAAGTTTTTGAGCTCTAGCAGAGAGCTCATCTACAACTTCTGAAAGCTGTTGACCATCGGTTCCGTCATCATTTTTGAGCTTCTCAAAGGTCCTGATCAATATTTTAGAGACATTAATTTCCAAAGTTGAAAACTTCTTAAGAAAAACCAATGAATATGCATTCCCAAGTAAATTCATAAAAATTAGGAGAAAAGGAAGTTATCTTCTGTAGTTATGATTGTAAGAATTTGAGGGATAACATTCTACGGTGCACTCCATTGAATATGATTCAATTATCATAAATATATCACACTCCTGGAAAGACACACTCACATGTTACTGTTGTCTGTATAGACAAGCAGATCATCATTTCTTGTGCAACATTGAAAATTGCATGCATCCCCTAGTGATAATCTTGAAATGTAGTATATCACACTATCGTGATGTAAAACCGCATCAGCTGAGAAAATGGATCTTGGTGCGGGACAAAGTAATTGCTGCATAAGCTGTGTTGTCAAGATAAGCCTTCTCTTTGATCGAAGCATTGGCTGCACATCTTCAGCCATCTCAACCTCATCTTCCACCTGGCAGAAGGTAGAAAAGAAAAATTAGAACCCCTTCCAGAAATATCTAGTACAATATTAGTGGTAAGGCAGATTTTACTGAGAACAAACCTTCTCAATCACCCGATTTGTGGCTTCTATCCAGCATTCTTCTGCAGTACTGCACAACACAAATATATTTTAATCATCAGTATGGTAAAAAGAAAAGAAACCAGTTGTCAATACGGTATAACACATTTCATAAATCACAGTTTGATATATAATAGCAAGCAAAGCACATTGTTAAGCTTAATTCCTGAGGATTATTATTTAGAATTTTGGTCAAAATTAGTTCTGAATCTCTGAAATTTCTTTAATCATACTTAGGCAGCCGAAGAAAGCATAAAACAAAATTATGTGATAATACAAGCACAAGTAGAAACTTAACAGTAATACTACTAACAAGTTGGATATACCTTAAATTTTGAACCCTCGGAGAGCCTTCTGTCACTTCTTTGTGCCATGGGCGAGGTTCAGATGTCACACTTTTGCGCTTCTTTGGTCTCCTAATAGCCATACTCTGACAGGTGATGCCTGTGGGCAACACATACGGAGCAGAGCTATGTTCAGTTCCAGCCAAAGTTGCAACTGCATTTGGCACAATATTACCACCTTGAATACCATCAGCAGTTTCCACTCGTTCAACAGAGTCATGAATTTGCAGATCCTGAGAAGGTTTCCCGAAAGAAAATTGTCCTGTCGCAACTTTTGCATTGTACGTAGGTAGCATCTGCCCATTTTTCAAAGTTCCAAACCGCTTCCACAACGAGGGAGCCATATGTGGATTAACCTGGCTATGTTCCATAAGATTTGATACTAGATTATTGATTCGAGATTGATTCTGAGAATTATTTTGACCAAACTGTACTGTCTCATTAGTAGGTCGATCTTGAAAAGTTGGTTGTGACAAAGCTCTTACACGTGGATCATCTGATGATTCTGTGAGGAACTTCATTATGTTGGCATCCCTGGATGGAAATGAATCGCGTGGTACTCCTGCACTTTTAATACTTGGATCAGTCTCCACATGCTTCATTGCACGAACTTGCTCCAGGAGAGAGTAGTTTTGATGGAGATTGGGAGAAGATTCCACTGAATGGCCAACAGAGACCATATTTCTTCCTGTAGTTCCATGGGCATGGTTATCTTCATTCCTTACTCTGTCAAGATCCAAATGGTGAGAATGGGCCACCAAAGAGCCCGAAGCTAGAGCACCAGAGTCTAAAATATGCTTTGAAGCATCAATTGTCTCAGGTGATATCTGATACTGAGAAGCTGCACCAAATTCAGATGATCCATATCCTCCTTTTGAGGTGCTAACTGTACTATTATGTGATGGATCCTTTGAGGAAGGAAAGTTGGAGGAAACCTTGAGATGCTCTGGAATAGTAGGTGGTCTCTGACTCGGTACATTTGTCCATACATTGGGTGGCCGTGCGGAAACATCACCCTGTTTAGATATGCCAGACATAACTGATGGCTGAGATACAGGCCCAGCTTCCAAAAATGGAAATTGCTGACCCAAATGATTTGCGCCCATCTGTCGAGAATTATCCTGAGATGCAGAAAGGTTAAAGAGTGGATATCTGCTACCAGTGGACGGCAATGCTTCCTGTGAAGACTGAGATGCTACAGGTGCACCCGACCTTAATTGCATGAGAGGTTGATTTCTTGGATTTGTAGATTCAGAGATATACCCTGCAGAAGAGTTCCTCTGCTTATTCAAGTAGGACATTCCTGTTTGTCCTGAAACATTACTTTTGTCACTCCACTGTGCTCTTTGAGACAACTCATGCAAGGGTGTAGTCTGAACAGAAGAGGGGGAAGCTAGCCACGTCTGATTTTTCTCTCTTAATTCAGAATTGACTTGCCTTGAGTTTGGATGAGGTACTGTTTGTGGCAGACCATGAGAGGAGAGGAAATGGGTTGAATTGGACAGCCTTTGAGAAGGAGGGCTCAACCTCAAACCAAAACCTTGGGAGGTAGGAGGCTGATTATACAGTTGGGAGCCACATTTAGCTATTTCAGCTTCAGGTACCTTAGTCAACAAATTACAGTTGGCAGAACCGTAAGGTGTTATATTGCTATCATCCCTGGACTGGTCAACCTTGTGAAGAAGCTGGAGCATATTTTGGCTGTCAAGATAAAGTGGATAGAAGTTCCATGAAATTGTATAATTAGAAAGTGTAGAAGCAGATGTCATAAACAAACAGTTTCAGGCAGAAACTGTCAAAAAGCAACAACAATTCTGCTTATCTAAAAGGGCAATAATAGCAAGGCCTTGTAAGCTTTTAAGCAATAAAATAACTGAATAGCCAAGATGTCTACAGAAAAACTAAGCTTATGCACGGTACGCATTAAAATTATTAAGTGCAGATCTTTAGTTTCCAATTTATCATAGTTTATATAAATGACTACCTTGCCTGAGCAGCAATAATTGAACCATCAGAGCCAAACAATGTAATATCAGCTTTAGCAGGTCCCTCTTCTGATGCTCTTGAATTCCCCCTTGAATGAGGTAATCGCCCCTGTAAAGAAGAAAATTCAGGCACTGATCACAAATACTTGAAAAGAAAGAGTCAACAGATACATCCTCAAATACTACAGAGAACCATCATTTACCTGCTCCAAGTTCATGGAATTAGTGGAAGCATTACCAAAAAATTGGAACTGCCCAGAAAATCCTTGCTCGGAACCACTCAAACCTTTGGAGTTATAACTTCCATTAGAATTCTCACTTTGGTAGTAGCTGTTATGCTTCTCATAAGTTTCACATTCTCCCCCATAAGAGTTATCATAGACATGAGGGCCATTACCTATTTGTTGTGAGTTCCTTCCCATGCTCTCTTTTTGCTTGTTTTCAATAGGAATACCAGCACGTCCCCTGTACTCAGACTGATTTCTCTCCATGACTTGTTGATTGGTTGTCTGCTGAGCCATGACAGGGCACGCTACAGCTGAGAAGTTCATTTGTGAGTCTTCTCTATGTGCAGCTGCTTTCTGCTCATGTGCCTCGCCTTCTGAGCGCTCATATAACTGACCTGGCCATGCATTGTTCAAATGCATTAATGATTGGACTTGTTGACTTGTTTCGCTGGCTGGCTTCTGTTG
This sequence comes from Luvunga scandens, assembly GCA_030449905.1. Taxonomy (NCBI): domain Eukaryota; kingdom Viridiplantae; phylum Streptophyta; class Magnoliopsida; order Sapindales; family Rutaceae; genus Luvunga; species Luvunga scandens. The sequence continues at coordinate 9,444,159 of JASUUG010001265.1, forward strand.
GGGGTTACAGTCAACCCACTCACCAATGACTGTAGGAGACTTTTCCATGGATTCATGAGAGACATCCTGATGTAAACCCTCTGTCTGGTCAGCTGGAAACTGGATGCCTGACTGCTGAAAGCCAGGGAAGCTAGAGCTCATGCTGGAATCATTTGTCATATGCAATGGTTTTGAACTAAAGGAGGAGGCACTCTGCAAGTTGTTATCAATCCAACCTGTCGGTAGATTTTCGCTTTCCATGATGTTTGAAAGCTGATTATCAGTTGATTGTTCAGTGTTCTGGAAAGTCAAGCCACTCCACTCCTCCTGCAGGCCAGTATCACTGCTTGAAGCTTCTGCTACAGCAGACTGCATAAGAGCACTCCAACTCCCACTCTGAATTGAAGGAAATGAATTTCCTAGATCTGTTGTTTCCAATGTACTGCTTAAACCAGCAGCACCAACGTCAGGGCGCCTTCCAAAAGAGGCATCCCACATTGTATCATCCATATTGTACAATATCTTCTCTTCCACTGGGTCCAGGGGGACCAAACCCAGTGAAGGACTATGTTCCATTTGTTTTTGCTGCATCGCAGGCCAAACAGTTTGCTCTTGCCTCCCACTAAACTCCTTCACAGATGAATTTGTTTGCGGGGAATTCCCCTCTTGGAAGTTTCCTGATAAAATTACACTATTTAAACCCTGATTAGGGATATCTCCAAGCATATTCTTCCCTGGAAATCCCTGGCTGGATATCAAAGCACCTTGGACCATGGAAAGCTGGTCAGGAGAAACAGTGAACTGATCTCTCAAAAAGGGATTACTGAAGCCCAATGACTGCATTACAGGCTTCTGTGCCTGGGGTATTCCTTGGACTTGGGGATATTGGCCTGTACTACCTCTTGCAGTAGCAACAGGAGTACCATACAAAGACCCATCAAGCGGCTGAGGAACATGGCCCATCGAACGCACAGGCTGACCATTCTCTGGTGGAAAAATGAGTCTGTTCACTACTCCTTGTCCGGCAGAGGATGCACTGAGCTGTGGCCAATTCATAAACATCTGAGACGTGTCATTGATAGGCGTTCCATTGAGAGGTGAGAACTGAATCCCAGCTGCCTGTTTAGACATTGCAGAAAGCTGGTTTATGGAGTTCTGTTGGCGCACATCTCCCAACTGCTGAATTTGTGGCTGCCTCTGAAGTTCTTGCAGCTGCTTGAACATCATGTGCTGCTGCAACAACTGCATATCGTTATAACCAGACTGCTGCATCAGGACAGGCTGTGGAATTCCTGGTTGATGACCACTTGAAAATTGCTGTTGCCCTCTAAGGAAGTTAAAGTCTGTAGAAACTTCGGTAATTTCTGACCTTTCTGAATTTGCTGTCAGGGTGGGACTGTCAGTCCCAGACTCATATTCTGGCTGTGATTTAAGGGTAGAAAAGCCTCTCAGTGTTAAACTATGCTGATCATAACCCGTATATTCACCGAAAACCCTTGGCTGATTCTGCATTGTCGGGAAACTCTGGTTGCCAAGGAAGGAGCCATCTATATTCACTTGGTAGTTTCTGCAGTGATTTCTATAATTCTCAGGTCTTGGTGTCAACTTTAAAAAATTTGTCTTGCACTGGACACTAGTGGACTCACCACCACGTCCTCTTAGAGAATCTATAGGAGTTAGAACAAATATAAAATTAGTATTCCAAACCATGAAAACGGTATTTAAATAAATATTGCGTCAAAGACCAAAGAAAAAAAAAACCTCAATTCCCTTTTTAAGACAAGAAAAGGATTACTACAAGCCAACAGTGAAAGTCTACAGAAATGAGAATACTGTGGATAGTAATAAACATTGACACCTAATTGTTGTACACCGTAGTTTTGCAGATTGAAATTTAAAGGCACCACACTCTGTCTTTGTTTTCCAACCCACTGACTGTCATTTAGCAATGACCAACTGCCATCAACACTGTGAGGTAGATGCTGCCCCTGGGAAGAGTTGTCTAGCTCAAATAAGTTGCAGATCCTGTCTTCAACTTTGTCACCAGGCATTAAATAAGCACCCACTAATGTTTTTCAACTAAATATTTTTCTTGAAAGCAGGTCTATCCATATATAAGATCATTCCAGGTCGAACCACCCCCTTCCCCCAATTCTGTGGTTTCACCCCTCAAGGCACGATCCTGCACATAATGTTTTAATCTGATGAGCAGGATTATATGTAACGCCAAATGATAATAATAATAATAATAATAATAATAATAATAATAATAATAATAATAATAATATTAATAATAATCATCATCATGCGTTGAGTCACACAAATCAAAACCACAGAAATAAAAAGAAACATGCAGGGCATAGGCTGGTATTCCATGAAATCGACCCACATTAATTCAACAAATAAATTACACACCTTTACTGTAAATCATGTTGGTTTCTTTCCCCAGTAAACTCAAATGCATTGTCGAAAAAACTTGGGAATCCATCAACTACATTTCCTGAGTCTAATCCAAGCAAACATACAAAAGAAGACATAAGATATCTGAAGCGAGCATGTTGCAAGTTGAATGATTCACTTTCCAATTAATACCTAGTCAAACACTCGGAAAAATCATAACTTGAAGAAACGCCCACAAAGAAAAACAAACGTATCACCGTAGAAAGCACAATTACGAAAAAGAAGGAAAAAAATTAAAAATTGCACGTGTAGACATCAGTCATCTAAGCTTAAGATAAACAGAAACATCAAATTCAAGGCACAACCAGCAAACACTTCCATACTAGAATAACCCAAGTCCTCATTTAGGAAAAAAAAACCCTAAAATGAAAAAACCCAAAATTTAACTTAAAACACAAAAAAAAAGAGTTCAACTTTAACAAAAATAACACAAACCTACTTCAGAAAACTCACAAACAACTTGACCTGCCAAATTAAACAGCCAAAAAGCACACAGAATTAACCCCAACAATTACTCATTTCAGGCTAATTAAAAACAAAAGCAAAGAGTTGAAAGCTTAAACAAAAATTACCAGACAAAAAGACAGAGCTCAAAAGCAGAGCAGCAAGAGCAACACACAGTGCTGAGAGTGTGATCTGGGGAGAGAGTTTTCTAGGGTCTTTGTTCAAGCAAAGAAAGAGCGAAAGCTAACACTGGCAACGACGTGTCGTTTACTAATGGCCTTGATCATAAAACCAAAAAACGAACTGTATTTAATATTTTTTTTTCTTTTCTCACACACCAAATATTGATTTGCTTTTGCCTTCTCTCTCTAAAGTGAAAAGAAATGAGATTTTCAGACAAGTAGCGAAGATAAAGGGATCCATACAGTGTCATAAAAGGAAATTTTATTCCTTTTTTATTTTTCATTTTGATTTCTGTTTTTATTTTCAAGGTATTTTAATAAAAATAAAAAATTAAAGTACCACGGCCAAGCCTGAGGTTCGGAGTCAGATGCGGAAAGGGAAACTATATTATGTATTTGGAGAGTAAGGCTGAAGTATCATGTGATCCGTCAGATTGTGACTTTATAGATTGGACGGTGAAGGTTTAATAGAAGTGTGCTCGTAACTCGTTAGTTGTTTATTTGGTTGCACTTGGTGGAAAAAGTTGATGGGGATATTCGGATTCCACGCGCTTTTTTATTCGCGTGGAAATTGGTAGACTTTAAATTTAACTCGCTTTTTGGAGTTTTTTTTTTTAATTTTCTTTTTCTGAAGAATAATATTTTGGGTTTTTAAGTCAGTGCATTTTTTATTTTTAATTTCCTGCCGCTGTGCATAGAAAATAGAACAAAAAATTGGAAATTCTTTTACTCTTTTTTCTTCCTTTAATTTTTTTTTTAAGTTAAGAAATTAAAAGGGGGAAAGGGCAAAACAGTGAAGTGAGGACTGAGGTCAGTCAAGGTGCGGTTTACTTTGGGCCAGGCTAACTTGCCAAGGCCCCTTGGAATAGTTTAAGGGAGCAAAAGCCAGTTAGGGTTATCGAAATGAGAAATCTACGTAAAAGTTAATTGTTAGTTTTTGGTTAAGGGGAGTGATTGCGATTTTTTAAACTTCTTTTAAGTTAGCACAGTCATGTGTTGAGAAAAGATGAAAAATAAACTATGTTAAATTGAGCGGTATGTAAATCTTAAGAATTCTCACTAGAAATCTTATTTGTTAGTTAACGATTGACTTAAAAGTTTAAATTATTTCATTTGAACCCATCGTGAGTATATATATTTAAAAGTCTAATAACACTTCTCGAGAAAATAGTGAATTTTATGGAATTAAAATTGAAAATATACATTTACAAATAGATTGGCTTAGAATGGGACATGATGGATCAAATGCGAAACAATGACTTTTGATACCATGCAAATCAACCATATAAAAGGATTCAGTACTTGTATTAGAGTCAAATGAAAGACAGGTAATATATACAAATTTAGCTAGTTAAGTTAAATTATCGCCAAGGTCTACATATTTAGTTAGTTAAGTTAAATTAAGATTGGCGTTAGTCTTCCTCACTTGTGTTGGATTTTAACTTAAAGAACAAGTTGGGAGGATTACACGAAAGTGGGAAGAAATAAATAAGTTATTTAATAACTCTAATTGTTTATTCTTTTTGTCATTTTAAGTGACACATTTGCCCTTTTATGAATGAACATACCGCACAAAGCAGAAGATCCTCATTGATATATATAACACTAGAAAGGTGACACAAACTGCAAAAATATGATCTGTTGGGTTGCTTTCATGTTATAATGTTAAGAGAAGAAAAAGTAAAATGGCAGAGTGAGAGATGGGTTTTGGCCTTTGAGTTTGAGCTACAACTCTGACTCAAGTCAATGAAGGAAAGAGACAAAAAGAGTTGAGCACATGCGCGCTCAAGCCTTAAAAGACCAAATCTTTACCATAAGAAAAAAATAAAAAAGGGCATATAATGGGGCGATGAAAATGGAAGACTTTGTTCACCACCGACCACTTTTGAGCAATTTACATTATCGAACTTTATAATCTCGTTAAGGATTATTCAATAATTCTGATATAACTAATGTTGCATGCATGTTAGACTACTATCATCTGAATTGTTAGAAACTGACTATTTTTATAACGGTATTAAAATTTTGATGCTGATTACTTAAAATCTTCCCTCTAACAAGTAACAGGTACAAAATCTCCTCCTTGAAGATGGCACAAGAGGAGACTAACTTTGCTTTCTTCGAGTGAGTTGTATTTATTATTTGTCATTTTATTAGCAGAGTAATGTTATATCACCAACGAAAGATGATGCTTAATATAATTCAACTTGCAGCTAAATCCTACTCCACCTTAATGAGCTCAAAATTTTTTTTTTTTTTATTTCTGCGAGGCTAAGACTTTACAATCGAAAAATATGACATCATCTTGTGTGAGCTTGTTAGTAATAGTCAATATAAAACAACAATTTTTTCTTTAATACAACTCAAGTTTAATCCACCTTATATAAAATGTTTTAAGTATTTAACTAAAACAGATTAGTAAGAATTTTGTATAGAAAATGATATCAGATGCTTTTCCGTTAAAAACAACTGCTACTGGGAAGCACTTTTTATAAAAGCATTTTTTTTTTACCCTTTTTTGGTTTCTAAACAGAAGCTTATCATTACAAGAATCTTAAAAGATCAACCAATAGCTATTTCAAATATATATATACATCAACCAATAGCAAGAGATTGATGGCTGTTGTTAGCATCATTAAAAGGCCAAAAAGTTTGATCCTAGTCCTTTTCTAGGAATCAAGAAACATCTCCGAGGACTTGTCAATTTTTGGATGATTCAAGAAGTTAAAGTTGGCCTTTGAATCCTGCCCACATCATCATCATCATAATCCCAATCATTTAACCATCCCCAAATCCTAATGAAAGTGAGAGGCATATCCTCAGTCACATGCCACAGAGTGTACATATTCTTATGCCTCAACTTTTTCTTAACCGCACTGCAAATACATCATCATTTTGACAGCATTTGCTGCTCCTGTCTGCAACAAACCTCATGCAAAGTGAACTTTCAACTCAATAGATAGATATTCAATGCAGTTTCCATCTCAATGAGAACAGGAGCTGTAACTTTTTCTTCCAAATGGAAGACGCAGTTGTCTCCATATGTAACAATACTCGTGAGTCATTCAATAACTGATTTATCCCTTATTTTGGAATAAGAATCTACTCCAATATACCTTGATGATTAAAAAATGTAATACATCAGATTTTGGCTGTTTGCTGAAACCTTGAGTTCCTTGAACAAAACTCTGTCTACAACCTATAACACAATTGATTCTTGCATGCCATGTGAAAAGGTAGTATCCATCTTCACTAGATTGCCAGAGGAACTAACAGTGCTGATAAGAAGCACATTGGATTGTCCATCCTCTTAACTGGAAAAGATGCTTTATGCAATATCATCCCCAATCTCCAAAAGTTACACATCTTTCAGTTGAAGATCAATCATAACACTTCGGTTTAGCTGGAAAAATGGGCAAGTGAAACAAGTTTTGTAAGTAGAAGAAGACAAAGGAAATAGACATTTAGTTGATGGAACAAATAAAAAGGCTCAAAACATTAACAAGTATTTATCATAAACATTTTTTTTAACTTGAACCTCTGAAAAACATACAAAAACTTTTCTGCATATTTTCAAGCTCACTCTGGCTCAATCATATCTGATGCTAGGGTCATAGAGTAATGCTAACATTGAATTGTAGACAAATGCTAAGACTAAATGGAGATTAGTATTGGCTAATGGGTTGAGAAAAGGAAACAAATTAAACTGAAGTGAATAGATATTTAAAGAAGTGTCTTTCATATTTCTACCTCACTGTATGGAAATTCCTGAAGACACGCAAAGCTTTGAGTCCACCCCACCACTGATTATGCTGTCACCTCTCCACCAGTCAGCACACAGCACCTAAAGCACAGCAAAGGCCAGCTAATTAATAGAAGTTCGAATGTTTGCATTAGATCCAAAAGAAAAGCAACCAAAAAGTAACCATATACCTTGTCCTTGTGAGAATCAATGACAGAGAGGGGCCACTGCCACAGAAAAAGAACATATACACATTGTTCAATATTCATAAAACAACATAAGGTGGTGCTGCCTGGTGCATATAAATTTCAAGACAATACCAGAAGAGAAGGATACATACTGCAGTTCTTAGATCCCATAACATAACTTTCCCATCATAGGATGCAGAAATCAAATGAAACCAAGATTTTCTATGCCATTTGCACGCTGAGATCCAAGAATTGTGAGATGAGAACTGAAACACAGGTGCAGAAGTTCCTACAACATAATAAACAATGAGATCCAAGTATGTGATGGTGCATGCCCATAGGCACATGTGTGCGCAAGATAGAGGACCATACCTGGTTTACGAGGATCCCATATCCTAAGAATGGGGTCAGAACCACCAGCGGCAATGAGGGCAGACCCTTCACCTCCAATATCAATGCAATTGAGAGCTTTCCCACAGAACTTTGCATGGAGAAAAAGGTTTCAAAAACCCAATTAGAAACCAAATATATGCTATCTGAATCAAATCACTCACACAAAATGCAGTGAAGCAACATAAGGGAATTCTCACTCACTGTGTCAGAAAGATCTTTGCCCATCTCAACATCCCATGTCCTAACAGAATGATCCCATGATGCAGAATAGATTGTTTCTTGTTGTGGCCAGACAACAGATGATACACACTGTGTATGGCCCACAAGTGTAGACACTGCTTCCCCCTTCGTTAAATGAACATCATATGTATTAATGGAGATGGCTCATCAGAGATCATATAAAGATTAGACTCATAACAAATTCATGAAAGAACAAAAAACTAAAAGGTTCAATACAGAGGTCAACTAGCATAAAATCTTTAACAGCTCCTTATAACAACATTTATATGGTATCAATGGGCAGGATTGGTTCATCAACTCAACAACCAACTAGAGGGCACTTGGCTTTCCTTGTGTACAAGATTCTCAATTTCTATTCGACATATCAACTGAAATACATCCATTTCCTTCACCGTAGCAAGTATTGCATTTAGTATAGTATCATTAACCAGGAAAGAATTCGAAATTTACCAAACAACCAACGGATGCATTTATCATCAGTTTTATACTACTAGGAGAATAGTTCAGCAAACCTAGCTAAAGACAGACTGCCACCATAACCCTTGGAAAGAATAATGAAGAAAACTTCAGGAACTACAGAAATTCAAATGAAAACTAAGGGAGTGAAAATACGTAAATACCTCCAACTGAGGTTCTTCAACTTGATTATTCCCTTTTCTTTTCTTAATTGACACTTGATTGCCTTCTGCATCAGAGTCATTTGTCCGCCATAAGCTAATTGTGCAATCCCAAGAGCCAGAACAAACCTAAACGTACAAATGAAAAACAGATAGAGCAACGACTTAATGACAATTACATGCAAATTATATCAATTAAATAACAGTTCAGCAAAAATAGCTAGACCATGTTTCCTGAAGTCTCTGCTGCAATGCTATGTACAGATGCTTTATGCCCACGTAAAATTTTGAATGACCTTATCTTCTTAGGATGATTATCTAGCTCCTCTGCATCAAACTTAGAAATGGAATATAGTAATTAGTCAGGGAACTGAAATTTCACTTCAAAATAGTAATTTCTTCCAATTACCTTCCACAATCTCAAGGTCTGATCTTTTGAAGCAGTGGCTACAGTGACATGTTTCAAACCTGCACATCCAGCACAAACAAACTGATATGAAACCAAAGATAAGGAAAACAGGCTAGGATTCCCCAATACACCTAGGAAGGTATTTTTGCTCTCTGTACACTTAAAGGCTATTACTACATATCATAACTGCCTTATATATTTTTTTTGAGTTACAGGAAACATCTAGAAATGTTAATTGATGCTAAAAAATCAATTATTATCTATTTTTGCCCTTAGAAAGAAAGAAATAATGTCGCTGACTTCATTACGATGAATACAGTCAAATATGGACAGCCATTGCAAATGTGTCCTTTGGGACTTTCAAAATAAATTGTGCATGAGGCAGGCAGCAAATGATTGGGTGACACCAGCGGAAAAAATTTCTGTGGGATACTTTCCAGAGTAAAAAAATTGGCCATACTAGCAAAGATTAAACATTTTAAAGACGGTAATCTTCTGTTCATACCATCAGACTTAATGATGTTAACAGAAGAAACTGCACCACAGTGTCCTTCCAATATATGCGTACACACTCCACCTGCTTTCCAGACCCTATAAGAGAGAGAATTCAAAAATCAAACGTTGGCACCAGAGTTGATTGAATTCCTTACAGTTAGGTAATGAATAATAAAATAAATGAAAGTGCCAAATTAGAGAAGAAATTCAGAAAAATTTAAATATGTTTACCTTCCCAAATTATCATAGCAACCAGTTAAGATGAACCTGCCATATCACACACATTTTTGCAGCTTTCAGATATACATTAAACACTAGAAGGGAAATCTCATGAAAAATCTGCTTGTCACATATGATCATAGCAAACACAAATATAAGTATACCACAATGAGGTTCATCTACTGCTAGTGCTCTAAAATAAAGCAAACCACATCAAATGCATAACTGATTTACCCCGCTCAACTAAGTTACACCAACCAGACTTAACAAATTCAGTTTCATTTAAATATTGATCATCCAGAGATATATTTACATATAAAATGTTTCAACAAACATGTTGAAGAAGTACAAACATTTCACATACGTACCCAGGATTAGAACCATCAACTGCACTGACCCAGTCATCATGTAAAGAAGGTTCCTCCTCTTTTTGTGGTACTACAGCCTTTATGTACTCAATTTCCAAAACTTTTTCCTGTAATACGCCACACTTCCCTCTTAATATCTACCAAAATGACTAAAAGCATAAAAGCAAACACATATAGGAAATTGGGTTTCTGCAAATTATTCGAAGCTCTGTTTCTTTATGATTCTAAGGTGAATTTTATGTTAAGCTTGTTCTTTTATTAAAACAATTGTCTGCAAGAACACTTAAAAAGTACTTCCTGAGAAAGCACTTCCAAATTATTTCTCTAAAAATCACCTACCAAGTATGACAAAAGCACTCCAAGATCATTTTAAGCCCAAAAAAACCTAAATGCATATCCCGGCCAAGGACTAACAGAATGACATAAGAGTGCTTCTGAGAATTAAACAACACCTTTAAGAATTCCAAAAGGCACCTTCCAACGCCCAAAAACATTACTTAACTGCTCAAACAGAAGAGACAATAAAAATAGAGTACCGCAGAAATGCCCTTGGCGAGAAGAAACTGCTCAAGCGACATCCGAACCAGTTCCCCATTGATCAAAAAATCAAACGGCTCAGATTTCCACTCAGGATTCACTACACACAACCATAAAATGAAACTATTAAACAATTTTTTTGGAAAAAAAATCATTTATTTATTTAATAAACAACCAAAAAAAAATGCAAACTTTACCTGCTTGTAGCAAGTTGTTTACGACAGAAGATAGACCGAAGCGAGTAAGATTAGAAGGCATTGCAATTGAGTTGCTTGGAACTTTTTGCGGAGGTTTTAGCTTCGTTATGAAGCGAACTTGAACGCGCCTCGAATTTTCCTCATTTTGACCTTCCGGTGTTTCGATGTTCATGTCCATTTGCCCTTTTTTTCCCTTTTTTTCTTTAATTTTTAATGGGATTAAGTTAATTTTCGGAATTACAGATGGAGATAGGGTTTTAGTTAAAGAGGAAGGCAGCTAAGCTAGGGTTTTAGTAGCAACCGCCACAAGAAAGAGATTGAAGACTGAATACGAATTGCGGTTGCGAGACGCAGCGTTCTGGCTTCTTTAATTTGAAACGCACAGTTTCGTCACAAACGTCCAAACGCTGCATTTCAAGCCTTTCTTGTTAGCGAGCGAATGAATTATTACTCCCAACCTTTTTTCAATGTTATTTATTTATTTATTTATTTATTTATTTATTTATTTATTTATTATTATTATTATTATTATTATTATTCTCCTCGTAGATTTTACAATCTGAATAGATGACGCCCACTATTTCTAAACTTTTTAAATCTTAGCAATACCAACCAAATCAATATTAGTCTTAACTACATGCATCATTTATTTATTAAATGATAAATATTACAATTTATAAAGTTAATTATTCTACCATTCAATCAATGAATGGTATATTAGTCAAGTATCAAATATAAATTTTCCTTACAATACACTTAGTTTTTTCAAAATGATGACATGCATTCAATCACCCATTTTAAGAAATACACACATATATAGTAATCAGTTTGGTTGCTATCTTGTTAATTCATCATAATAGCTTCATTCGAAGTGCACTATAATATATTTTATAATCACACCCGTCACTACATATATATGAATTATAACTACAAAAAAAAAAAGGAAAAATACATAGATGCATCATTTCTATATAAAACAATATTATGTAGAGTACAATGATAATAAGATTGGCATTGGAACCCAAAAATTAATGGCATTTTAGCTGTGGGAATCTGATATTGTACTATCAGCAATGTATGATCAATTGATTGCCTTTACCCAAAATAGCAATTAACTTAGCGACAAGAGGAGGCTTGTTGACATGGGGGAGATGACCACCATATGGTATTTTAAACATAATTACATTTGACAGGTTACTTTGCAGTTACTATAGCATATTCAAAAAACCATCAAAATTAATAATTAAAATTTGTGCATTGGAATAAAGCCTTATAAATAGAAGCTGCAGTCTTTAAATTTACCATTGCAAGTTATTGCTAACAATCTGATCATGTTCACTGCAGATGATGAGCACTTTTTGCCTTGTAGAATAATAGTATAAATACAAGTTAAAGATCTAAACACAAATATGAACTGCATGTACGGCTATGCATATTGAAAAAGGTGGGCGGTGTTAAGCACCAAGAGAGATGCATTACACTTGGTCATGTTTACATGTTCATTATGCATAATTTCAATAAAATATACCAGTTTTATATTGCCTACAACATTGTAGCCTCCACTAATCATAAAATCCATAGTTGCATCTTTCCACTAGGCAAATGACAGTATAAATGGCCTAACTAGATACTTGTACAAGAATAAAACATACATTAGAATTAGATTTCAACTGATATCAACCAGAAAAAGATTTTACAGTTAAGCTAAATCCAAATGTGCAAATGCACTGAGTTCCACAAACAATCAAATAAAACTCAACCTTTGTATATTATACTCATCCATATAATCTTATTGACAGAACAAAACATCTTGCAGATTAAAATTGTTATGTTCAAAGAATCAAAATAACTTACATTCGTCCAATTTAATTTTTTAGATAGTGAGATGCCATGAAATGCTAATGTATTAGCATGAAGGCGTAATGGGAAGCTTTTCAATAGAGAAACTGTCATGTGCAACATTTTTTATTATTTTAGATTATTGAGTTAACGCTCGATAGTCCACACAAAATCTCCAACTTCCATCATGTTTTCGTACCAACAGCACTGGAGAGGAAAATGGGTTTTGACTGGGCCAAATTATTCTCTGTGATAACATCTCCTCCATCAAATGTTCAATCTCTTGTTTTTGAAAATGCGGGTATCGATAAAGGTGTACACAAATTGGTCATGCCCCTAACTGAAGAAGTATCCTGTGATCATGTGGGTGTGATGACGGTAATCCCGTAGGTGACTCAAATAAATCAATAAACTCACTAAGCAAGGACCCTATTCCATCAACCAGTGACTCTTTATGAATCCTTTGTTATTGTTGGATTACCCAAAGTTGTAAGATAATTCCCCTACCATCACTTTGCCTCAATGTTCTAGGGATCGTATTGTTGTGCAAATTTTATTGAACTCGCAAGTGCACGAATCTATTGTAGAATAGATTAATGGTGACGAGTGTCGATCCCACGAGGAGGTGGATTTTAATTATGTGTAGAATAAATTTTCTGAGTTGGTGGTTGAATTTATAATGAAAATGATGTAGGCTATCAATTAATTTAAATTAAAGTGGTAGGAATAAACTATTAAAATGAAATGCTTAGATCTCCGGATCTGTACTTAACATGCACCATCGGCTTAATATTCATTATTAGTACCAATTAAATCATGAAGGGGGAACTTCCACTCATCATGAACCACACTCTAATAGATATGGTGCTAAGGGCTTCCCGTACCAAATAGTAATAACCTTGCCTGGGGAGGCGGTTATTCCAGCCGATATCCAGACAAGATTATTATTATCTGTCTACGAAAAGTCAAAACAACCACATAAATTAAAGGGGAAGAAAAAGTAAATTTACCAAATTAAGCCCATGGAGCATGTTGAGACTTCACCTTCAACCCAAGCTTGAAAGGAAATTAGCCACTCATATTTGAACTAGGGGTAAAATGAGAATTTTATTAAAATAAGTAGAAAATACAAGATGGAGATGGAATTACAGAAAATGGAGTCCAAAAATGGATTCAGGGTGTCAAATTAGGGGGGGAGCCCCCTTTTTATAAATACACTAAGTAAATCATGGCCATCGAATCAAAACAATTTGGACGCTCAGGATTGTGCCACGTGGCAAGCTCCTATTGGATGGAACACATCATCAGGGCTATTATTCTGTGTATATGCATGTACCGTACAAACATTTTTTCGATCCACTAACATTCTGCCACATCACCGGTCAACATTTTTGGTCCAATAGTATCGTGACACGTCATCAGTCAACGCCACATCATCAGTCAATGCCACATAAGCGGTCAATGCCACATCATTCGTCCAATCAATTGCTGCCACGTCATCGTATAGTGCCACGTCATCGTACAGTGCCACGTCAACGTATAGTACATGTGAACAGTGCCACGTCAACGTATAGTACATGTGAACATGTGAACATGTGAACATTGCCGTGCGAAGAAATATATATATCAATAAATCAGTATGTGTGAGCGATCACAGTATATGTGAACAGTACCGTTTTTCTTTTTATGCTCCTCCTAAGGTTTTCGACTGTCCTGAGTTTAAAAGTGCTGTCCGTTTTTTCATCTGATACTTCGTTTATTGTGAAATGACCATGATATCTCCTAAAATACATAAAATACTTAATTAAAATGAAACATACATAATTAAATTACAAGGGACTTAAAGACATAAAAATAGGGATGTTAGTGAGACTTGGAGTGTAAAATGATGATTTTCTCTACTATAAATACACACTTTCTAGTACTCAACACGTATCACCTTTAAAGCCTTGAAGTTCTACAGTGGTTTAACCTTGTAGCATCACTTGTTAACCATTTATCACGAATTGCATTTGCATCCTTTCGAAATCCTATAAAATTAGACTAAGAGTACATAACCATTGTACTTCTAGAACAACATCACAACCTTTTAAAGAAAGTAAGAAAAAATCCACCTCAATTGGGATGTCTTGTAAGGTTAGTTGTACTCATTTGCATCATTTAGGACTTGACAATCTTTCCCCATTGGGGACCACCACACAAATCAAACAGCTTCTTTTCGGCTTAATTCTGATGATTTTGGCAAATTTGTAGTGCAAAAAATTATTAATGGAACCGAAATCAATCAAAATCATTAATGGAATCTTACCAATCTGTGAGTGGACTCGCATGGTTTGTGGAGTTTGAATGCCAACCAAAGCATGTAGAGAAATAGCAAGTGTTTTTTCTATATACATTTCTCTTATGGCTTTTTCGCCTTCTTCATCTATTTCAATAAAAAATAATTTCTTGCATTTATGTCCCACCGTATACTTTTCATCACAGTTGTAGCACAACCATTACTCTCGTCGCCTTTGGAGTTTAATTAGTGTCAACTTATGTATTGGAAAAATCCTCTCTAGATTAGTGCTTTTAGAACCACTAGGGATCAAGTTGTTCCATTGGTTGTTGGAGTTGCGAACTGAAAAGGAGAATGTTGGATTGACGGAGTGCCTCATTTCCTAAGTCTTAAGTTTATAGTTTCGTGCCAACCTAATTGTAACAGACAGATTTTGAGCTCGCACATTAGCCCTTAGCCCATCTTTTAATCCACTAATAAAACACTCAGCCTCTTGTTTATCTGTTAAAGAACCAGCTCGTGCTAAAAGTCTCTCAAACCGAGTTTGATAATTTGAAATAGTTCCCATCTACTTAAGCTTGCATAAGTCTCCAAAGAAATCTTCATATTCAGTTACATCAAACACTTATAGCAATCCTGCCTTCATTCCGTGCCAAGTAACTAAGTGACCTTGATTTTTGCGCCGTTGGAACCACA
The DNA here is from genome assembly GCA_030449905.1 of Luvunga scandens. Lineage (NCBI taxonomy): Eukaryota > Viridiplantae > Streptophyta > Magnoliopsida > Sapindales > Rutaceae > Luvunga > Luvunga scandens. The sequence goes on from JASUUG010001265.1 coordinate 9,459,442, forward strand.
ATTGAGCATCATTTTCTAAAAGATAGGTTGCTAATTTGACTTGATCCTCCAATGATGTCCCTTAAAATTCAAAGAATTGTTCTGCACGGTAAATCCATAGAGTTGGATCTTCTGAGCCATCATAACGAAAGAAATCAAGCTTTACAAGCTTAAGAGCCACTAGTCCACTTGCGTACCTAGCACTACCCTATCCATGTGGTCCTCGATTCCTATTGACAGAGCCTCGTTCCACCAAGTCTAATCGGGAGTTTATTGCCTCCATTAGCTCTTCTATCTGCTTAAGAAGTTTTTCTTGACCTGAACTCAGGTTTTCAACCTAATTTTCAAGTTGTTGGAGTCGTTGATCGTCAGCCATAACCAACCTTAATACCACGCTGTCATGTTCTGAGTTAATGGCACGTCCTCGCCCCCTTCCTCGTCCTCAAGCTATATTGCTGAGACTATTTATTTAGTATAAGGAAAAGAATTTGGATAACAGAAAACTAAGACAAGTTTTTAAAAGTGTTTTCATCTCATGATTTCATTGCTCAAGAACAAAGAAATTTATAGCTTACAGACTCAACAACTTTGAGAATAAATAGCAACAATTACAAGAAAATAGCAACTGAAAGACTAAAAAAAATATCTAGGTAGAAAATAGTTAAAGAATAGTTCCCACATCAACCATTCTCTAACCCACTAGTGCTAGTTATTTGGACTCTCTAACCAATTGCTGCTAGTTATTTAAACTGACTCAATAATCTAAAATAATAGAAACTATCGCACATGATAGAAACCTGATCCATAATAAAGTTTATAGAAAGGTTAGATGTGTAAGCACTATAAGGCTGCATTTACTTACTGGAGTGGGAGTGAGGAGTGTGGATTCTTCCCACTCTAGTGTTTACTTACACAAATAAGGAGGGAATGGGATTCCCACTCCGTGGGTCCCACCCATTTTTGAAGTGGGGAGTGGTCCACTCACCCCTCTTCCTTTTTTACCCTTATAAATAATAATATTAAATAATAATAATTTATTTAAATAATAATATTATATTATTTTATAAAATATATTTATTAAAAATAATAATATTAAACTTATTTAAATATAATATTATGATACTTAATTAAAAATAATTTTATTATATTCATAAAGATATATAATATTATTATATACTATTTTATCTGAAAATATAATATTATTATATTTATTTAAAAATAATAGTATTATATTTATTTAATATTAGTAATTAATAATTATAAATATTTTATTCTAAAAAAATTAATTTGATACTATATTATAATAATAATATTTCATTTGTGCTACTCTTATCAATAATTTTTTATTTACATAATTAAAATTAAAATTAAAATTAATAAAAAATAATAATTTACATAATTAAGAATATTAATAGTTATTATTAATTTATAAATACAATAAAATAAACTTTTTATTTTTTAAAATATATTTTTTATTAATTTTGTAATAAAAAACTACAATTCTTTAAATAAAGGTAAAATTGTAATTTGAAACTATTTACTCCGATTCCATACTCTCATCCTAGTGTAAGTAAACAACCTAGTCCCACTCCACTCCATACTCTCAATCCCCTCCCAATCCCAGGATTCCCACTCCAATCCAAAAAGTAAACGCACCATAAATGTCTAAGCCAAGTATATAAGTAAGTTAAATATTTATAGGCTATTAGTTTAGGTAATTTTGCAAGGTTACCAGTACCGGCTGCAACACTTGGGTTGATCAAAACCATTTCTTCGACCTATAGAGTGAGGGGAATATATTCTAAGAACAATCATTATGGACCTATCATCCATACTTTAGGGTTGAAAACTGTGAACAAAGGCATGAGTAAGCAAAAAAATTTAAAAAAAGGCAATATTGCAACATCAGAATGTGTAAACTCTATAACAATTGATGTTCAAAGTCTATCATGTCTGTTGTTAGGCAATCATATAAGTAGTACTTTGTTCAACTGACTGATGTTAAACCCCAATTAGGAGTGCTTTGCTGTGGCAGCCAAGCAACCCAACGTCCCAAATGGGCATTTAATTATAGATTAAAAATCACCTACATTTGGATAAGCATCTTTCATAGTTGGACATTTCTTTAACAGCCAAATACTTACAACTTCAGGATACTTGATCGCAAAGTCGATTACAACTATAGTACAATGACTAGGTCCAACAAGTATCATTGGTCTTTTAATGTAGGACTTCCAGAGCTAAGAGTTAATTAGGAAACTAGTCAGTCTCTAAGACTCAAATATGAAACTAAGTCATCATGATTAAATTGGATGAAGATATATATTGGATAAAGATGATAGGGTTTTAAAGCCTCACTACATGGTAAAAGCCTCTCTAGTTCAAAGGATAAAAGAAACAATAGATGAGCAACTCATATCAAGAAATCAGTGTCCAATAGACCTTAGATACATAGTTCAATTCAGAGAAATCAGAGTTACCTAAGTCAAAGAAGCCTCATCCTAGAACATCAACAACTTAAGCTTCCAAACTCGCCTCCTTAAGCAAAGGGTACACACTCTTTCCATTCTAAACAAGAACTACATGATACACCAAACTTAATAAGATTCAACAAGAAGTTAATAAGATGGCTTTGACTAGGATGTATGTTTCATATATTACTAACATGTCAAAAGAATGAAAAAGAATAACATAATTGATTTCACTTTTTATCTACGAATTTACACAACTGTTCATTATGCAACTTTCAAAAAGTTCATTTTACTGAACACATCCAAGCTACATTAGTTTCACATAATAAAAAGAATAAGATAAGAGACTTGCAGTTTATAGATCTACGGCTTAAGAGTAACCATGGTCTTCAAGTTTATAATATTTAGTATTTATTATTGAAATAAGTTCACTTTCTATGATATGAGGTCTCATTGCCACTAGAAAATTTATTTTTGTACTTTATATTACTTATAGATATGAACTTATGTTATATAATTACTATAAGTGTATGTACTAAATGATTGTACAAAACTCATATTTAATCCGGATAGTTTATGGATCTCAATTGCTTAATGAGCTTTTGAGTTCACCTCTTTCCTTTTCATTTTCTTACATTTTGAGAGATGTATTACACAATTCAAAGAGAAAATCGAAAAATCAACTTAAGCATATGAAATGAATTACCAAATCACTTGGAAAAAAGGAAAAAATGGTTCAAACTACAAGTAATGCATCGTGTATGTCATCAAAAGCTAATCCAACTGCAAGTAATATAGAAAATGAAAATTATAAGCTAAAAATGCAAAAGAGTAAAACTTTTACAAGGAGTCTCACTATCCTTTGAGCTAAATTTAGAGCAAAATGGTCTTTGATTTTTCCCATCTCTTTTAAAAGAAATGATGGAAACTCAGCACTACCACCACCACTAATCGTAACCTCAACATGATCAAAAGCCTTGAGACATGCACATCTCTTTCTCATTTTAGCCCCTATTGGTGTTGCTGGAGGAGAGCCTCACTTCAGAGCCATCAGTATTAGCTTTCAAACACAATAATATAATTAACAGCCAAAAAGAGACAGAACGTGGCAGAAGCTTACGTGTTTCTGTTATGAAATAAAGTTGTAAAAAGAGCAACAAATTCTTCCCTCATTTGAGCAAAAAATGAGGTCTGATCGTGGCAGAAGCTTTGCGTGTGTTTTTCTCAACAATGCATTTTTTTAATATATTGTTTGGGGTAAATTTGGGATAATATTTTTGGATCAATAAGTGAATGATACGTAGGTAATTATAAAGAAAAATGCGAACAATAATTAAAGCAGTATAAAAATAACATAAATTTATAATAATAAATGGACTTAAAAATTAGTGGTCAAAATTGAATACTTTAAAATATTTATGAGAATGAATAAGCCTAGTATAAAAGAAACATTCTTGTCTTTTTACTTAAGTATGAAATGTAACCCTAAAAATATCCCATCTTTTTAACATAAGGATGACATATAACCTTAATTTTTATGCATTCTCCTTACCACTAACCTTTATTATATAAATGTCTTATTTACCCCTATTAAGGGTTATTATCTCTTTGCCTCCTCTTCTCTCATTTTCTATCCATCTTTTATATTATCAACCACTAATTTATTTTTTGGAGATTATTTTTATTCTATACTTTTATCATTTTCTCCACTATATTATAACTCTCCATATCTTTATTCGTCGTCTTCATATTTATCAATACCAAGCATCTCTATATAGTTATCTAGTATGTTATTTATCTTGGATAATGTAAAATCTTGTATAACCTCTCATTTATATAGTAGTTGATGATTTGCTTCCGTGAACATATGCCAAAAGTCAAACCACGTAAACATTGTATCTTTTTTATTTATATTTATATTATTATATTTTCAATTTGTAGTTGAGATTGTGTTTTATGCATGAACGTACTTGAGATACCTCAGTCATGCTAAGTATTCTGTGAATTCACTTGAGCTATCCTCCAAGTACATTTGTGCATATATTAACCCCACTTATCAACCCTTACAGAATTTCGTTGAGCTCTTCTTATTATTCCCTATATGATCACCTCATGTCATAATACATATATTTTTAGCTCACCACTAGCATACCTTGGCTAAACCATTTATCCCAAACATTAGAAAAATAAACTTAAATCCAAGCTTAGCACAAACTCCCTTCAAATATAAATTTTATTTGTTTGAATTGGATTTGAACTAAATCTAATGAGCACCATCCACTTAGTTCGAATCAGATCTTATCGAAAATTTGGTAAATATATATCTATATATAACAAGAAAAAGAAAACTCAAGAATAGAAATCCACTCTCAATCGTGTAAAATAAAATAATAATTTTTTAAAAGAAAATAAAATAATTTTTAGATCATCTTTTTTCTTTTCTTTTAACCAAGATTGTAAATTAAAGATTGGCAGGCTTGTTTATCATAACCAAACGACCACTCAATGCGATGGTGTGACATGTATTATCTTTCAACCAAAAAAAAAATGACATATATCAAATAATTGTTTATTATTCACTCTTAATGTAGTAATCTTGAAATATATATGAATATGTATATGTACATTAATGTGCATCAATTAACACGCAACATCAGTAAAGAAATTTTTTTTTTAAATTTAATATCCCAACTAGTTATAATATAGTTCATTTAATGTATTATCATATTCTATCTCATATAACAAGCATTTAAATTTAACATCAGTGCAGAAACAATTTTTTTTATTTGATATTTGTATCATAAGTTTTAACAACAAATATTATTTATTTATTAAATAATAAATTTTATAATTTATAAAATTATTTTAACCACTATTTAATAAATAAATATCGTAATTAAAAGGGGCTGAACCCACGACCTTATGGTGGAGGGTCATGCACTATGACCAAGACCAAGACAGACCAACCGAGCTCTTCCGACTGTGTGCCGAAAGTTTTATTTAGTTTTTCAAATAAGTATATATCTTATTTGCTATCCTCTTCTGCCTCTGCTGAGCCAAACAAAACAAAACAAAACAACACCGTCAAGCGTGCGTCAAGTAGCCACTAAAATTTTGCGCACAAAGCTCATCAATATCGTCATCAATTCAGGCTTCAGGGACAGGGAAGGACCCGACGATTAATTGAATTTTATTTTAATTTCACGAATCTAAGCGTCGACAGTATGACAGAAGACAGTCGTAGTACGTTTTCGTCGGAAGACTCCGCCGTATCTACCGCCGCCGCCTCCTCTCAAACACGGCGAAGGTATACTACATAATATTTTATTTTATTTGATTCCTTTTTTCTGGGCCGGGGGGGGGGGGGTTACTGGGCGTCGTTTTTACATTCACGTATTTAATTATTATTGAGGCTTTGATTTAACTGTCGTTATATTTGGGAGTGATTAACATTTCACCATTTCTCTCTTATTTGAATTCATCATGAATAATAATAATATCACTTACGACAATGTCAACGATGATGTTAGCTTAGCATAATGCAATTAATTTCGAGCTCATGTTGGGGGGGAAGGATGATTTTGAGTTGGTTTGTATGCATCTTTTCTCAGCTTACTTGAGATTGAAATTCAAGTTTGAAACACGGTTGACTGATTGGTGAGTATTTGCTGCCTTTGATGAATGACTTGTATATGCAATTTTGTGATGTTTGTTGTAGGAAAAAGAGGAAGTGGGACCAGCCAGCGGAATCATTGCTTAATTTCCCTCTAGCCAGCTTGGGAATTTCCTCGCCTGGTGTGCCAGTGGCCCCAGTTGTCCCTGCTCCCGCTGCAGCTGCTTTCTTCACAAGTCCACCGATGGCTGGCAGTGCAACTGTTCCACCTGTTGTGCTTCAGGGGCCTCTGCCACCCAAGTTCAATCAAGTGAGATATGTTACTTGAAACTGGTTCTCTCTTCTTACTGCCATAATTTTGCTGCAAATTTTTGGCATATTTTTTGTCGTATATTTCTTTACTTCTTTCTAAATTCGTGGTTTGCAAATTAGGCTTTCGGTCCTATGTGTTTCTGTATGTTCTTACTACAATGAAGTATGGGTGTTGTCAAAATTTTCCTTGCAGTTTTATAAATGCTTTGATCTATGATAAAGTCAATGCGTCATAACTTCTGTACATTAGGTGTGGACACATGGGGTGGTACAATTTGTATGGACAGGTGAATACATTCGTCTACTGCTTTGCAATGGAAATGTTTTTATTTTTGTTTGTTCTATAAACATTGAGTTCAAGGTTGTTAGTGTTTTTGGTGAATACTGTGAATTGTTGAAATTTGGGTGTTTCATTCATTGCAAGTGCCATATTGACTGGGTCATCTACCTTAATGTCTGGATAGAAAATTTCTGCTATGACAAATAGTGTTTGCTCATCTGCTTATTTTGGCTAAAAATAATGATATTTTTGGTGTCTCAGAACGCGTGTCCTTTGCATGTTCTAATATGGTGGTTGGTGACCTCTATTCTGCCAAATGCTATTGCTTTTTAATTATTTTGCAAAATGAGAAATATTTTCCAATTTATCAGTGGCTAACTTATAATTTGTGGAGGTATCTCCTTCTCCTTGATGCATTTTTACAAATTTAGTTCTTGTATCCTATATTTTCTTTGGTTTTGTCATAGTATTTTAAATTTTATATCCCTTTTAGGCTGAAGCCTATTTGACATTTCTTCTTTGGCTTTTAAATCAATGATGATTTTGTAAATTGTTTCTTTTTAGACTAAGGTCCAAGATGAGTTAATAATTGCACGGGAAATTGTTATAAATGATTCGGAGTCTTCTGTTCGCTACAAACTAACTAAACGGCAAACACAGGAAGAGGTGAGTTTGATTTTCTTTAATTTCTTTGATTGAATAATATTTTATCTCTTGTTAATGTATTTCAGGAATGGTTATTTTGTTCCTGGGAGACTGATTTGTTAGTTCACTGGTCTTGCAGATTCAAAAATGCACAGGTGCTGTGGTAATAACCAGGTTTGTGGGGATTATAGGAATATATGATAGAGTTTTCTAACATCCTCTCTCTCTCTCTCTCTCTCACTCACACACACACACACACACACTCACTCTGTTACTTCTTGTTTATGCATTTGTGAAATTGTGTTTCAGGGGTAAATATCGTCCGCCAAATGCCCCGCCTGATGGTGAAAAGCCTCTGTATCTTCACATATCTGCGGGGGCTCATGTAAGTTTGATTGATTTATCCATATGGAACATTTATTGAGGTTATGGTTTCGGATTTGGATTTTTTATGTGGCTGTATGCTTTCATGTTATATTTACTTTTGTTTATGCCTGGAAATAGCCTTTCCTCACAGCTGGGGAATTATAACACAGGATCGATGCTACATTTTCTTTAGAACATTATAGATTACCAAGAACTGCATTAGGCCATCCAAAGTAAGTTATTTATTTGAACCGCAGCTTCACTCCTTACTTTACTGAGAAAAAGAGTCTCTGATTTGCCATGTTAGTTTTTGCATCCTATGTTCCTTGAGTGTATGTATTTTCTTTAAGGAACTACACAATTGACCATGAACCAGTATTTGGAGAGATGCAAGTGTCGTATTTAGGGATCTATACTTTATGAGGCTTGCTGTACCCTTTTGTGTTTTTGAGACAAGAATTTCCTAGTTCAAAAGAAAACTTCTTGTTGTGACATATGTAGCTTAAAAAGATGAATAAAAGATTGGATACACTGTATATTTGATCATGTTGTGGCCTAACTGATACATTTGTAACATAGGCTTGTCTTGTAAATTACTCATAAGGAGATGGCTATTAATGTATAAACATTTTTTAACTTTAATAACTTAATGTGGATGACTTTGATTTTCCCCCAAACCCCCCCACCCACCCCAAAAAAAAATACCCACTCCTTCCGAAAAGATAGAAAGTTATGTCACACCTGTTTGAGGTCCTTGCCTGACTATTGCTTGTGCTATTTTTTGGCCATAAATAATGAAAAATGTGAGACTCAAAGTTTCCTTCTTGTTTCCAGAAGGATTTGTTTTATAGTATTATTTGTCTTTTTTATATTTTATTAATGACCTGTGCAGTTAAAAGAGACAGCTGAACGAATTTTAGCAGTTGATTGTGCAGCTGCCATGGTTGAAGAAATGCTGAAACAGGGCCATACAGGTTTTCCTACTTTGCAAACAGCTATGGGCAATGGGGTCCAGGTATACATGCTCTTCACTATTGAGGTTTTTGAGTTATTTCACATAGTCCTGTGTATAATCCCTGTTTGTCTTTGGTTCTCAGGCACTGAGTACATGTGTGTTTTTGGGTTTTGATGCTGACACATCTCTTAACATTGCTGCTCGCATTCGTGGACCAAATGTGAGATTTTTCTTTCCCCTATGTCAACCTTTTCCATATGGCTATCATTTTAAGGGCTTTGTCAAAATGGTTTTGATTTTATTTTTATTTTATATTGTTTGTCAATCTGCATTGTGGTAGACATATGTTTGCTTACCATCTTTAAGTCTGTTGTAATGTCGGCTCTTCTATAAGTTTATGGATGTCCTGTTCTATTTTAATGTTTGAATTTTGTGTTCATCAACTTTGAGTTATTTGGTCTGTTCTATTTGATTTGTTTGTTTTGAATTTATTTTACTCATGATGAAAACAAGAGATTCTAATGTTTGAAGCTTTCTCTGACATCTCCATACAATTGGGAGAGATTGTTTTTCTGTTGGTGCTTCCGTATGTACATGCAGGAACAGTATATAAATCACATTATGAATGAAACAGGAGCAACTGTCTTACTAAGAGGGCGTGGTTCTGGAAACTCTGAAGGCCTGCAAGGCGAAGGTACTGTGTATTATAAAACCTATGAGTGCCTATTGATTTTTGTTGTTCTGGATTCTTCAAAATGTGGTTTGACATACTCTGTCATTCTGGTTCCAGAAGTGCATCAACCACTGCATTTATTCTTGTCCAGTAATAATCCTAAAAGCTTGGAAGATGCAAAGCATCTGGCAGAAAATCTGTTGGATACAATCAGTGCAGAGTGTGGTGCCTCCAGGTAATGCAGCTTCAAATTATATTGGCAAGAAGTTTGGCTTGCCTAGTGCTTACAATGGGTTTATGTGTTCTCTATATCTCCCCAAAACAGTGAGGCAATGCAGATGCAGTTTATGCTCTTAATTAATTGCTTAAATTTGGCCGGTGTGAAGTATGTAACATTTATGTGTAAAATTATGGTAATAGACTTCTGTCTTATTCTGTGGAACTTTGAGCTTTTCATCATTTTTCTCTTTCTTTTAGACGAATATTTATGATAATCAGTTGGGGTCATGACCACAAATGGTCTGTGATGCATGACTTTATTTAGTTTTTTGCCAGGAATAACCATTGATGTTTCTTTGACTATATTAGGGTTTCATCATGTAAAGTCTATAACGCCGTCCCACCCCCACAGCAGTTGTTGACTGGCATTCAGAGTTTTGGCAATGAGCAAAAGTTGAATGCAGATTCTGCTGCTGCATTGACGTCTACAGTGAGCGTATCACCAGTTCCACCAGCTCCTTTAGCTCCTAGAGTTACTACTGTCTATTCTCAAGGCATGATGTTACCATCTGGAGGAATATTGAACAGTGTGCAGCCACAACAAAATATAGTTGGACATCCTCTGCCTGTATCAACTGGAGGAACAAGCTATAGTGGATACGAAGGAATATATCCTCAGGCCACACCTCTCCAACAAGTTGCCCTAGCCCTTAGACAGTCGTCTTCTCCTCTCACATCTTTAGTTGCTCCTACGGCATCAGTGTCAAGCACGGCAACAACATCAACAGTCACTTTCATGTCTGAAACAAAGCGACCTCCACAGAAGCGAAAGTTTCAGGAGCTACCAGTTGGTTCAAAGGGCCCTGCAAAACACAACCAGGTATCAATGAAATTTTTTATTCTCGCTTGTTTCGGAAGAAAGCTGTGAGATGTAGACTTTTATATTTTGTTTACAATAAAGGGTGGAAGAGGAGAAAGATAAAGATGGATATAATATCCATCATTCAAATTAAGGTTTCTAGAAATTCATGTCTGTAAGCTGTTAGATCCTTGAATTTCTGGATAGTAATGATAGTATACTTTGTAATGCTCGGTTTTTGAGATCAAAACTGAATTACATTGTGAAGGAATGAACCATTTATTGTTTCTTTTTAGCCAGTGGTTGTGGAAGATATGGGCCTATAACAGTTCACTACACTGGCAATTTGTTGCCTATGTTAGTAGAGTAAAATTGCTGGTTTTGATGTTTGTCAATTTAGGCTTTCAAATTCTCTATGCTCTCTCTTTTTGTGTGCTCTGATTTATTTGACGTTGGGTGAATCTTATGTATTCAATTTTACGATTATGAAAAAAGAAACAAAATATGAGAACTACCACATAATGACTACATTCAATACAATGCTATTTTCTCTTCCTTTTCTTTGTCTCTACCGTCTCTTTTGCTGACTTCCGCTGCTTTATATTCCAGGTATTTTCTCTGACCTTCTATGAAGCTAACAGGTCGATATCGTACCTCTCTGTTTGGACCATTGGTTTGTATGTTTAACAGGATTTACAGCCCTGTTAATGGGTGTTTGCTGCTTCAGAGCTATGATGAGGGGCCAATTCAAGTTTTTGTGCTAATTTACACTGGTGGCAGACGATGTTTATGCCTTTTAGAATGATGATTTTGCTTATTCTGTTGCATCTAGTGCTCACTTTCTCAAGTAGACCACTGCCAGTATGCATGCTGTGCTTCTCTTGCTTAAAAGGCTGCAAAAGCGAGCTTTGGATACATAGATTGCTGGAACCCAGTGGTAGTAGAGTATTATCTACTTTAAGGCATGCACACTAAATAAGTTGGGTTAGAATGTTAGATACCAGCTAAAAGGTGTGCAAACTAAGCAAGTGAGCACATAAAATAAATACACACACGAATAATTGATGCTAGATGCATAGGCTCTCACACTGAAGTCGCAGAATTCATTGTTTTTTAGCACTGAATTCTTGATTTCATAACATTTATTATTATAAAATTTTCTCATGAAAGAATTTGACCTATATGTCCTGGAATCGCATATGTTATTATATAGACATCCATGTTCAACAGTGGTTCTAATGCTTTACATTTTGAATTTCCCTTATAATGTTTCTGTGGAAACTCTCGAGGTTTTCTTAATATTACTCAGTTTGGCATTGGAATGCATGAATAGCGAGATCAATTAAAAAATATAAATATAAAGATCATTGAAAAATTAGGCTTGGTTTCTTTGTCTCTAACTCGTTGCAGGGATCAGAACTATCAAATCGAAGTGAGTTGTCAGCCAATTTGGATGTGAGAAATGTATCAAATATGCCAGCTCCAAGTAAGTTGGTCCAGCCGTTGGACAATGGAATGCCCCGTCCGCCTCCAAGAAACATGCCTCCTCCTCCAACACCAAAATTTACTTTGTCAGCTCCAACAGCAAAATTGTATGACAAGAATAATAGTTTGAATAAAACAAAATCTGAAAATATCGCTGGTAAGAATGGAAACTTTTTCACCTTTTTTTCACTGTTTTTTCTTTTGCTAAATTGCTATCAATGGGAAAAGTGGGGGAGGTGATATATTTTATCTTCTAGAAAGAATTGTTCCTCAGCTGGTCACAGTTGTATTTGTGTTTCTAATTTTTGTTATCCTTTGTTATCAAAACCATGTAGTCATTTCTGATACTTTGGTCAAGCTAATGGAATATGGAGAAGATGACGACGAATAACCCGAGGAAGATGGTGAAGAATCCTGCAGCAGTGACTGCAGCTTTAGCCTCAACTCCGGTATCATGGTAGCTCGAAAACCATTTTGGGCTGTATGACTAGCTTCAAAAAGTGAAGTATTGCCTGCAAAAGTGATTCGTTGGTCAGCATTCTAGTATTATATGATTGCAACTTGTTTGGTGCATTTAGACTGTGTGTTGGCATTTGTGACAATGCCTTGTGTTGTATAATTGTTGCTGCTAGCTGTGGTGTTGGCTATCACTGAGGTCTGTTTCGGTCGGGATATGAAGATTGTTTGTTGTACTTTAATAAGTGTAGTTGTACATTAGTAGTTTTTGTCTCAGTTTTAGGAGTGGGGTTTTTGGTTAGTTGTCGTCTCTTGTGTGTTAATCAAGTTTTATGCCTTGGGAGTAAAACTCCGTTGCCAAAAGATTGCTGAAGCAAGGTGTATATTGTACCCGGCAAAGGCAAAACCGTAGTATTTCTTTTTGGTGCCAGTCATTCAACAATTTGATCTAATACTTGTCGGTTTGTAATCATTTTGAAAAGATTTTCAGATTTTTTTTTTCCCAGAACTTGAAGGAAAGTCTTGAAGAATGGCTTGTTCATTTTTATCACTGACACTGAATCAAGGGTAAAGGGTTCAGAGTTTCTATCCACTAAGCTGCAACTTCAAATGGAGCATTGATAGCCTGCAAATGGCGCAGGGGTTGATAAATTAATTGAACCCTTGAAATGTACTATGGTAGAGGTAGACATAGGATTCCGTTGGACGACAGTTAAGGCCATCCCAACTTGGTGTAGGTGCGTGAGAAAAGTCTCAATCGGGTGACCAAATCAATGTCAACTTCATTCGCGGTAAAATGGATGGTTTCATGATATGCGTGATCAACGCATCGTACAAAAATTGGTGAAAATTCAGCAATTCACAGGCTATTGTAACAGATAGGTACATCGCCGATACATGTGCCTTAATCTAAATTCTAAGCAAGTCAAGTTGAACTTTCTATATTTTGGTAGGCTAAAAAGAGGTCTCCTCAGCCACATCATCCGTAATTTCTTCAGATGAATTTGTCACATCCATTGTTTCAAAATTAGCTCCACATTCAATGTGTCCACCAAATGTCTCCACCACCGTCGATGAAATAAATATCCACCATAAGAAACCTTTTCCTGGGCCCTACGGAAATGATTGACGTCAACAGTCAAGTCTTTCTTTTGGCAAATTGTTCAGGTAGACTATTACTCATAACTTTTGCAAACCTGGAGGTGATGGGCTAACGGACGCAATTTTTTTTATCACATGCCAAGTTGTTCATATTCATCACACAAGGCCCCACGTAGGCCCCAACTTGAAGTTGCCATTCTACCGCTAACCGTAGGACATCATTTCTGAACAAGCGCTGCTCTGCTTCTGCTTCATTAAGCTTGAGACAAAACCCGATCAGGCTGCCAACACCTGAGCTTTTTTCTAACTCATTCACAGTCAACCTTGTTGCCTTTCCTCTCCCCCTTTGTGGAGCCTTGGTTTTAACTGGTGACTCTTCTGGTACGTTATCTGATAAATGCAGCAGCAATGAGTCATGTGGGCTCCACTAACCGCACATGTTAAAGAACCTGCGGACACCATTACACACTTGATTGTATAAGTTGGTTGTTTGCATAAGTTGGTTGTTACACTTCAAAACAGTGACCATCCTCCAAGCTCATGGTCGTCTGTTCCATGAATTGTATCAAATACCAGACACTAAATGCAACCAAACCAAAAACAAGATTCATATAACTGTTATTTGGCTTGATTAATAGTAGCACAAAGAACGAGTACAAAAAATACTGCATGCGAAAATTTTCACCATTTTATATTAGATTACATTTTTGGAACTTGGAAAAGACAAGTGGTAGAGATGTACAAAAGCAGGTGCTGAATTTGCATAGCACCACCTCTTTATCTATCAAAATAAGGTTATATGGGCCGAGACAGACATAGCGGCCTTACCTATGTCAAAAAATTTCAAAAAGGAAATGCTACAAATTATTGTGGTTCTGCTATGTTCCATCACCTCCTGTGAGGATTATGCAATGATTTTGAGGACCCCTCAAAGAGATCCAACAAGTAACTCTGAAGATCATCAGCACTGTATTTAATGTGCTTGTCACTTATGTGATTCTTATGTCTGCTTTCAAAAGTGCGGTAAGCTTGGATCACCTTCAGGGATATTGAAATTCTCAAGTCTTCTCGAAGCGCAACATTTGGGATAACCCATGCTGATTGGGTTTTGTAGACCTCCTCAAATGCGAGATAAAAGTTCTTGAATCTCTCTTTGAGTTTGGAGACAGAACTCGAACCAGAATTCCCATCATCCTTCAATAAGGGAAGGATTGAACTCCAAGTAGCCCTCTCATAGTCCATCGCATGTTGTTGGAATTTCCGGTTGTGCTTCCGGATCCAGTTGTCACCAAAAATAAGCCTAAGCTCTGAATTCTTAACCTTCTGAGCCATGTAATGTATGTTGTTCATCAAAAAGATGTGTTGCAGTGAAACATCCTTGTACATCTTTGATTTCTCATGAAGTTTGGATTCTAGAATTGAAGTGACTGAACGATAGCAGATAGCCATCGGTGAAAAATTGCAAGTCAAACTTGCGCTCAAGTTCCCTTCTTCCATGGCTGAATTCATGTTAGCTGGTACTGAGCTCGGATCCTCTTTATCGTGGTTCCTTAAAAGCAAATTAAGAGTCTCACTGTAGTCAGTGAGAGTCCTGATGTAGTTCATCACATATTTGGTAAGATGGAGAACTCCTCCTCCAGCAAAAGGGTTACTTGTTGTGTAAGATGCAATGGCATTCTCAAATTCCATAAATGTTGCCCTCACAGAATCACCCACCCTCCTCAGAACCTCATAATACTCTATTCTAACCGAGGAACCAACTTTATCTGCATATAAAGCATCTATATCCGAAAGAAGATCAGCTAGAACCTCGTACATGTCAAGAATGCAAAACAACTTCTCTGGTTTGTGGGGCCCGATGGATACAGCTTCACCAAAATTCAGCAGCTGCAACATTGAAGCCTTTGATGCTTCAACAAAGCATGATACATTAACTGGTTCAAACTCCCCAAAGATCTGCTCAGAAAGAAACCTTTCGCTAGCAAGATAGCTCCGTACAAAGATCTTCAGTGCCCAAACCCATCTCTTGATCTTGGAATTCAAATGACCCCATTCCATCTTAAGTACATCCTCAATACTCAGTTTCTCCATTTCAAGAATGAAGAGACACTCATCCAAGGCATCCTTTCGGGCCATGACATAGGCCTGGCAACATTCATGATCATAATTAGACAGGAACATCAAATTTGCAATGCATCTCAGATCGGGTATCACATCTGCACGGACCAAGTCAACAATGAATTCTTCTGAGGTTCTGCTAACACTATCTCTTTGAACAGAGTCATCAATGGATATGGAGTCATCCCCGTAAGAAATAATTGAGCTCTCGTCCATAATATCCTCTTCACTTGACCTGAAGGACATGTGTTCTGGCTCAAAAGGTTGCCTGTTCTGAACAAGGATGTGCCTAAATTCTTCCTCAAGTCTACTCATAGCCATTTGAAGAACATCATGAGCTTTCTGCAATAGCTCTTTCTCATGACCATTTTTCTCCAAACACAAACCATCCAATCGTTCAATCAATTTTCGGGCTTCATCCGCAGCATTCAGATACTCAGAAGCTTCATCCGGGCCCGAGTCCCAGATCATAGACTGATCTGCCTCCCTACTCAAGATCTTCTCCTGAACAATATTGAGCTGTTCTTCAATCTCACTCACTCGGTCATCACTGATTGTCGCCATGGTTGACAATTGCGAGCCAAGATCTGCCAAAACTCTCTTCATATTACTAGTAAGGTTTTTATTTGACCCCAATGCCCTCACAAGGTGTTTTGCGGCAGCAATCAGATTCTCTTCTTCTCCCATTTCTGGAACGATTTTATCAATATCTCCCATTGCTTGACAAGACGCAAGGAATTTTCAACAGTCACAGCACTGCTCCAACACGTAATGCCCTCTAAATCCCTGAATTTTCAACAAGCAGAAAAATCAATTTTCTGCAAACCAGAACTCATAACTTTCTATCAAATAAAATGATCACTAGGGAAGATACCACACAAAGAATCCTCAAACAACATGCTAGAAGGATCAAAGAATTGGTTAAACAATTGAATAAGACCAACATGGATGATTAAAATAAACGTTTAATAGAAAAATCCACTTTTTGATCTAGCAATAACAAGTAAGACAAGAGCTACAGAAAGACATAACTCAAGTTCCAATCTTTGGCATTTGGCAGGCCTTTACAATCACGAACGTGAACAAAATGCATAAAACACAAATGGATTTCTAAAAAAGAAGCTACGAAAAGCATACGAGTGATAAAAAAAGAAAGCTTTGATTTAAATGTTAAAAAAAATTTCTACGGTGTACAGACGGTACAAAGCAAAACTGACCTGTTTTATTGGAGCTTTTGGAAGATCATTATAGCCTTTGCTTGCAGCTTTATTGAGTTTCCAATTTCTAAATCTTCGTGAGCAACTACGAAGATCTAGTCTTTGGCTGTTTGTTGACTGTTACGTCCTTTTTGCATATTTATAGTGCCTCTGCCTCGTGGCTTTGACCTTTTTGGTCTACGCGTACATACACAAGAACATTGGTGGTGAATACAACTGTACTGTACCACCACGCTCTTTGGTCCTTTTCTACATGACAGGAGCAAAACCAATGATACATTTACAAAATTACGCAAAAAAGATTAAGGACAAAAGTTTTACAAATAAAAGATAAAGTTATTTACTTTAATCAGTGATAGTCACACTCACAAGCATTGTACTTAATCATTGCAAATCGACGGAAATTACCAATTTGCACATTTTGAAATATGCATAATGTCATGTCATTGGATAATTATTAGACAGCGAAGTATTTGAGCTGTGAGTTTTTAATCATTTTGATACCAGGTTAAGAGAAAAAGGTGAGTCTACTCATCTCTTTAGGACATACTGTTGTTCGTTGATGATGATGAAATTGATTTAACAAAATTACTTTTATGGCAAAGGACTTCGGTGAGACCGTTCACCGTTCCAAATAGTTTCCAATTATGTGTGCTGCTCCTGCTGTATATGATTTGACTTTCCGTGTCATCTTTTCAAAGATACCAAATTTTTAAATGTTTTAGAAGGATTCAAACAAATACAAATCCTGTAGAACTGTCTTCGTTTGAAAGCAGACAAAAAGCTTGTAAGTTACCTATTGGATTGGATTAGTCCACTAACTTTTCTTCAAAGAAACTGGATAAATTGCTAGCAAAATTAACCTCTTGCTTGTTCATTCCATTTTCGTTTCCCAATACACAATCAAACTCTTTCTTTCCCTTTTCTACTCATGATTAAATATATCAAATACCCAACATTTGGTATTTAAATTTAGTATTTTTCCCACTGCAGAGAGAAGTTTTTTGTGTTTTTTAATCTTTTTTTTGGTCCGTCCACTTTTTCATCTTGATTTTGGAAGTGGGTCGCCCCTCAAAAATGATTTGAATAGCTGAAGAGCTGCTCTCGGCTTGAAGAGTGGCACCTCATGCCCCGCTCCTCTCACTGTTGCAAAAGTTAACCCTTCATATACCTCTGTCCAGCCTCCCACCTTAGCAAAAAAATGAAGGGGAAAAAGAGTAAACTCATCAGATTCATATTTTGTAGATTACTAAAATAAAATATTCAGTTAAACTCAGAATGGATCAAATCTACTTTCAAATGTGTGGAACAATATCTGCCCTAGGTATATTCGCAAGGAATAACTAGAAGGTCTGTACATGACAAAAATCTGACCAAAGAACGGATGCTTTGGAAGATTATTTAATGCAAGCCTAAGTCAAATCAGTGAATTGTTAATCTTCTATAGCTAAGTTCAGAGCCACTGATATAATCTTTCACAAGTTCTCGTAAATCCTATTTGTATAAACAAACATAAGGGGGAAAGTTTACTGACCTGTTTCTTAACATACCAAGGGTACCATGGAATTTTTGTCGTTAATTTGAGTTGTGCAAGTGAGTATCTAGTAGCTGTAACTGGCACCACTGAGTCCACATCCCCACTGCAATTCTCAATCAAACACATGAAGAAAAATTAAAATTAATATTCATACAATGGGCACAATTATGGGAATATTAATTTTTGAAACAATCACAAGTACTGAATTTCCGATACCAACTTAATACAGAATTTGCCAACCTGAAAACCCAGACTCTCAATCCACCAGCAATCATTTTCCTATAAATTGGAAGAACAGAGACATCCGTGTCGTTCCAATTTCGATTCAAAACTTCACTGTATAAGTAGCAAAATTAGACAAAAGATCATTTGTACTGTATACAGAAAACTGATAAATTGAAATGTTTGTTTTGGATTACTACCTGCAAGCAGTCCACTTATAAGGAATTTTGGTCTTATTAGCATGAAGTGCTTTCTGCACATCGGGCCTATTGTAATATATTTCAGCATATTTTTCAGTGCAAGGGTCATAGCCTGAAATCCGCCGGAAAGTCTAATAACAACACACGGAACATTTATTTTAAGTATGGTGGGAAGGGATGATTAAATTCCGTCTCATAACAATAACAATATATAAATAAGAATGAATTAAAAATGTGTGTATCCACACACACACACACACACACCTTGTAATTATGAGGGCGATGAGGCAATCGCAGAAGATGGCGAGTAGCAGCAGCGCTGCCATCTGAGTTGTTACAAGGAGCTGCATAGATGTTATATTGATCAATGTTTCCAAATTCTTGATCCATGGCATAAGTATACAAGGATTCACACTCGTCCGATTCCTTCTGCCTTCGGAAATCACAAGTGTTGATGAGTTGCCGGTATGTCTCATCGGAGATCATAGCGTGGCTCCACCAGTATGTCACTGTACCAAGGTTGTCGTAGTAGTTGTCTGTCACTGCATTGCCAACCTGCAATCAAATTTCACATTTCTATTTCTAATTATGTTATCAACATTATATTGAAACAGCTATGCACGAACCTGACATGAGGAGAAAATTAATCAAGAGATCAATAAAAACAACTAATTAACCCTTGTACTCTCTCTCTCTCTATATATATATATATGTATGTATGTATATACGTATATTTATACGTACTTACGTACGTACCATTATTCCTTTGAGATTTATAGGGTGTTTAGACTTGGAGTTGTGGATCATAATTTCTCTAGCCAGCTGAGGGACATAGTGGCCAGCATAGCTTTCTCCTGTGAGGTACACCTCCCGCCCTTTATACCTCGGGAAACGATCCATCCATCGGATTAAGAACTCGAGTGAGTCCTCAGCTGCATGCATCCATCCACCACAATGTATCAAACATATAAACATAATAATTACTACTTACATGTTAATTAATTCTACACTGAAAATAAAATTGCTGCATAGATCTTCAAGTCAATAGACCGATGATTAGCTAATGAATGATTAATATCAAAGGCGAAAGATACCGGTGCGGCCATCGCCGGTGTCAAGTAAATCGGATGAGCGGTTGGTGTAAGAGAAGCCGACACCGGCCGGAGTTTCTAAGAATAAGAGGTTGGCCTCGGTGTTCCACGAGAACTTGTTGAGGTACAATCCTGAGGCAGTCTTGTTGATTCTGAACGGCCCTATTTCTTCAGAAGCACCATATGCCACGGAAGAGCAACCAGGACCTGTTCACAAACTTAAAACTTGTAAACAAATAAAATGTACCCCACAAAAACAATATTTCTAATCTCATATTTTAATTATTAAAAAAAAAAAAGATACCTATGATGACCGTAACATTATTGCAAGTGCTTTTTTTTTATTTAACTTTTTCTTGCGTATCGCTATCCTCTTTTTTTCCTTTTTCAAGTTTCTTTTTACCATTAAAATTTTGTACATGGGGTAGAGTTTATATCCCCAACTAAACCCATGTATATTGTTACCCATACTTCCCAGAATATGCACGCACGCACGCACGCACACACACACTGATCATATATATTTAATCTGAGCCACCCTCTCCTTCAAATTGAAGGCTGAACCTCCTTGCATAAGCTGCTAATTAGCTAAATTTGCTAACTTGATGATTAAAAAATTTACAAACAAGGGTATTCAATTACCAAAAGAAAAGAAAAGGTTGTGTTGTGAAGTACAAGCATTTAGCAAGTGAAGACAAGAGAATCGCAGTAAAATTAAGATGTACATTGATGGTGCAACAAACACTAGCTGACAAGCTGGCAAAGTCTCTCCCTTTCTGACACTACTGAAACAACAGCAATGGCTATGCAATATGACCTATTAAATGTTGGCTGTTTCTGGTTGCTGTCAAGGCATTTATTTTCTGATCACTAACTCCATGCACACACACACACACACACACCACACACAAAGTGTGCATGTGTGCAAGCAAGTGAAATAAACAATAAGAGTTTGTAGTTTTGCGTGATGAATGGATTTTCAATTTTGCAATTGAGATAGGTCATGATGATGATGATGAGTTTCTACAATAATATTGGTAGTTAGGTCATCGTCATTTTAATTGGTAGGCCACCCTCCCTCTCTCACAGCCACTCGCAAACAAAATAAATAGCGTGTGAAAAAGTAAAAATATCTTTTTTCTTCTGCATCAAAAGATTACAGCGTGCAGAGAAGCTTCTAATTTGAGCTTTGCGCTACAAAAAATTTTTACACAAAAACACAAAATGTTTGCCAAAAATTCTAAAGAAATTTTAAGCATGGATATTTATTAATTAATTATCAGAAGCAATAAAACAGGAACACGACAATAAAATATGATCTGTATTATATAAGCACATGCATAATGCATTTATACATACACACACACACACACACATACACATGGTTGGAACTAACCTCCATTAAGCCAAACAACAAGAGGTTTATTGAGAGGATTGTGGGTGGCTTCAGTGAGCCAGTAAAAGAGAGCTCTACCAGGAACTTTGTTAACAGGAACGTAGCCAGAGAATTGTTGGAAAGAGACCTTTGGTTGGCCTGGAAGTGATGTAATTCTGTCTGCTTCTTCTTCTTTGGTCACCACTACTACACCATGGCAGCAGCTTGAAGCTAAAAGATTTAGTGCGAGGAACAAAGAGAGCTTGGACACAGAGATCTCATGTCCTTGATGAGCTGCCATGACGGTGACCATGGCTTTCTTCACCATGAAGATTGGAGAAATATGAAGAAAGAGGAAGAAGGCCGGGTCTCTATTTTGATTGATGTGAACTATATAAGGAGTGAGTGTTGGCTCAGTGTGGAATAAATAGGGGGAAATTAAGAGAGAGAGAAGGAGGCGGAGGATTTATGACCGTGATATCATATTTTAAGTCTATGACATTATTATATGATTTGGATGGTGGATAGCCCCTTTGTCAAATAGGGCAATCCATATTGATTTTAGTCAAAAGTCAAATTTAGCCTTACGTCGAGGGTGAGTTCAAATACACTTCAACAATTAAATCATATAAGGATTGATATATATATATATATATATATACCAAAATATTTTTATTGTATTGGAAAGTTCTTAGGCATTCTTAAAATATTATTTTTTTTATTCACTCATTGTTATATGCATATTTCAACTAATCATGATGATATATACACACATGTCAAATAATAAATGAATAAAGAATATTTAATGTTTCACGATCACGAAAGACATTTTCTCATATAAGCTCTAATGAAAGAGAATTCTAGCTACGCAAATTTCTTATTTAACATTAATTATTAGAATTTTGAGAAATTTCAAAGAGACATAATACATAGGTACATAGATCTAAGAAAGATCCTAAATTAATTATGTATTTGATATTGTTTAATTCAAAGGGATAAAAACTTTATCTAAGAACAAGAATAAACCTTTAAAATATCAAAGTCTGATGTGTACGTCTTCCAAAACGATGGTAATTGCTCGAAGTGCAGGCTTCGGCTGGTTCTTGGCCTTGCCTGTCTCAGCAAGAAATAAGAGTAACAAGAGGAGTCTTTGTCTTAATTATAAGGGCATGCAAAGGCCTCACATGGCTTCCACGCACCCATGAAACAGTCCCTTTAATCAATTCCTCTTGTGTTGTGTTCATATCCCACAGCTTTGACTAACTTTCTTCAGCAACTTCGCTTTATCCACTCTTTCTTGATGTTCTTCCTTTGTTTTTCATCTGTTTTTTATTATTATTATTATTAAGAAAATTGTTTGGATAAGAATTAATATTAAATCCAATTTCGGTATTAATAATTTATTTTGTCATGGGTGGTAGTTACGTTGTAGAACTTTTAATATGTGATTATTACTTTTGCTCCTAACTTTCCAGCTTCCCTGTTGATGATACATTGGCTTGTTGGGCTACAGTTTTCTTGGTGATGCGGCTATTAAACTAATTCAGTAACTGAAACTTGAGAAAAGCCTGTTATCCCGGAAAAGACTGCCATGAATTTAACGGCCATCATGAGTTTGCCTCTTCTAGGATTTTTCAGGTAAATTAAATTAGATTGAAGTGTTATCGATAATAAGTTTATCATAATTAAAGATGAAAACAACTATTATCAACAATTAGACGTTGTCGCATTAAGTCCAAAACCGAATACGCCTTATCTTATCTTTGTTCCTCGGTAATAAGATATTTTCATGCCTATTAAAACTATACAAGAAGATTGAAGAAGACATGTTCATGCAGGTAATGAGCTTTTTCAACAATACTAAGCTTTAAAAATTACATCTTTAATCCGTAAGTGACCCCTTTATAAGAAGAAAACACTGCCCATATATAAAAACCTCAACACCCACGAATTAATACATCAATGCCAATAAACTGCCATTATTACACAATAAAGAGACTTTATTTATTTATTTATTTATTTACAGGTTTCTCAAGTTCTCTTTGCGTGCACGCGAGCTGGGGCTTCATTGATTTCCAAAAATAGCATGATGTGTGAGAGCATACGAGCAATTGGCCAAAGTGAAAGTGATGATGGTGGTGGCTCTCTTGATTTTGAACTAAAATTGGATGTCATTCTTTGCAATTGGCAACCACTGAACTGTTCTTGATAACCCATCATCACAATCCACCCCCATTTCCGTCTTCCATTTTTCTCCACTCACATTGTCTAACGTTATTTTCTTTTTTTGTTTGTTTTTCGTTTTTTTTTTATTTATTTGCATTTCCAAATTCCAACCATTATTTTTCTTTTGCCTTTTTTTTTCGGGTTAATGGAAAACAATGATTATTGGGCGTGCTAATCATGTCAGTTGTCAGAGGCATAACTTTTAGTGTCAAATTTGGCATTGGTTTTAGAAGATTCAATATGTTCTTGAAAATACTAATTTTTGCTTTGTTGATTCCTTCATACTTGTCTTTATTTATTTATTTATTTTTTTTGGATAACTTCATACTTGTCTTTCTAAACAAGATGAAACGAACTCAACCAAATGTTTGCTTTTTTTTTTTTTGGTCAAATTCGCGAAATGTCACGTGCTTCTATTTTATACTCTTAAACATCTTATAACAAAACTAATGGTATTTTTTGCAGAATAATTAAATTTACCAAATCTCCTCCATTACTATATATCATTGAAATCTCTTATATCAGATTGGCACAAGATCCTTCCATGATATGAATTTATTCAAATTTTTAAAGATCATATGTCATGTGTCTTTCAAATTATCAAAGAATCTCAATAGAATAGTAGGATCTAATTCTAAATGTTTGAAGTAGCAGGTTTAGCAACAATACATTGTTCGTTTTTTGGCAACAGAATATGTTTATATATATGTACAATTCGAAGATTGCTATATCTACTTTTAATGTTAAAACAAGAAATCTTTATAATCCATCATTTATAAGCCAGAAACATTAATGTTGTATCGTCGAGTATCAATAACAAAGTATGCGAAAGTATACTCGAATTCATAATGCCCAATTACTCTCT
This sequence comes from Luvunga scandens, assembly GCA_030449905.1. Lineage (NCBI taxonomy): Eukaryota > Viridiplantae > Streptophyta > Magnoliopsida > Sapindales > Rutaceae > Luvunga > Luvunga scandens. The sequence continues at coordinate 9,483,707 of JASUUG010001265.1, forward strand.
AGAGTCGTGTGGTCAGTTTTTCAGATAAACATATTCTCCTAAAAAAATCTTTTCATTTTTTATGTGCTCTTTCTCTAATGATGAGATATCAGAAAGAATAAAACGACATGTGTAACCTAAGAACTATGACTACTTATATAGATAACTTTTCCTATTAATTTTAAGTATTTGAATTTCAACCCATTATAAAAATAGAAATTACCTTTAAATTATTACACATGAAAAGCTAACACCTTATTAGATGTATTAAAGCCCATATTATCGAACACTTTAATAGATTATTTTTAATTGAGTTTAACCTTATATAGCAGCCCGTAATACATAATTATTTACATATAAATGTAATTTTAGATTAAAAAATCCAACATCGTAATCAAAAACTCATTCATAATATATTGTTATCACAAAGAAAATAAAAATAAACCTGCCCAATAAAATCACAGCGGTGGGGGTAGCTTAAAATTTCCTTAAAGGAAGTAAGAATTAAATAGCTAAACATGGAAATACAATAAATAAATGTATAATGAAATTAATGACATTGTAGCAAGGAAAAAGGAGGCCGTTGGCTGCTTTTGTGATCAGTTGACGCGTTGTGTTTAAAATTGAAGAAATTAGAAAGACTTTCCATTTCCACCACCACTGTCAGCAGCACTTACTATGTAATGAATTGAATGCGCAGTGAGTCGGAGAAGTGGTAACCGATGGGAAGCCCGGCTGCAGAAACCGATAGCGAAAAGTTGAGTCGTGCATCTTCAAAGTCAAGTAGTCAACGTTCTTCTCCCTCTACTCCCTGCCTAAAACATTGAAATGCTCGTTGTATAAGACAATTAATTAATGGAGATCCCTCTCTCTCTCTAGTCTCTACCCCTATATATAAGCTATCTTAAAAATGATAAAAAAGGAAAAATAACTTCTCTTTTATACATATTTATTCATCTATACACACACACACACACGTGCAACATAAAATTTATAATCTAATTTTCAAAAAAAAAATTACGATGTGAGTTAAGATTCTTAATTAGGACTTGATATCAAAAGAATAAAAATAAAAAGACTCCCAAGGGCCAAGAGGACGCTGACACACTTGGATGGTATAACACAACCTGATCTGTGACCCTGGAAATCTGAATTGGAATCAGAGGACGTAACACTTTTTCTTTTTATTTCTCTTTCTCTTTGACTCAACGGATGAAATTAATTATTAATAGCTGTATGGTGATTGATAAGATACACTCGGTGGTGACTGAAGTCACGTGCCATTGATATGACCAGAGTAAACTACTACAGCACTACGAACGAGCAGCAGGTAGCTACCAATTAATTAAGTTCTAAGCGCTCATCCAGCACACATGCCATTGATGTGCCCTCGAATCGATCAATCAATCAATCGGTCACTTGATGGTTAGTTAATAAATGAATAGTAAATGCTGTCCTATTAATTGCTGCCCCTTACATCCATTCCTTCTTTCTGATTATAAGACAGGATTTTAGTTCAATCACAGCTTGACTCGTGTGACGTCAAGACGCGTGACACCGTACGTTGTATTTACTTTTTTTTTTTATATAATATAATTAAAAGACTCTTTTGAATAAGATTTTATTAATTATTTTTAAGAATTAAATCAATAAAAAAAAATTATAAAGAAAAGACCTCCCAAATAGATGATTCTTTTTATTTAAAAAGATTTTTAAAGTTTTTATCTTATTATTTTATATTTTTACCTCATCGTTTTTGAAGAGATAAAAATGTTATAATCTTATTATTTTAATAAAAAAAAATAATATAAATTTATTTTTTAAAAGAGCCTTTTGAAAACCAACTCATTTTTTTCACTTTTTTATTTATCATACAATTAAAAAAAATCATGTTTAAAGAATTAAAATTAGAATGGCCTTTCAGTCTTGCTAGTATAATATACATGCCCACGTAATAGTTGATATTTATGCTAATGGTAATGAAAATTTTGGTTATTTTTCGTTTTACAAAATTACAGTTGCTTTTTTTGTGAAAATCATGCACTCGTGCCACGTTTACGACATTCAGTTATTCAACTTAATAATAATAATAATAATATTGTATTATTCACAACGGAAGGTTACATACTCGTATGATGGAATGAATATGTATGTACATGGAAATTCTTGTCGTTGAATCACGGGGGGGTATGGGAGCATTGCAAGCTCTAATTTTATCTGATTATATGTTGCTGTTACTTTTGATAGTCAAAATGAACATGGTGATAACCAATAATTGGTTTGAATGCGTGTTTGTCAATGGCTACTAGTTAGTTGTTAAATGTCATAATCCATCTCTAAAAAAACAAGTTTGATTTTTTGATGTCATGTCTTCGGTTGTCTATTTATTCATTTCGGTCATATATATATATATATATATATATAGATATAGATATAGGTATAAGGATGTGATGTGAAGAAAGCTAATTAATTTTGAATTGAGCTCTCTCTCTCCTGTCCTCTCCTCTCCTTTTCTATAAAATTTTTGTGGCTTCTGCTTACACTTTGCCTCTTTGGTATGTTGACCAAGTCAGAGTTGAATTTGAATTTCCCCTCTAATCGAATGTATAATTAAGAACTCTAGTTCTATATATATACATATAAATATAATTAGTTTTTTTTTTATTTTAGACTAGTTAAACACCATATTACTGATATTACATAAGATATATGTATACTTATATTTACAATAAGAGATATATACAATTGGGACTTACTATATTACATTAAATTCTATGAAGTGTATGCCCAGACTCATACCCCTCACTGGGGAGGGATGCCACTACTCCACTCGCATTTCGCAAGGGAGAGAGACTTTTTAGTAATTTGACTCTATAATTTACTAATTGTAGAGTTTGGAGCCCATGGGGCTCAAACCAAAGCTCTTCGGCCAAAGGCCGAGTGGCTATAATTAGTTTTTGGTATAAATAAACATAATTTACATAAGAAAACACATCTTTAAAAAAGAAAAATAGAGAAAAAAATTAAACCTACTCAATCTTTTCACTTGAATATAAAAGGGAGCATTTGATATTAAGGTACTATAATTTTTAAGTTATAGCTGTTGTGGATAAAAAAATATTATTATAAAATAAAAATTAATAATAAGTAATAAATATAAATTTTAAATAATAATTTTGACGAAATTATTAAATATATAATAAATTTTCATTATATAAATAAAAAAATCATATCAGCATAACTTTCAAATTACAGCAGTTAATGTTTACCAAATACTTTAGTTACCAACCTCAATCCCAAACGCATTTATAGTGTATCATATTTATTCTTCAAAACGCATTATTTATTGAACCTTTGTGTGTGTGTGTGTGTGTGTATAAGTGAATTTTCGTCATTGCTTACTAAAAAATCTATCCGGATTTATCATTTACCTGTATTCCCCAGTCGACAATTGTTTGGTACTGAAGGTAATTATTTGGATAAGATTGAACAATGTTGTTGAAATTATTAGGTGATGACATAATAATTATGATAGCCGATTTCGTTGAATTCTATCAGTGCATGAACACAAGCAGAACTTGATTACGGACAGGTTTTATTTTGGAATCGATCGAGTATTGTCGGCATCGTGCATGATAAGATTAATTAATTAAAGTGCTGTTAATTCGGTGAAAGCACACGACCGACCACTTTCAAATCTCCATGTGTGACCATAAATTAATGGAATTATGTTTACGAATATTCTAAAATTTCAAGTATCATAAATTATTTGTGGTCTATGTCTAACCCAATGAACCGAGTATGTAGATTAGTTGGTTTCCCGGCCCCCGTTCTAGGTGTACGATGTTTTAAGATGATTTGCTGTCACCGCGGCTTAATTATCCAGTACAAAAATATTTAATTAGGTAGGTCATCAGCTACCAAATTTTTATTTACTCTGTTTATAATATAATGATCGAATTCAAGAAAATTAAATCAGTTTACACACACTATGAGTACGTAGACAAGGGTTAATTATTGGCGTAGTACATTATCCATGTATACAAATTAATTGTTGCGTATGTGTATGCGTGAAAATTATGGGCATCATCACTCCATGAGTATCATGAAAGTCGTCATAAGTACTATTAAAGATTTTCGTTGTTGACTCTTGAACTATATGTAATGTATACTACAACATAATTTGCAAAGATTTTTTTTTATATATATATAATTAATGTACATCATTTTATCGTGATTTGGAACAACACCTAATTTGTACACATCCATTTCATAGAGAATCAACTAATGAAAACATATTATATGTTCATATCAATCAAACAATCACACGTATGATCTCAATGTTGATAGAAAAATATAGTTTAACAGACCCATTACACACACTCACACTCACACGCGCGCACACATATATAAAACAAATTTTCAATAAATAATCCCTTATTTATTGGACAAACTAATTATACATAGTAATTTCATAATAAGAATATCTAAAGTAAGAGATAATTAAAAAAAAACACACACACACATACCCTAATACAAGACATTTTATTTTACAATAGATTAAAATTTACATTTATTTTCTTTTTAACTTATGCTTAGTTATAAAAGATAATTGTTCATAATTGGCGACAAGCCAAATAAAGAGACTGCTTTGCTTGTAATGGAAGAAGAATGGGTCCTTAACTTAGTTGCTTTGGAAATATATAGGCATCTCCTTGATCTATGGATTACTTGGGTCACATTCAAAGCTATGCGTTGTTATTTTGTTAGGTAAGCGGTGCGGTGGCTAGGCTCGTCATGCTGGAGAAGAAAAAAAATGAATTTTTAAATTAAACAAAGCAAGTATATTATCCAATAAATTGGATACTATTAAATATTTTAAATTGTTAAGACCAAACTATGATGATATATATGATCATATCCGTTAAAATGTGGCAGCTAGTACCAGCCAACCCCCATTACAACTAGATACTGCCACGTCAAGCAAGCATGGACCCACAATTTGGGTAATCATTGAGTTTATTTGTTTATATACATATAATTTTGAACTCTCAACGGGTAGTAATTGAAAAATTCGACCGTTGCTGGTCCAAAGTCCTGAAATAAAAAAGAAGTGTCCTGAAAATTAAATGTACAACTGCTACTGCCCGCCAGTGCTCTCTCTGTGTATCTGCTTCTTCTTCCTTCCAATTTTTCTCTTTAATTAAACATTAACAAGGGAATTAATAATGGAGAATGCGATTGAAGCGCTTGCATTGAAGAGAAGCAGTCCCGCGCCTGAACCTGAATCATCACGCAGCAGCTGCCAGCTAATTGTGGCTATGGAGGAGTACAAAACGAAAACGCATCCTCAGCCTCAAGATTCGAGAAAGGCTAACACCCCAGATCGGCTTAAAGTGCCTAAAGCATTCAAGTACCCTGAAAGTGAGAGGTACAGGAGCCCAACTGATTCAATGATGTCACCTGTTACCAAAGGATTGCTTGCTAGACACAGAAAGGGACCTGCCCTTCTCCCACCTACCATCAATCACCTGCAGATTCAGGAATTGCTTGTTCAGAATGTGGGCTTGCTTCGTAACTGATCAACGTCTGTGGTGTCATTGTTTCCTTGATGCTGATGGACGACCGGATTCTTGAACCTGATGATGAGATGAATTTTTCTGCCACCTCTTTTTGTGTTCGTGTGCGTGTGCGTGTGTAATTAATAATTTGCTCTCCTCTCAAGGTTACTTGCTGCATAATTCATCACCATCATCATCAGTTGTTCTGTAATAAAATTATTAATTAATTACTATGATTGTTGTTCATCAACAGATTCTTCCGCTATCTTGTGCTAGTAAGTTACAAATACGTGGGGTGAACTTGAATCCCAATTAATACAATACTGGCGATGCTGATGATCAGTACATCACTCCAAGCGAACTTCATACCATTGGATTGAACCCACATCGCCCTGGAGTTCAAGTTCACAGACACAAGTTATTAGGAAAGTAACAGCTTCATCGATGGTTGCAAATCCTGCAAGGTCAGGAGGCAAACCGCCCTTCCCAACTGGGCCTGCCCAATTTTCAAGCCAATATTTCAATCTGGCTTTTAGCTCTTCTTCTGTAACAAATTTCTCCTCTTCTCCTGGCTCTAATAGCACATAAGTTTCAGTCCTAGAATACGCCATTCTCCTCCTCCTTGTTGCACAAATCTGAACCAATTAGTGAGGAAACCAACATCCATTTACCAAATTACTCAAGTATTTTGAAATTCCAAGTATATAATTTCTGTAACATCTAACAAGCAGTTAGATGGTGTGTGTGTGTATCAAAATATTTTTACTTGAAAAAAAAAAAAACCTTAGCTGCTGCATCTTTTCTCTGGCTTGTCAACTTAGGCAATTTGGAGTTTAAAGAAAAGCCACAAGTCTCAGCAAGTGAACATACTTGAACTCGAGTATTTTGCCTTGGAGTTGGAGCATTTTTACCTGCAGATTAATGAAGTGATTTCAGCATTCATACTCATTAAAATCTTTGACAATGGCCAAAATGGCATTCTTGGATTATATATATTGTTTAAACATATCCAATGAATTAAAATATAATTTATTAATGTTCTTCAAGAAAATTAAGCTAAATTATGCTTTACGTTTTAATTTTCATAGCTCAAGATATCTTTACAATTATAATTAAACTGATTCAGTAGTCCTGTAAAATGGTTTCTCAGGTGGCTCATAATTAATGGATACACAAGGCTTCATTCTGTTCATCAATAACCATTAATTGTACAGAATTCTAACATTAATAGTACTCGATTCAACATTCATTAATGCAATTAAGATGGGTTCTCTCTGCAATTCTCAATCACGTCATTTATCCGATGCTATATCCTTACTAGAAAACTCAAAAATTATGCAGCAAATATCTAATCTGAAAATAATAATAATAATAATAATGAAACCTTTAGCTCAATCTCAAGTTCTTCGTCAGTTTATAATATATGCCAAAAAAAGAAAGAAAAGAAAGGGTATAAATAGAGCGAGCTTACAGTCAAAACTCTCAACTCTATCGCCCAGAAGCTGGTTATTTAAAACTAAAACTCTTTCCATTGAAGCAGTTTTGCAGCCTGAAACGCTCAGCTAACATTTAATTTTTATGGGCCAATAGATACAGCAGAGTTTAGCGATAACATGATATACTTGGCCTCTGTTTTCTTCGAGAATTAATTTCACCTTCAAGTTTCAATATATTAACATTAATGCCATCCTAATTGGGATGGGCAAATTAAGCCCTGCACGCCAAACGTAATTACGGTTATGCCGGTGAATTTAGTTAGGGGTTGGTTTTGGTTACTTGCATAGAGAGATAGTAATTCGTAAACCTAGATCGCTATTCTAGGACGACTACAAGAGACACAATGGCGTAACGAAGGGTAACTGAACTAATATAACTAACTTTTTACAATTGATTATTCCCCATTGATCCCCTTTACCCGTCCCGCGTTAATTAGTTAGCAATGTACAGTACTCGAAGATTCTGTTACTTAATTTGTTACCCAAAGTCATAAATATAAACTCCAATAAAAAAAAAATGTTATTACTTTAATTACCTACCGGTGGTTCTAACCTCCCAGCTGTCTTTAATTTGTATCTTCTCCATATTAATTGTACAAGTGCTAGCAAGACTTTTTCAATTAATTTTTAGGGAAGGGAAGAAGATGGACAGAGAGATTACATTAATATGCATGGTTTTGGAAATTTTGGGATAGAAGGTTGTGGCATGCATTTGAAGCGTATTGATTCTAGCACTGTTAGTAATCGAGGAAGATAGAACTTTGTGTAATTGACATGGATAAGCTCAGTCGTCAAACTCGCAAATCTAAACGACACGGAGATGGAGGTGCAGAGCCGGAAGTGTCTATTTCTATTTCTAACTCCAACTCATCGCCAGATGATCACATCGAGAATACGCACAGCGGATCATCATCATCAGCCGCATACCCGAATTCTGATTCACAACCAGCAGGGTATGACCCTAACCGAATTCCGGCATCAATTTTTGGTAATAGGCCTGCAAATCCAGGGGAATGGAGTGTCGCTTCCAATGAGTCATTATTCAGTCTTCACATAGCAAACGGCAGCTTATCAAGAGAGAATTTTCTTGTGCTGTATAAATCTGGAGAACTAGGCAGGCTAGACGACCCTGCAGTTATTAAACCGGGGAATTTTCTTGAGCCTCCTCACGACCCTGAGCCTGAGCTTGAGGCTAATAAACTTCCCAGGAGTACTGCGCAAGACCAAGTCCGAGAGTGCTCCAGGACTAGTATTCATTTTCACCCATGCCTGCCCCCTGTCACTGAGGCAGATCACATCACGGACAAAACTTCTGAACAAACGGAAAAGCACTTAAATCTCACCGATCATGCCGCAAATCCCCAGGCCACTAGCCCTTCTGCTGACAGCGTTAACAGCAACAAATCTTTTGCATTCCCAGTGTAAGTATATCTCTATACATATATGCTGTACATACGGATATTAACCGCACAGTGTTACACGAATTCTCAATACACACGGCATGCTTGCATGAATTGTGTGTATAAATGTGCACCAATTACTAATGCAGCTTTCACTTCAGGTTTGAACGGGATGAGGTTACAAACGGATCCATAAACATGAAAGTAGCAACGGCAGAATCAGAGAAGCAGCAGCAAGCTACTAGTGAGCCACAGGCACAAGAGCCTCAAAGTGAAAAACAGCTGCAGCCAAAAACAAGTCGAAACCCTGGTGGCAGCAGCTGGTTTTCTTGTTTTCCATGTTTCTCACAGCGTCATGGGAAATAATTAAAATTAAGCGCAAATTATAACACTCTTTCAACAGCATTAATTTTAGCCGCTAATTCTGTATAAGAATGCTTCCATTTCTGACCGACTTCGTTCACAACCACGGTGTTGAAACTTTAAACATTAGCTACAAAAGTATCATTCATATATGGGGTATCGTTCTCACTGGATTATGCTTCAATGTTTCTTCTGTGAAATTATTTGCGGAGGCGTGCCCTAGCAAACCAGACGTCAGCACGATAATGGTTTGTTTACATGTTTCAGAACTTATTGCCTACAATAGTCATACTACAAGTTTTGTACATACAACAGTAATAACAATAATAATACTACAAGGGGGATTCAAGCAGATTTTTTTTTTTTATCAAAAAAAAAAAAAAAAGGAAAAAAGTTATAGAGAATGAATCATTATTCATTAAAAAAAAAAAAAAGAGAGAGCAACAATCCTTATCCACTAGGCAGTTGAAAAAGATTGGTCGTTAAACACACATCGCAAATCGGTCTGTTGTTTTAAAGTCAGGCAGAAAAATCAACGGAACTGAATTATATTGAAAAGCCATTTTTGCCAGAATTAATTGCATAGGCATCCCATCAAATCATCTCGTGGCAAAATTAATCTCTATAATAATGAATAGTGGTTCGGTTGTTATCAAAATCGACTGACTGACGGTCAAGAACACAATTGTTGAATCACAAAATTGGGGAACCTCACAAGAAATTTCAGAAGTAACTTATGGGACAGTCTTGAGTCTACGTTACATTTCATCAAGTTTTGCATTACATGTCAACAATATATATTTTCTATTTTTCTCACTCCATATATATATATAATATGAAAGATATATGCTTTGTTGAATTGTTGCATTGCAACGTAACGCTGCAGACATGGCCAAGATAAATAAAATCAAAATATGTGGCATTTTTGGATTAATTTTGATTCCGTCTAAATGACGTCGTGCTTCTATCACTCAGACGTCAGCTTCAATCTACTAGATTTATAATTTTACATCAAGAAAATTCCGCAGCAGACAAGTGGTTAGTCTTTCTTGCGATTTTAAATAAGATGTGGACCATTTTTCTTTTTTCTTTTTTCTTTTTGGGAAGTCATGGAGATATGACGAATGAAGTAACGGGCCCTGTGTAAAAATTGTTGGCGTCGAGTGTTTAATCTTTACTTACAAAGTTATGTCTTATGTCTCACCACAAGGTTTGATGTTTCATTGCTCGGTAATTTTTGGTACTTATTGTCTTTGGACGGCTTAAAAGAGCAGTTATTTTAAAAGCTCACCTCATCTATATTTCATTCTGTTTACTCATTAAACTTTCTATTTGAATATAAATTTAGAGTTTTTTTTTCCTAACGCAATTTTTTTTTTTTATATATTTGTAAGTATATTACAATAAAAAAATTTACGAAGATTATCTTACATCAAGTATAGAATGACATAATTTAAATTTCTACATTCAATTTTATTACAGTATAACAACATATGAAAAGCCGTAAAATTTATAAAATTAACTTTAGCTTTGATTAGCACCATGAAAAGAAAATAAATGTCCATAATTATCTTCAACATGAAAATAACCGACCCTGTATAAATTGCTAATGAATCTATTTCACTTGCAATAACAAAGGCTCGAACAACTCGAGCGAGATTTGGGATTTCAATAGTAGGAGTCTCTCTATAAGAGTTGTGTTACAAAACAACAGGTGGTACGAATCATGAAACAATATTTCTAATTACATTTTTTTTTTAATTTCTGGTTGAAAAAGGTAAAACGTGTAACAAATAAAGATCCTGTACACAGATAGTCCGTTGTAATTTTTAGTCCTGCCTGCGTATTTTGAATGACCTCTTAAAATTGATACAAATAATAAATTAATGAAAATCAGAGTAATCAAGGCCCGCTACCAGTACGCTCAAGCCTCACTTGAGCTCTCTCTAATCTCACATCACTCAATTATTGATTGACATCAGTGAAAAACGCAGAGAAAGGTTCGGCCTGGTAAACCTTCTGGAAGGGTAGCGCACAAGTGGACTCCTTTATCCACGTCCACGTGTTTAAGGCTTTAAGGAACAAGGAATCTTTTTTATTATCATTGTTATTATTATTATTATTATTTGGGATTAAACCCCAGCTTCTAGTTCTATATAAAGGCTAACCACCATCAACTCTTAAATTCACGGCCTTGATGTATTGATTGACCTGCCATGGACCCCACATCTCTACTACTGAGTATGTTCACCGGGCCCCATTCCTTTTCTAAAACGACAACACTCGTAATTAAAAAAATATATTTATAATATCCAAAAAAGGGTATGATTTATTGATTAATAATTAGCAAAATTAAAATAACATAAGAAGATGGAGAAGAAAGAAAATGAAGAAAAGGGGGAAAAAAGAGGAAAAAGAAGGGGAAAAAAAAAGGAAGAGTCAGAAAAAGAAAACGCGTTTTTCTCCAAAGAAGCCACTGTTGAACTCGTTGAAGAAATCTCTCCTCTCTCTCTCTCCTCAGTTTCTTTGTTTTCGTCTAACCAGAACCAAAAATTAGGGTTTGGGTTTGGGTTTGAGTTTTCAAAGAAATAAAAACCCTCTTTCTTTTTTATCTTCACCTACAAAGAGAAAGGGGGTTTAGGGTTTTTAAAGAACCCTCAAGAGGGTAATCAAAAAATGGTTGCTTTTCACTCTTCCGTGATCAAATGGTACTTTTTGCACAAACCCAGCTCCTCAGTTTCACTGTTTTTGCTTTTAGTGGTCAGCTTTAGTTTAAACGGCATCGTTTATGCTGGCTCGGATGATAAATCTGTGCTGATACAGTTCAAGAACTCGGTTTCAGACCCGTCTGGCTTGCTTTCGAGCTGGAATCTGAAAGATAGCTCCGATCACTGCACTTGGTCTGGTGTGTCTTGCGACTCTAATTCGCGTGTGGTTTCACTTAACATTTCTGGGAGTGGCAAAGAAGGTAAATTTACTGAAACTGGAAATCGGTTTCAATTTTCTTGTTCTGATTATGATCAGTTTCCAATTTATGGATTTGGTATTAGAAGGAATTGTAAGGGTGTTGATGGAAAGCTGAGTGGTGAACTGTTGCCCGTGATTGCTAATCTTACCGAGCTTAGAATTTTATCTCTTCCATTTAATGGGTTTCATGGTGAGATTCCTAATGAAATCTGGAGTATGGGAAACTTGGAGGTTCTTGATTTAGATGGAAATCTGTTGAATGGGATCTTGCCTCATTCTGGTTTCCACTTAAAAAGTCTTCGGGTTCTTAATTTAGGGTTTAATAGGATTACCGGTGAGATGCCAGCCTCGTCAGATTTTGTGAAGTTGGAAGAGTTAAATTTGGCTGGTAATCTGGTGAATGGAACAGTGCCCGCATTTATTGGGAGATTAAAAAGGGTGTATTTGTCATTCAATAGGCTGGTTGGGTCTGTCCCAAGTAAGATTGGAGAGAGATGTACAAAGCTTGAGCATTTGGATTTGTCAGGGAATTACTTGGTTGGTGGGATCCCGCGGAGCTTGGGTAATTGTTCTCAGTTGCGATCATTGTTGCTGTTTTCGAATCTGTTGGAGGAGACTATTCCAGCTGAATTGGGAATGCTTCAGAATCTTGAGGCACTGGATGTGTCGAGGAACAGTCTTAGTGGTTCGATACCGGTAGAGCTTGGGAATTGTTCCACATTGGCCATTCTTGTGCTTTCAAATCTGTTTGATACATATGAAGATGTTCGTTATTCAAGTGGGAAATCTCCAGTGGATCAATGGAGTTCTATGAATGATGATTTTAACTTTTTTGAAGGTGGGATTCCTGAGGCAGTTTCATCCCTTCCAAACTTGAGGATATTGTGGGCACCGAGGGCAATGCTTGAAGGAAACTTCCCTAGCAACTGGGGGGCCTGTGACAACTTGGAAATGCTGAATTTGGGTCACAATTTTTTCTCTGGAAAGAATCTTGGTGCGCTTGGTCCTTGCAAGAACCTGCTATTTCTTGACATAAGCTCAAATCAACTCACTGGAGAGCTTGCTCGTGAACTGCCAGTGCCTTGTATGACCATGTTTGATGTCAGCGGAAACATGATTTCTGGTTCAATACCTACATTCAGTAACATGGTATGCCCTCCTGTGCCTTACTTGAGCAGGAATCTCTTTGAAAGCTACAACCCGTCTACAGCTTATTTATCACTTTTTGCAAAGAAATCCCAGGCTGGGACTCCTTTGCCACTACTTGGAAGAGATGGTTTTCTTGCAATTTTCCACAATTTTGGAGGCAATAACTTTACTGGCAGTCTCCCTTCCATGCCAGTTGCTCCTGAAAGATTAGGGAAACAAACTGTATACGCAATTCTTGCTGGAGATAACAAGCTCAGTGGGTCTTTTCCTGGGAACGTGTTTGGTATATGTAATAGATTGGATTCATTAATGGTTAATGTTAGCAACAACAGAATGACTGGTCAGCTTCCAGCTGAAATTGGTAGAATGTGCAAATGTCTTAAATTTCTGGATGCATCTGGGAATCAGATTGTTGGGTCTATTCCTCGTGGTGTTGGGAAATTATTGTCTCTTGTTGCTCTTAATTTGAGTTGGAACCTTATGCACGATCAGATTCCACCCACTCTTGGGCAGATGAAGGGTCTAAAGTATCTTTCTTTGGCTGGTAATAATCTCACTGGCCCTATTCCTTCCAGTCTGGGTCAGCTGCAGTTATTGGAAGTGCTGGACCTTTCTTCAAATTCTCTATCTGGTTTGATTCCTGATGATCTTGAGAACTTGAGAAATCTGACTGTTCTTCTTCTCAACAACAATAAACTCTCTGGGAAGATTCCCTCTGGTTTGGCAAATGTCTCTACACTCTCAGCATTTAATGTGTCCTTCAATAACCTATCTGGACCGTTGCCCTCAAGTAAAAATTTGATGAAATGTAGTAGTGTTCTTGGAAACCCTCACCTACGTCCTTGCCAGGTATTTACTCTAACAGAACCATCTCAAGATCTGCATGGGGTTGGGGCTGGAGATCCAAATAACTATTCGACGGCACCATCTGAAAGCCCACCAAGTAATGGGAACCGTGGTTTCAATTCAATTGAGATTGCATCCATAGCATCTGCATCAGCCATTGTTTCGGTTCTTTTGGCTCTCATTGTGTTGTTTGTCTACACGAGAAAATGGAATCCACAGTCCAAAGTAATGGGTTCTACTAGGAAGGAAGTAACAATTTTCACGGAGATTGGAGTCCCATTGTCATTTGAGAGTGTTGTTCAGGCCACAGGTAATTTCAATGCCAGCAACTGCATTGGAAATGGAGGTTTTGGGGCCACGTACAAGGCAGAGATATCGCCTGGAGTCTTGGTGGCAATAAAACGGCTTGCTGTTGGACGGTTTCAAGGGGTTCAACAATTTCATGCTGAGATCAAAACTCTTGGAAGGCTCCGCCATCCAAATCTGGTAACTCTAATTGGTTATCATGCCAGTGAAACTGAGATGTTCCTTATATACAATTTCTTGCCTGGGGGTAATTTGGAGAACTTCATCCAGCAAAGATCCACAAGGGCTGTGGATTGGAGGGTACTTCACAAGATTGCTCTGGATATAGCTCGTGCTCTTGCTTACCTCCATGATCAGTGTGTACCACGCGTTCTCCATCGTGATGTGAAGCCCAGCAATATCCTGTTGGATGATGATTTCAATGCATATCTATCTGACTTTGGCTTGGCTCGGCTTCTGGGTCCTTCAGAAACCCATGCCACTACGGGAGTAGCTGGGACATTTGGTTATGTTGCCCCAGAATATGCAATGACTTGCCGCGTTTCTGACAAGGCAGATGTCTACAGTTATGGGGTTGTGCTTCTTGAGCTACTTTCAGATAAGAAAGCTCTGGATCCCTCATTTTCTTCATATGGGAATGGATTCAACATTGTTGCATGGGGATGTATGCTCCTTCGGCAAGGTCGGGCCAAGGAATTCTTCACAGCAGGGCTGTGGGATGCAGGCCCTCATGATGATTTAGTAGAAGTTTTACACTTGGCAGTTGTGTGTACTGTTGATTCTCTTTCGACCAGGCCGACTATGAAGCAAGTTGTACGGCGGCTTAAGCAACTGCAACCCCCTTCCTGCTAGTATCTACCGTAAGCGTACTTTTGTTAATTAACGAAGTTTGTTTTGTAGAGGTGAGACTTTTTTGCTGTAATTTATGTTCCACAGTCAAAGGCATTGTCTTTGGGATGCATTAGGTAGAGTACTGAAGTGTAGTTAATTCCACGTGTAAATTGTATTATAGTTTAGCACCCTTTTTCAATGCCATTTTTCTGATTATAGGGGGCTTGCTGATGAATCTGCAGAAGAATGCAGATATTTGTTGTGAACATACTTGTATTTTGTAGCTTCGTTTGTTGTTAAATAAAAGGATAGAGATATTATCTGCAGAATCATGATTTTTCGTATTGATAGTACAAAAGATTTAGGCAATAACCGACAGCTATGGCAATGCTATCTTCCAAATCAGAACTCTTGCATTTAGCCGACCTTTCCGGATTAGAATTTAGAAATAGGTGTTCGCAAGTACGGACGAGAAGCTGAAGAAATTAATCTTCTTGAACGCGGAGAAAACTACTTAAGTAGGTTTACCAATTTTGTGCACTGTATCAATTGTTATTTTTCCCAACAGGAGGCTTCATGTATTGAACGCAATACAAGTGCCTAGTCCCGCGAAAGATGTAAAATAAAGAGACTTTAAGAACGAACAAAGCGTCATGAACCCTTCGTGGCAGCGCTACAAAATGGGATAAGGGTTAACAACAATGTGCTTTAGTGGGTGCGCCACATCGCCTCCACCAGCATGCTTCACAAACTCGGCTGGTGAGAGAAAGCTCCCATGACACACACATACTATCCTTACTTCCTCACCCTTCCGATATCTGTAAAGAAAACCTTCAATTCTTTTTCCATCTGGGCCATCTCCTGTTGTAGACACACAAGGCATATCTTCCAGCACATTTCTTACAGTTACAACTTCCTTCACTTCTTTTTTAGCAGCTGTTGGCTTGTTACAGTGACTCTTCACGGCCATGGACTCCCCTGATTTTTCAGATGTCGCAACCTCAGTATTTCTTGGGGGTTGCATTGACTGGATAATGGAAGGGCTTACTGCTTCAGTGCATTTGTGTGATCCTAAAATGGGAAGCAAAATACGCAGGTTTCAGATTACAGAATATCCCAAAAAACACATTGAATTAATGTACAGCTGAAGCCATGGTGCATGAAACAGAAAATCACGAACAGATTTCAAATTGTCACCACAAGTCATTTCTGCGCTCACAGGTTTCAATATACATTCTAAGTTCATGGTTAAGAGATAAACCCTCCAGGAACAAGCAATCAAAGCAAAGAGACACTGAGCTGCTTAAAATGACACCTAACAGACAAATGCTCATTGTTAAGAAATATGTAAGCACCACCAATTTAACATGGCATGTTAACTGGCCAAATGATGATTACTTGCTGCGGTTGCTTAGACTTGGCATGGAACCAACCATGGACACTGGTCATAATCACTCATTAATTCCAGTGTGGGACTAAAAAGTAAATAATCTAAGTAGTGTTCTCATTTTTGTTCATTTCTTTCTAATACATTGCTAATTGGAGCAGATTCTAGTCTTCCAGATGGAATTATTTTACTCTTTCAACACCATTTCAGCTAGTTGGATGTTTCATTGTAGCAAAGAATCATTTTCAAAAGAATTAATATACACTTGTCTTATTTGAGAAAAAAATTAACACTTGTGGGGATGAAATAATAATAACCTACAGAAATATTCTCTAAAACTCATGTAAACTTGCCTATACAGATGTTGAAAGCACATATGTTCAGGAGAAACTTCTAGCGGTCCTTATTAGTGGTAACTATTTTTGTTGCTTGCAGATACTTTGGGAGTTGGTTATGGAGACAAGCAAGCCAACCAAGCATGTTTTCTGCTTCCTTGAAGAGCCACCAGCAGGTGTTTTTGACACTTGTGCGTAATACTATAGTAGTGGTGTACCATGACTTACCTTGCTTTTCCTCTACTAAATTTAGGACATGCTACAACTGTTTTCAGTGTTTTAAGGAAGATACAAACTGTAACCAGAGTATCGTACCATGGAACAACAGTGGATTCGATGGATCTTCCTCCAGTAAATTCATGTTGGCTCCAAGCGGCAGACTGGTCATGAATGAGGTGGTGCCTACTGTTGACTCGAGTTTGGAGCCATATTTAGACAACAAGAGTGAGCAATGATATTTAGTCTGCGCCAAAACATAAGCAAGCCAGAAAGGACTGTTTTACTGTTGTTTTTGGTTCGGGTTTTTAAGACTAAGAAAAAATGATTTTAAAACCGATGCGATAGAGTGTGCAACACAGTCATTTGTCGCCTGCCTCTGTTTTGGCTCAGGCCAAATATCATTACTCTTAGAGTTTGTATCATGTCAAGATGCTTGTCCATGTACCATAATCTAAGGATGTACATCACAACATGAGGTTATCATACAAAGGCGGACACTTTTGGGGAAACTAAACTCCTCTAGTCATCAACAATTTAATCAATTAGGCAAGAGCACCAGATGCCTCACGAGTTGGTTCCTCAAACAAAAAGACGGAATTTTCAAAAGTATTGCAAAGGAATAGAGGAAATGTAACCATAAACATAAATGCTAAATTTGAAAAATTAAAACAGAGAAAAAGAATAACTTTAAGAAAGCAAATGAACTAGATATGTGCTGATTCATGCAGTAATACAATTGAATTCAAACGTAAGTGACCTACAGATCTAAATAGACCCATTGGTTGAGCTAAACAAGAAAACTGGCTTAATTAGACAAATAAAGAACAACAAACTGAATAACCCAACAAGATCAAGAGTATAGTTAAGAACTACGAAAGATAAAGAGAGAGAGAGAGAGAGAGTACATATTAAATCAGCCAATATTTTCAAGATCCAATAACTACAATCATAAGAACATCAGACCAGCAAACACTGCAATCAATATAATTTAATCTGTACTCTTAAGTCTAGCACCCAAATAACAATCACAGATGATAAATCAAACTTCAAACTTAGAAAATCAAAATTGAAGAAATAAAAAAGAAAAGAAAAGAAAAGAGGGTAATACATACCTTGAGGTGTTAGACTATCAAGTTCTGAAATGCCAGAGGAACCGCCACATGCTAGTGATGAACCATTTGAGGCTTGCGGTGCTGGTGGTAGGAAGCCAGCATCAATGGCAGTACCACCACCTTTCAGTACATTGGCACTGGCACAAGCTCCTTTAGCAGTAACACCATCAACCAAGCTTTGGCTTCGCACACCACAATGACTTTCCGTCGGATTAACAACACCATCGACTTCCTCCCCGGAAACAGAGACCCTACTGATCCTGTCTCTTGCAGTAATCTTCAAATGCCTCTGCTTCTCTGTTCTCTTCCTCTTGGCTTGCATTCTCCTGAGTGTCTGCAACTCCTTCCTCTTCCTCCATTCCTCTTCAGCCTGTGTAGGTAAGGAACATGTCCTTGTAAGATTAGCACAATCCATGGGCACCACAAAAGACGCGTCATTTTGGCCTGTTACGAATGGGTTGATAAAATCTGGAATTGAAGAAGACCGTGTAAGTTTTTGAATATTATTATTAGCTCTTGTAGTTGTTGTTGGGTCCACCCCAAAACGACCGTTTAGAGACAGCCCCAAGCTCAGGCTCAGCTCAATCTCTTCTGTTTCTTCACTTCCCTCTTGCGCATCAAAATCATTCCCTCCATTCATAAATCTTTGTAAGAGATCTTTTGGAAAATTACTCATTTGCACGGAAACATGCTTTTCAGCTTCTCTTCTTCCAATTTCTTCAGCTTTTGCCATTTCACTAAAATTTCGGCCAAATGTAATTAGAATTGATTGCTAAGTAGAATAATCATTCAAAATGAATCAAACCGCACATCCAAAGTGGTCAATAGTTTCATTATTTCCCCTATAAATTCATCCCACCAGTATTCACCAAATTTTCTCACAACTTTCTTGCAAAACAAACAGAAGCACAAAAGCTACAAGAAATGAGAAAATTCACCAGAGAACTGGGGAAAAAAAGAAAAAAAAATTGGTAAACTTTGCCTGAAATTTGGTAAGAAGGAAAATACCGTCGAACACTCTCGAGACCCAAATCAAGAGTGGTACTACTACTAAGACGAGACGAGACCAGACAAGACAACGTGACGAATAGACAACGCAGTTCGCATGCACACAGGTGACGCGTGGAGGGCATGAAGGGCACCGTTGTCCGTCAAGCCAAAGAAACAGCACACGTGGTGATGTTGTTAAAAAGAGGCCCAGATTCCAAGGGGACGCCAAACGAAACGAGTCGAGTAACGAGCGTGTCCCCCTCTCCCCATCTCTCGAGTCTTTCATCGTGTCTTTTGTGCGCGTAATTGAGCTTGCATAACATACGTTGAATTGCGCACGATTCATGGAACTGCCACGTGGTATTGGACAATCTCTTTAGTTGTGTGCGACACGTGGGCGCACAAGGTTGGTTGTCGTGTCAGAAGGAGGGAACTTCCTCTGTCTTTTCAACCTAAACTGAGACTCAACGTATATGTCAACACGGCGTTGCTTTTGAGCTTTATTTTGGCAACCAATTTGGTCCAGTACGTACATGCATCTCCATATCAAGTTGCGGCTGTGCGTTAAAATTTCATTCTCATCTAATAACCGTTTATTATTACTTTTATTATTTATTGGACTCGGAAAATCAAGCACACGACAAAATTTTTTTTTTTTTATAATTTTAATTAAAAAAAATTAGACAATTTTCAAATTATTTACTGAATAAGATCCTAACTTTTTAGAATTTAAACACGCATGACCAAAAAAAAAAAAGTTTATGCACGCGTCAAACTTGAATCTACACATAATCAATTTAATTCAAACTCAACGTGTAAGAATTGGCTAAGTTACAGATTATATAACTTAGAATATATAACTTACAACAAATTTAGTGGTTGTGAACTCTATTA
Source organism: Luvunga scandens (assembly GCA_030449905.1). NCBI lineage: Eukaryota > Viridiplantae > Streptophyta > Magnoliopsida > Sapindales > Rutaceae > Luvunga > Luvunga scandens. Next base: position 9,503,542 of record JASUUG010001265.1, read on the forward strand.
GTATGGCTTTCCTCTTCTTTTCAAGTTACATAGCTGTCAACCGTTGTTGCGTGTGTAGGTTACATAGAAGCTAGCTTCCACCATGTATTGCCCTTGTATTTTATATGTGAAATTCAATTATAAATACATGCAAACATTGGACTTGGACCCACGTATAGTCACATCTGACGGTTGATAAAGCATCAAAACGTACTAGTCTTTTATTTTCTCCCTGAAATTAAAAGGTGTTGGTAGTATTGTTGTTGTTTACGTAAAGGGAGAAAAATAAAACAGGAGAATCTCCGCAAAACACGCAAGAAATCAAGAGAAGATCAGGCCCATGACCCATGAGGGCCAACCTGCAAATGTCTTTATCTTATTAGTGATTTGGGCTTGCGCCACGTATCTCTAGCCTCTCGTGAGTCATACGTGGCAAAATTTGGGTTGAAGATAACAGCTAAGCAGAAGGCAAGTTGCACAAAGCGACGAGTCGGATTTGAAGTTTTAGAAAAAGTGATGATTATTTGAATGTCGTACGCACGTGTCCTGTCATTGTTACTTCTGATTTCATGATTTATTATTTGACTACTTTTTTATTTTATAATTATTGAATTGAAATTACTTCAAATAATCGCATATTATAAATTTATGCCCTGAGAACGAGTATTATTAATGGCCAAGATAAAAAAGAAAATCGTAACACAGGTAAGCTTGGCAATTGTAGGGCTTCGCCCAGCCTTTGTCAAGTTTAGGCCCAACTTCATATAATTTATAAAAGGCCTAGGTACTCTTAAAGCTCATTCAGATTGAGTAGGCGGACGTGGGTTTTTATCAATTTTTAAATAATTTTTTAATAAAATTTGAAGTTTTTTTATAAAATAATTATTTAATACATAATACTATAATAGACTAAAAATCTTAAAAATGATTATCCAATACACGAAATACTAACACCATAAGTACACAATATAATAAACCACAACTGCTAATATAAAAAACAAACTAATCTAATATTTGTGGATCATCTTCTTCCTTATTCTTCAGTTCCTCTCCAGTAAAAAGTTCTTTTTCGGGAACTCCACCAAACAAAAAAAGTGTAAAGAATATTTTTATACCTCGACCGTTAATAGCTCATAACCAACGCTGAGAGCACATGATCACTGCTAATGTGTTCGAATGTAGTCTTTTACAATGTGGAATCAATGTTCTACCTCTCGTATTAAAAGCAGACTTCGAGACAACTGTTGTCATAAGTGTCGCTAACAAATCTTTGGTCATCTCAGCCAAAATAGGATATTTGCCTTTATTCATCTTTCATTATTGTAAAACGTTAAAATCCATAATTCTTTTCACTAAAGTATCCTCTAAATACCTATTTAAGTCGGACTTCGAACTAATAGGTTGACAATTCTGGGTTGCATATACATTAAAATCACTCATATCACGTATATCATCAAAATCAACATGAGATTGGTCGGAAGGAACAACAATTAAGGTAGAAGACTCACCAACAACATTGTATCTCGTAGTTGCAGATTTGGCCTCATCATAATTCATCATTTCATCACAAAACTCTTGCAATCTCTTAAGCTGATTTTCAAGACCAACTGCATAAATTTTTGGATAATAGTAATTAACTAACATAATCTTGTATCTTGAATCAAGAATAACAATCATGACTAATATCCCACTAATCTCGTCCTAATACTTCAAAAAAATTTCAATCATGTTATCCACCATGTTCTTAACTGTGGGACCATTTAATATTTGCCGCCCCTTCAATGAAATCTCTATTTTACAAACCAATGGAAAAAATAGATTAGTTGTAGGGTATGTTGTACCCAAAAATATCTCAGTCAACATTTAAAAAGGCCTAAAATAATTCAGCATTTCCGTAGCCAACTCTCATTTCTCACTATTAGGCAAACACTTGTATTGCAGCTTAAGTGTTTGTAGTCGAGAAAAAATATTTTTGTACTTCATTGCAAGTTCAAGCAAACAAAAGTAGAATTTCATCTAGTTGGACAACCAAGCCCCAACCTTTTCACATCTATTTGTATTTGACAACACACAAGCTCAAACTTTTCCACCCATTTTGGCAACAAATTCTAATAAGACACTATCTCTAATACGTGCAATACCACTCTCAATTGTTGATAACCCATCATTCACAATTAAATTCAAAATATAAGCTACACATCTCATATGAAAAAAATTACAATCAAATATCATTGACTTAGTTGACAACAATCCCTTCATTCTTTCAACTATCACATCATTAGTCGAGCAATTATCCAAAGTAATGGTGGATATCTTTCTATTTAGATTCCAATCCAGCAAAATAGTTCACCAAAATTTGGGAAAGACAATCAGCTGTAATGTAGGGTTTGCCCATAAATATACCTATTTATTGAAAAATAACCATAAAAATTATGCGAAGTTATAAAAAAATTAAATAAAAAATTTTAAAATATAATAAAGTAAAAGTACTAATAAAAATTTTTAATATTTAATAAAGTAAAAATACCTTAGGATTCAACTTTACAAATGCTAAGAATTGTCAATGAAATATCTCGTAACAACCATATAACATTTCTTTTGATTACAAGCAGTCCACATGTCTGTAGTAATGCTATCCTACTATTATTGATCTCGAACAAATTTATTGCCTTTGCCTTTTTAACATTATAAATCTTAAAGATATCACTCTTTAAAGTGTTTCTTGACATAGGATTCACCAATGAGTTGTAATAATCAATAAAATCTCTAAACGCCTTATACTCCACAAACTTAAAAGGAAGCTCATGCTTTACAACCACTGTTGTAAGTTTTTTATAGGCAACCAATGGATCAAGTTTTTGAATTCCAAGCTCATAACTTTCTGTTTTTGCCAAGTATTGCTTATTTTCAAGAACTTCTTCAATTGTTGGTTGATTAAAACCATGAATTTGTTTAGCGTGTCTATTCAAGTAATTAGTTCCCAAACCATAAGTAAGACTTGTTCCACAATGATTACATTTTGTCTTCGCTATCGCACCAACATTTATCTTTGTGAAATGGTCCCAATAATTTGAGATAGTCCGTTGTTTTCTTTTTTTTATCATTCTGTATTTCTCCTTGAACATTTTTTGAATCCACAGATGGATTCGAAGGCAAATTGGAAGATTCAGAAGCATTTTCTTTTATAAACCTATACAAAACTAAAGGAGATAAGATATTAGATTAATTAATTATACCACTAAACTTGTCAGCTTGTTCTAAACTCTAATATCATATAAAAAAAGTTCTATAATACTGAAAAATTTCTAAGAATGCAAAATATCTTTACATCATAATGTCATAATAATTTTTCTAACACAACAAAGGACATTATTGTTAGAAAAACCAATGACCAACAACACAGCTCGAAATCATTAACCAGCAACACAATATTGTGCAACATTTTCTGCATTAACCAACAACCAACCTTACTAAATTTAGTTACTATTTCTAATAGAAAAATGCAGCTCAAAAATTAAATTAATTCATTTCAATCAAACTAATTAACCATAGTTAATACATAAAAACCAAACTCAAATCAAGTTATCTATTCATTAACTAGTAAAACAATAATAATGAAAAAATCCATAATGAAAGATAATTTGGTAGCTGGGACACTAGATAATAATAGTGAATAAATGAAACCAGATAATGGCAGCATCCAATCTATTTGTGCTTGTAGTCATCTTATAAAAAACTACATCTTATGATCCAGCAAATGACTCAAAATACATTCATTTTTTACATCTCATAATGTTTAATTAGGCCTCATATGATACAATAAAAAAATTTGAAGCTTACTTGAGGTCTAGTACTGGAGTTGGTGATGGTTTATTGGTTTGGATCAAGTTTGTGCTGGATCGAGTCGCGTTGGAACTGAGATCGCTACTGCTGCCTCGCACGCACATTCTAGTGGTTGCCGCTATGTTGCGTGGTGGTGCTATTAGGTGCAAGTCATTGTTGCATTGCATGTGGGTCACCGAATAGTGGCTGTAATAGTTGGTTTGATGTAAGGCAGTGGCTGTTGGACATTGTTAGTTGTTGTTGGCTGTTGGCAAAGAGAGTAATGAGAGACTGAGCCACCGAGGGAGTCTAGAAGATACTGAAGGTGCGGGTTGAGCGAGGAAAATTAAGGATTTAGCTTTTTGGTTTCCTTATTTTGGGTTTATTCAACTATTTTTTTTTTCATAATTTGAATTTCCTTTTTTAATATTATAAACTATAAAGTTTTTTCTTAAAAAACTTTACAAATTCTAAGCCCTTATCCATTATTTCAACCCGCGGGCTGAGCTTAAAGCTAGCCGGCTTGGGCCAAGCTGGCCTTGGACTTTTTTGCCAATTCTCAAAACAGGGATGGCAATGGCGCCATGCGCTCTAGAATTATTATTACTAAATTTGCATTGGTTGCATATTTGAATTAGTAAACCTGCTCAAAATCTCAGTGAGTTTTATTTTTAAAAAGAACCTGCCCGCTATGAATTTTAGCAATTACTAAATTCATTTAAAATCTGTAGTAAATTTTTTATGGATTTTATCATCTAAGTAGAATCACAAATATAAAAAAATATTTTTGGTAATATATAAAAAATTAAATTATATAATTCAAACTATAAATTTATAATAATGGTCTAAAAATTTTGCATACAATACTCAATTTTAGATTTTATAAATGTGAATAAAAAATTAAAATTTCAACATTAAAATAAATACGCAAAATATATTAATCTAACACAATATATATATATATATATATATATATATATATATTTTGTAAGCAAATCATCATCATTAATATCAATGCCTAGCTCCATCTTTTAATCAATATACATGTATTATCAACAATATTAATAAGTAAATTTTGTTAAACTATAGTTAACAATTAATTAAACAAATAAAAGCCCAACTTTAGTAAGCAATCATTTGGTTCAAGTCAACATGGTAAAACAAATAAAATAAATCAATTAAAATAAAAAAATAATAATATTAAACTAGAAAATTATAAAATTTCTATTTATTAAAAGCATATTTGTGTGTGTGTGTTTGTGTGCCCCGATGGGATAGGTTAAGTTCATGAATTAAGAACTTTAATTTATATATATTTATGATTAAATTTTTTAATGTATTTTTTATGATTAAAATTAAAAATACAAACAATTAAAATAAAGAACGTGGTTGGCGGATACCCTCGTCAAGGTATCTAATGGAAATTTTTTTTTCTCAATGTCAAATTTAATCATAGCAGGGCTTAATTTAAAATCCCCTCGCAACCCGCAAGATTAGTTGTAGCGAACAAATTTTCATAAGTGGGTTTGAACAGGTTTACGGGTTGATAGGTAATTTTGCCACCCTAATTATAAATATGTTTGTGGTATATATAATGGCAAAATGAACATAATACTTAGAGCAATATAAAGATGCCATTTAAAAGAATTTATTACATTGGATGGGCATAAAAAATCAAGGGTCAAGGTTGGACATATAAAGATACTTACTAAAAAAAATAAACTTAGTATAAAAGAAATATTTTGTCAATTTTTTTTCTAAATATGACATGTAACCCTAAAATATTCTATTCTTTTAATCAAAGAATGACATATAATCCTAATTTTTATGTACTCTCTTTACAATTAGTTTTCACTATATAAAGGTCTTATTTAACTCATATTAGGAGTCTCCTCTCTCTCTCTCTCTCTCTCTCTCTCTCTCTCTCCATCTTTATTCACTATCTTCATCTTCATCAACACCAACACATCTATGTATAGTTATTTAACTTATATTATTCATCTTGGATAATGTAAAATATCATGTAATCTATCATTTATTTAGTAGATGGGTGAAACTACGTAAACATTGTATGTTCTTTATATTTATGTTTATTTTACTATATTTTCAATTTGAGATCAAGATTGTATTTCATGTATGAGCTCACCTGAGCTACCCCAATTACATTAAGTATGTCGTGAGACCACCTAAGTTGTCCCTTGAGTATGCCTGAGCTACTTTTAAGCATACATTAAGCCCATATCAAACCATACAGGGCTTCACTGAGCTCTTCTTATTTTTCCTCATATGATCACATCAAATCACTATGCATATTACTTTAATTCATCACCTAGTGCACTTCAGCTAAACTACTTGTCTTAAATATTAGAAAAACACACCTAAATCTAAACTTAATACAAGCACCTCTTAGTATAAATCTAATTGCTTGAATCAAATTGGAGCTATATCCACCAAGAACTAATCAACTCGTTCAAATTGGACCATGACAAAAATTTGGCAAAAGCAAAATACTTGACTGATTTTTTTTAAAAGGATATGCTTGATTGTTATTTTTTTGTTTTTTACTTTTACCTACCTTAGTCTATTTATGGTGGGTTTACTAATTAATAATCAAAATGAGTTAGAATCAGAATAAATTGAAATCAAAGTGATTAGAATTAGAATAAAAAATGAGAATCAGAATAAGAAGTTTATTTTAGATGTAGGAATCGAAATGAAGTATATAACCATTGATCTGTTTCCTTTATCTTAGAATTGGAATGGATCATTTTAAATTATAAAAATCCCCTTAGTTAATCATTATTATTACTATTTGTTAGAACAATTATGATTGTTATTATTAAAAAACTTATCGTTAATATCATCATCGTCATCGTCATCATCATCAAGAACAACAAATCATCATCATCATCAGTGATCAGCCACAAGCAACAATAGCAGTAGCAACAAAAGTAGTGGCAACAGTGGCAACAAAATGGAAATGTTATTTTTATTTTTTAAATACATAAAGAAGGACACAATGAAAATTTTAAAAATTGAGTGGGGGTAATATGATCACTCTAGGGAATGAGGTTCTCATTCTCACCTCTTCATGGGAATGAGAACTTTAGTAATCATTCATAATTTTAGGTGAGACCTATCGCTTTGATTTTAATTTCACATGTTATTTAAGCAGGTAAGCACTTTATTTATTCTCATCCCTTAATTCCCATTCCAATTTGCTGATTAATAAAAACACCATTTTAGCATTAAAATAATTATCCGTATTTATTAATACGAGAAAAATTAAAGTCTTTGATACCAACTTTTTGTTAGTAATAAAATTTGGATACACATACTTAACTCTTAAGATACAAATTCTCCTCAAGTTACAAAACTCACCGGTAAATGCATCAAATACTACCACTACCGACTCGTAAGAGTAAAATTATTATTCTTATTTATTAAGATGAAAATTAAAATTTTAATACCAACTTTTTGTTGGTGGTAAAATCCAAACATGTGCCCTTAATTTTAAAGATGCAAAATTCTCCTGCTGAGCTACATTTGGTTGTTAGATTGAACACGAAATTGAATTATTTTAATGAGATTTGCGGTCTCAAGAGTTAGTTATGTTTAGAGGCTTGATGATCATTGTTCGGTTATATATTTATAGGTTTCCTTAAAGTTATATTTAATGTACTTTAGAGTCAAGTCAAATTTGTTCATTAGTCCACCTGACTCCACTGCTTTATTACTAGTTTTTGCACTGCTTTATTACTCATGTTTACACTGAAAAAACTTATAATATAAGTTACAAAATGTGACTACGGAAAATCCATATTTATATGTTCAGTTCGTTGCAAGTGGATAAATAACTGGAGTACGATATTACATCAGATACCAACCAAGTCGCATTATTGTTGAGCAAAACTGACAAATGTCAAGAATTCGGCATTTTTTATGTTCCTTTTCTTCTGAAAGGTGACACACAGACACAGTGCAAGAACAGAAGAATGGTTCAATGAAATGCTTTAATAAACTACATGGCTTAGGTTTCATCTCACATTAAGGTTTTACCAGTACATTTGTTGGGAATTCCACCAGTACATTAAGGTTTTACCAGTACATTTGTTGGGAATTCAATCTCGTATTAGATTAGATTGCCCTACAAGCAAGCATTATATGCTACAATGACTGGAATTTGTCGCTGCACTGCCAAGGTCCCAAGCTGTATGTTACATTGCTGAAAATAGATGGATCATCTTCGATGATTACAGCTACTGAACTACAATAATGCAACTTCCCTCAAGTTGACATAAACGAGTAAAACTAAGACGACCAATCAGGAGAATGACCTCAGACTTAGATGCTTTAAACTTGCATGATACCCTATGGGGAAAAAATCGAAACCTGCATAAAACTCCTAAGATGCCTGGTCATTCTGCTATGACAGCAGTTCAGAGTCGATGAACCATAACAACTTCCTGATCACTGACCATATCAAAAATTTACCACCCCCCCAAAAAAAAAAAAAAAAAATCACTGGTCCAAGCTCCATGCAGAAACAGCAGCTGGATGCTTTGCTCCGCCTGAATGGCCGCCTCTACCTCTCCCTCGTGGATAACCTTCGCCTCGCCCCGTTGAGCCCCTACCTCGAACTTGGAATTCAACCCGGTTTCCATACTCATTTCTTCCAAAGCTCCGGCTTCCACCGTAACTGCCTCGTCCCCTGAAGTTGTCATTCCTGAACCTTTCCCTTTCAGAAGGAAACCTACCTCTACCGCTACCAACTGCAAGAACCAGCACCATCGACAACTTTGTCAGATACTAAGTTTGGTCGTCCAAAATAATGCCTATCCATTAACAGTTTAAAACATTAATCAACATCATTTCTGTTCTAAAACTTTAACTTGTAGCACATCACACTAAAATCCACATGTTTTCCAATTACCTCGAGTGTTCTTCTTTTTCTCGATAAAAGCTTCTTGCCCTCCAATGGTGATTGGTGAAGCCTGAAATATTGGACTTCCATTATTCTTCTTCCTTCTTCTTCTTACTATTATTGTTATTATTATTTAAAAGAAAAAGACAAGAAATGAAATTTCTTAAAGAGTATATTATTTGCTTGCAACATGTTCTACGCTATCTAGGTTTCAGACAGGAGGGATGACATCTGTTAAAACAGCAGCCTAAACCCAAAATGAATAAGATTTTCTGCCTTTAGATGAGAATGAAACAATAGAAAGATAAATAGAAATCATATAAAGAAGAATTGAAAATCTTTATCCTTTTAATTTCTCTTTTAAGCATTTCCACAAGATTATGGAGCTAAGAGATAGAAATCCCAAACTTGTTTCACTACTTTCAGATTTTAAGACCAATAAGTTGGAAAAGAATGATCTCTGTATGAATATAGTCACTTAAGCAATCTCTGTGTACAATACCAGAGCATATTGCAATTGTGTGCATTGAAAAATAATAATCATTTCAACATACACCATGAAGAACAAACATTTTCAGACAAACCATGTCTTAGCTCAATGTAATTTTATACAATTGAAAATCAATAGCTGTTTTGGCTACCTTAAAGAATGTAGATTTGTAACACATAAATCACAAGTGGCACTAATCATACAATTCAAACTTGGGGTTGTGATTACAAACACACAAATTGGGCTTGATCGCACAATAATTGTTCAAAATCGCACAATAATTGTTCAAACAAAGAAAAGTAAACATCTTTCTCAGGGCTGGAAACCAGGAATACCACTTAATTCTGCAGAAGTTTTTAATCAATGTCATAGAAGATGAAATAAAGACAGTAAATAAAGTTTATTGGATTAAAACAATGTAATAACTAAAATGCTACCAACTTAGATTCAGTGAACAGCAGAGGACAAGATCACCACAATCATGCAAAATGAGGAACAATGTAGATACCAAACACCAGGCCAGTAAATGAAACAAATTGCTTGTAAGGAGGAAGAGGAAAATGAGGGATTAACCAACCATAACAATATACAATTAATTGTAATGAATGAGGAGAAAAAAGGTTGCTGCATAACCAATATCTAGAATTGTCAGATGTAACATAAATTTAAAAATAGATGGCTGGATATGAATGAAAAAAGAAATTAATTGACAGGGGAACAAACCTGAATGGCATTATCCACGGAGCTCAAAGACTGAAATTCCACAAAACCAAAAGAGTATCCCTGTTGCCCAGTGGACCAAAGATTGAAAGCAATTGCAAAGAACTTATGTCAAGGGATGCAGAAATTTGTAGAAAATGATATTATTTTAACCATTCAGAGTATCTGAAACAAACCTTATTATGTCTAACTTGAATACCTCCTTGCTTGACTGGTCCAAATTTCTTGAACTCCACTTCAAGTGAAGCCACCGTCATGGTGACGGGCAAATTTCGAATGTAAATGGAGTGGCCTTCAACTGTGGGTATAATAAAATTAGAATACTAGAACATATGCTGTCAACAACTAAAAGAAAAAAGAAGCAAGAAGCTTTAGAGCCCAGTTGCATGAAGTAAACAGAATAATGCCAACAGTCCAAATCCAATGCTTTCTTATTTCACTTTAACGAGCAAGATTTGGACTCTCTTGAATTCTTATAAAGAAGCACATATTTTGAATTCACATAAAGGTAGAAAGTGTAATTCTAAGGAAAGACCACAATCCACAATATAACACACGCACAGCTAGGGACAAAAGCCTATACCTTCCTCATGAGTGCTGCTACTCTCAGGGCCATCAGTTCCTACAGGAGCTGATATCTCGGATGAAGGAGGCTTTTCTGACTTAATTGGTTGATTCTCAGTTTTCTTGGTGGTCACTTTCACAGTATTAGTAGGTACATAAACTTTAGACGGCCCTGAACCCCCTCTCGGCACTCTCACCTACGCAATAAAAAATCAAAAGATGAAAAACGGCAGTAAGTATCAAAGTGCAAATGCCCCTGACCAAAAGATCTTCGGATTTGCACTCACAATAGATGCATAAGATTTCTTTGGAGCATCCTCTAAAGCTAAAGAAGCTGATTCAACCATGGCAGAAGCATCAGTTTCAACTGCATAAGACTCTGATTCCACAACAGCCTCCTTTTCAGTCACTAATTGTCTTTCCTGGTCAGAAGGTTCATAGACTCCCTCAGAAATATTTTCATCCTCCTCCACATGAGAAGTTACCGGGTCTGAAGTAGGAGGATCAGGAACAGGAGTGTGATCTGGAAACAAAGAATGAAAAAAGTCAAGTAGGTTCTCATGAAAGAAATGAAAAAGAACACACTCCCACCACCAAAACAAGTACCTATACCTGGGATTGAGGGGGCTGCAGGGGCATCATCAATGCTGTTGATGGGATATTTCTCTAATACTTCACCATCGTCTACATACCTAAATACATCATTCAGAACAAAATATCCATTGTCTTGTGGAGCGAGAAAGAAAGATTGTGCAAATTTCCTTCGCAAGTTATCTTTTCCGGTTAAGCATCCAGTTACTAAGACAGTCACTCCTTCCTTATGAGAGTTCTGAGCGTCTGCAGTTTTTATTTCAGCCTTATAGTTCTTGTAATCCAAGGAAAGAATCTTCTGATTGATACCCTGCTCCAAGAAGACATAAATTCAAATTAAATATCCAATTATGGGTTTTAATGGAACCTCAGGGAAACTGCTAACTAGATTTTGACCACTTTTTCAAACAAAGGAGATTTAAACAAGACGGAGAAGATGACAAAATGAACTATGAGGTCTGGAGGTGCAAAAAGAAATTAACTACTTAATGAAATAAAGCAAAAGAATTCTCATGTTTTTGGCCCGTACTGTGAATCATTTTCAACATGTTATTGTGTTTGACATGTGTAGACATTTATGATTCAGCATGAATTGTACTAACAGCAGAAGAAATTTTCACATACGACATATCTGATAATCTGACATATAAAACTGCCACTTTTCTAATTACCCTTGGCATGGATTACTTCATGAGGTTAGACAACATTACAACAAACAACTTCTTAGACAACATCAATCCTCAAACAAATAAGTTGACACTACAGCTATCAGGCAATCAAACAATAGAATACAAAAGGCTTCACCAAGAAACTTACTTCCATGGTTGTTACAGATGTCATCACACCATTTGAATCTGGTCGGCTTAACACACTTGAATCCTGATAAAATCTAAAAACCAATTCGGGAGTACTGTGAAGAATGTGATAGTATTGCTCAACAAAAGCATTGCCAACCACTTGAGCACTTGGAGGACTGGCCGTATGTAAGGCCATTCTGCCAGATATTAACACAACAATATCAACACAACAATCTAGTTTTTCGTAACTGTGACAAAAAGGAAAGGCCTAGCACCAACCATACAATTCATTTAATTTCAAGCATTATAAGATATAACATAGCCCAAAGCCAAAAGGCAGGAAACAGAGTCTAGCACCTCTTGCACTCAAAAAAATGTAATACAATCACAAGTGACAACCTACAATGTGCTTTGACATAAAGACTTCAGAAAATTAGTACTTCGCAACAAGAATAGAGCTTCTCAGCTTGCTGGAAATACCACAGTCACATTCTCACAGGAACCCTAAAGATATTTAAGCATAAAAATACACCACACTGAACATTCATGCAGTTGGTGACTCTACGAACAAACAAGAAATAAATAAAGCTATAACATTTAGCACAACAAATATATAAACTTAAGATCTTCAAAGCAAGAACTGGTCGCTTCCACGATCCAAACAAGGAAAGCTCAAAACTAAACCCTTAAAACTCAAAACTAAAAACACCCATCTCAGATAATCATTAGATTGCTGATAAATGAGCAACATTGTCAGCTACAGTACAGTTAAAAAAAAAAAAGAATACCCATTACGAAACTAAACACAAACTCCTAATTTAAACACTACCCAATACAATGTCTGATCAAGGAAATCCAAATCATAACATTTAACAAAAACCCAGAAAAAAAAAATCACAGGCTACCATCTCATTGGTACATAAAAGAGAAGAAATGATTAGAAAATATGAACCAAATGTAGAAATAAAATAAAACAAAAGTAAGCTTGATCTGTGAAAGAATAAGCTAAAGGGAGTACCTTTGATGGAAATATTAAAGCTTTGAGATAGAGAGAATTGATAAGGTGGGAGAGTAAAGTGTGTTTGAAGAAGAACAAGACCAAGAACAAAGAGTTGGAGCACGCACGAAAATGGTAGAGCGAAAGCAACCCGTGAACTTCACTTGGGTCAGGGTGGTCAGGGTCAGGGTCTGTTTGTTAATAATGGTCCTTTTTTTGTGAAAGGTTGTTAATGGCCTTGTAAATTGTAATGCTGTTTTTTGGCTTATGCTTTAGATTCTGTTATGTTATTCTATTTCTAGGCTTGGATAATCTTAATCCAACACCATTATCTCTGTGCTTATTGTCGTAATACTGCCACTTTTTCCCCCTAATTTTATAGGGCAAAAGGTAAAAAGAAGGGGAATAGTGTTACATGAAGATTAGATAGAGAGCTGCAAACTGTGAATGGCTCTGGATCATTCAATGATGTATATTATATTATGTTATATTATATTACTACTAAAATATATTAATGTTATATTAATGATGTATAATGTTTGTTGTTATATTGTACTGTATTAATTTTTAATTATATTATATTCAATGTTATACTATATTGATTTTTTTGTAATTAATTTAAATTTTATATTTAGAAAATAATATTTATTAATACTTAAAAAACTAAATATCGAAATCTTAAATTTTAGAAATTTAACCTTTTTTTAGTATAAATGTTAAAAAAAATCATAATTTTTCATAAGATCGAAGCTTGTGGTCTTAAATTTTTGACATAGCATTTATTTTTCAATATTTTCTAAATATATAACATTTGGAATAAAGGGCAAAGCAAATAATTTAATCAAATAATATCTAAATAATATCACAACACAAATAATAGTTAAAATCTACAAGATTAGTTCAAAAGTCATCTTAACATGATAGAATAAAAGTTCCTATACATACCATAAGATAATTGCAAAATAATAAAGTGATACAATAGTTATAACATATTCACTAACAAAATCAAGTGTGATAAATAATTTAAGTAAGAGTTCTATAGTATATGTAATAATATTTTATATCATTATTTATACTACTATTAATTTTAAATTATTATTATTCAAAGTATTCATATTTAAATATTTACTATTAGTTATATTAAATTATTTTAAAATGATTAATTTTTATATATTAATTATTGTAATATAATAAAATAGTGTAATATTATGTTATATTTTATTTTTATATATTATTTAAGTATTTATTATTATTTATATTAACTTATTAAATATTAATCACTTTTATTTATTAATTATTATAATATAATTAAATAATACATAACTAATTAGGTATATTTTTAATATAATAAAATTAAAATATAATATAATATTATTGATTAATAAATTATAATTAGATAATTGTAATGTAAAAATAAAAGAAAAAAATAATATTATGTATTATTAGATTAAATTAAAAGGTGAGAAAAAAACTAATTCTGCAAGTGGTTTAAACACAGGGTTGCATTGCTATATAATAGGGGTTCCTTTAATCCCTTTCATTTTTAAGTTTTAACATCTTATTATATTTAGACTTGTAAATTTGAGTGGCAAAACATACAAGCGAATAAGAAAGTATTACTAAAAATATAAATGGTTAAAATTAAGTATTTAAAAAATAAAAATGATAGGGCAAAGGCAAACTAGAGAGAGGTATAAGGCGAACTTGTTAGGTAAATTATCAACTATGATTTAAAAGTAATTGATATTTGGATGGAGAAAAAAAATGATTTTCTTTTTGTTAAATTCAAACGTAGCTTTCATGCCTGTTTGGTATGGCTTATTTAATGCCTATAAGTACTTATTTAATCTAATAATTTCTTATCATAATTTTTGTTGTTATTTGATTATTTTTTTAGTAGAATTTTTAAAGCTTGAATAAGTCATTTCGTCTTTACTAGTAAAATCTCAAATTTTAAACTTTTAATAGTAGAGGTTGAAATTTTTTTTAAAATATTAAAATATTAAAATATCTTTTATTTATTTAACAATCTTATTTTATTCTTTTCATAACATGACTTTAAAAAACTTATCTATTAACGTAATTTCATAAATTGTTAATAAAAATCATTATTAACAACCAAACTACTAAAATTTTTGAAGTAAAAGCTTTACTTAAAAAGTTATACCAAAAGACCTTTCTCTTAGTCTACACTCCATAACCCTCTCCTCACTTTCTCTCTTTTTATTTTTTCTTTTTCTAACTTCCTAAATCTTTTTATTCACATTGAATGTTTTGCTCACAATCAATATGATAAAAGTGTACCTAAATCGTAGGGGTCTGATGAGGCTTTCTCAGGGGTGCCAATAGCACGACCCATATATGATAACAGGAAGGAGTTGGGCGCGGCGCGCAGGTTGGTTGAGGTTGAGCCCACTGGCTATCACACTCACATGGTTAGGAGAATGTTTCAGACAATTTTGTCAAGATCCTCTTTCATGAATGATTTCCAATTCTGTTAACCAAAAAATTTTTAAATTATCGCGTGCAGGGAAATTTATTTCACGTAGACATAATGTTTTTTCCAATTCCATTAACAAAAGAATTAGTGACGGGGCTGATGCACAAAAACAAGACCACAAGTCCAATTTTGTAAGTAATATATTTAATTCAGAACAAAAATGCTATTCAGTCTGTCAGTCGTCGTTCTCAGATTATCAAAATTGTATTCATCCAATGAGATAGATATATTATTATTATAGGGCAATTATTTTCTTTTTTGATTTTGTATTTTGTTGGGAGTGATTACGCGGAGGGACAGAAGACAATAACGGTGGTGGTGTATATAAGTGCTGACCTCCTGATTTTTACCGTGATATATAAAATATATAATTGATTGAAGAGCCACGAATGCATGAGGACAACGAGAAGAGGGACAGTAATAATTAATACTGGGAATATCATGAACATAATTAATATTTGGCTGCTTAGAAATTGTACATAAACAAGAGAAAATAATTAGTTGATACAGACATATGATTGCACATCTACTGATCTGCATTGTATAAATAAATATTGTTAAGGATATTGCGCCGAGGGCGTAGAGCGTATATTTTGTCATGCATTTGACATATATTAAATTGGGGGGGAACAACAGGATAAATAACTTATAACTCAGATATTAAACAACGGCACTAAGAAAACTTGATTTCTTTAAAAGGAAAAAAAAATTAATTATGGGGGAACGTTAATTAAGAAGCCCCCACCTTAGATTATGAATTAAACAACATGGTCTTTTAGGCCATGGTCAAACAAAGAAGCAAAATTGTCCATGTCTTGCTTCCCCAAAGCCAAACCAACCTCAACACCCCCATCCCATGTCTACTCTCAGCCGAAGAGACAGCTCCAGTGGTATCTATTGACACAATTTCGACCTTCTTCGGCCTGTCCATCAGTAGTGCTAGGGTTTTGTTCTTGTTCGTTTTCGTTAGGCTACTAACACACAATCTCTACCTTCTTCTTTGGCTTTAATTCCCCGACCTGAAATCCGTCCGGCAAATATCAAAACGGTTAGACCTGGCTGTCGAACTCGAAAGCACTCATGCTTGTACTTCTCGATCGTTGTACATGTCCCCCTTTAGCTCTTGGATCAATTTATCACTTAACTTTGAAGCCACCGCCTTTTTTGTTTTTTTTTTTTTTTTTTTTTTGGTGTGTTCCCAATCAAATCATTTGCATGCTTTGCAGCCATATCATGTCCACCAACACGTACAGTTACCAGATCGATCCCTTTGACTAAACAATTCTGCAACAGAAGAAATCAACGGCATATTTTCTTGAATGAAATCGGTTGTGTTAGTTTGCAACCCGAGTATGTTTCCCAACACAGTTACCAAAATGTATAATTAATAAGTGGAAGTATTGGATCCAGACGTTAACGTTTCTTATAATCCGCAGTGAACCCTACATCAAAATGTTTATCATAGTTACCTGCAGCAGATTCAGTTTTGGCTTTAGAGTTTAGCCAATAGTCATGCAAACAAACGCATAAGCTAATGTAAGCACAAAAGTCAAAGTCGATAAATGAATTTATTTTTGAACTTGAATTTGACTGACCGTTTCACGTCTTCCCTGAGTTTGTTAATATCTTCACGCGTGGTTCAACTCAGAGGAAGACTCAGACATTAATGGACAAACCTTGAAGCTTGGTTTGTTGTTGGGATTCAACTGAACACTTGTATATTCAATTGCACCGCATGGCTTGAAGACCATTCGATGACACGACAGTCCGGTTTTGTTCCTTATGAGGTTGAGGGAACTAGAGACAGTGGGAGGATTTACTTAATTAATTTGAGTTGAATTCAATAAATCCCAATTAAGAAAATGTAGTCCTTAAGTCGTCTTTCATATATATATTTATATAGAAAGAAGAGCTCGATCGGCGTTCTACTTCTACTTCTACAGAGGACGAGAACATGTCAAAATAGATAAGTCGCAAGTCAGTATTTTACTTTGAAGCCCAAGAAAAGCCCCCACTAACGCCCCCATCGTCGGCGTGGGTCCACTTTTTTTTTAAAAAATTTCTTTGACGCAACTCTGTCAAATAGAATATGGGCAGAGCCCGTACACTGCCGCCAGCTCAATGGGCTAACAATTGAAGCATAATTCCTTTGATGGCAAATTGGGCCTAGGGGCATAAAATGGTTTCTATCCATGTGATATTCGATAACACTTATTATAATTTATATTTATTTTAGTTAAACTTCATTAAAAGTTTTAAAATAATCTTTCTCTCTTAATCTATCTCATCTAATTCCTGATTTAGCATTATTGTAATTTATATTTTTTTTCATGCATCCACCATATAAGGCTTACGAAATCTATTTATAAAAAAAAATATTTTGATAACTTTTGTAATCATTCTCTCTTTTTTTTTCAAGATTTATCTATTAATTTCTCTTGTTAGGACTTTGTGCCCACTCAATTAATTGTTGGAGAAATTTACTTGTGGGGAATTACAAATGTAGAAAATTGCAGTAATAATGGTAGAACTTTATTGTGTAAAGTAAAATGTATTTACAACTCTTTATGTAGGAAGAAAATAGGTAAATTGCAAAAAGTATGTGAACTTTATTTTTTACACCTCTAGGATACAATGAAGCACTTAATTATTTGCTTGCATTTTGTATTGATGAAAGCAAACTAGACTACTCTTGAATGTTGCAAGCATGCCAAGAAACAATATATTGTTCCTGTAGAAAATAATATATTGAATATTTAATGCATAAAAAATAAGTGTTTTATGATAAAATTCGTTTTAAGAAAAAGGGATGAGAAAGAGTGACGTGAGATTATTATTTTCATGTCTAAATGGCCTAAACATGGCTTCTATTTATAAACATACTTATACCTCTCCATTTGGGTTGTCATCTTTCATGATACCGTTTCATTTATAGCCACTAGATTAAGATTTAATTTTAATCAATGGTTCAAATTGAATCATCACCATTTTAAATGAAATATTATCATAAAATGATGTATCTTTAAATTAAAAGATACTTCTTCTATAAACGACAATTAATGGATATATCTTTATAATAAGACACATCTTCTATAAAGCACAATTAATTTGAGATGTCCTTACAAGAGACATTATTTATTTTGAAAATTATTCCAACATTAATTTCTTCCGGCTACAATGGTTGATTCTTTTCTTACATTGTTTACATGATCATTAAACTTTTCATCATAAACTTTGTCAAAACTCTCCGGACGTTATTATATTCTTCAATGCCAAAAGGAAATTTTTTTTTCTTTTTTATTGCCATCTCGCTTGCATTCACCCAGTTCAAGAGAATAGTAAACATCATTATGGTAATTATAAATTTATTTATTGGAACTTTGGAAAATATATCAAAGGATATTTAACTTGGGTGTTTAATATAAATAGAGTGCAAAAATTAACGGGAAAAAAAAAATTTAACGTATGGGTTCATCATCCTCTATTGAGTACTGCAAACTAATTTTTTATATGATTATAAAAGTGGAATGTATAATATTTCAAAAGAGATAATTGTTTAAAAAGTTAAAAGAAATTAGACTATCTAAATAATATGTTAATATAAATTATCATGTAAGTATATTTAAAAGGTTTTTACTCCGTTAAGTATTATATATAAGGACAAAATAGACATTAACGTGAAAATTAATGGTGGAGACTGATAAAGAAAAAAATGGAGAATCAAATATTACTATTCTTTCTCTCTCCACCACATCATGACCACGACAGAAGATACTTAGAAGGCCTATGTTAGGGCCTTTTGAAAATGGCATATGCATGCGCGAATGCGATAGCCTGATTCGAGTCTTTTTCATTGTGTTGTATTTTCGTTGACATAATTTTTGTTCTCTAAGCAAGAATCCAATCTAATATATTTGAAGGGTCTTTGGTATGGGATGGTTGTTGTTTACAAACTTATTTGTTTTTGTTGTGCCTTTAAGAAAACATTTTGCAATTGACCAAATGATGATTGCTTATATCTTGAGCAATTCACAGCCAAAAGCATGCATCCAACGGTAAGTAATGTCGATCCACACACTCGGTTTGTATTTCAACTCTCATAAATCAGGCATCTAACTTTTTCATATTCTTTCACCGCTTTAGCTCTCACATGCTTGCCAGCCCGCCCTTCCGCATGCATTTTCTATCCTCCTATAATTTCCCTACGCATTGCTTTTTTTTATTTATTTTTTTAATTTTTTCATTTGTATACATGTTTTCTCAATCAAAACAGAAATTACACAGTGATTTTAAATTTGCAAGAATGAACAGAGGTTACAAAAACTAACATCGAATTAATATATACAACTTAATTACTACTATATGGCTTGGCTCTTGCTGCTTAATTAGTATCACCAATCACATATAGGTAGCGTTTATTTTTTTGTCTGAATTCTAAATGGATCTGAATTTTTCTAAAGTCTGAATGAGACTGAATACAAAAATCTGAATGTCATGCTTATTTTTCTTTTTTTAATATATGAATATAAGTGACATCTTATTTGTTTTTACAATAAAAAACATCTTAAACTTCCTTATTTGATATTTATATCCTTATAAACAGGGCTGGCTCTAGAGTATTAGGGGCCTTAGACAAAATTTTTTTATGAGCCTCCCTACATTAAGTAGCTTTAATACTCAAAGAAACATAAAACGTTCGAAATTTAATCAGTTTTTAATTATATATTGAATATTAACAATAAATAAGGTAATAAAAAATTTTAAAAAAGAAAAGTAATCAAGAAGATTTTTTTTTCAACTCCTTGAGATTATTATAAAATAAACTATTTTTTTCTTTTACTTCAAAAGTGAACAAATAAAAGTAATACTTTTCTTTATAGAGAAGACTGGAAAATTTTTTATAATGTTAAATAATTAAGATTTTTTAAAATAAATAAATAATTTTTTAATATTTTTCCAGGAAAAAATAATGAATTAATAGTTAATACTATTAATTATAGTTCTTTAACATTAATGTTATCAAATACAAAATTTGTGCAAAAAATTTTAATATTAAGATACTTATCAATTAAAGAGAGATCTAAAAAATAGGTTTTCTTATTATAACTATAAGTAAATTTTAAAAAAATAATTTGAGTATATTCAAAAAATAAAAAAGGTCTTCTAATATATGAGAACTAGAAAACCATAATGGAGCCTTTCTAAAATATAAAAATTAATAAAATTTTAGACTTCAGACATTTAACAAATGACCTCTTAAAGTGGGTGATAATTAATTAAGCCTCCATTTCTCCCAATTATCAATCATCGTGATGATCACTAATTTATGGTGATGGGTAGAAGAAGCCAGACATATCCATATAATCCATGTGAATGTGGTTCTTTCTTTAATTTGTTTCTCTCATTATAATTTTGTCTCTTACATTTGCATGCACATTTTTTAATGAGGCCATCCTTATTTTATTAAAGTGACAATGGCACTAACATATAAAAAATACAACTTTCAATGTATTAACAAATACAAAAATATAATTTTTTATTTATTGAAATTTTTATTTTTTGTATTTTAGTAACTTAAAAATGACGATGTCTTTATTAAAGAAGGATTAATATATAATTATTTTTCAGCAATGACATCTTGACTTGGTTAAAATAAGAATGCCATTAATAAATAAAACATATAAATTTTAATATATTAACATATAAAAAATATAATTTTTAATGCATTAAGGATGTAGAGATGTCCTTACATCTCTACATTATAATATACTTGCTTTGCCCCATGTGCACATATATAACTTTATCCTTTAGCTTTAATTTCTCTTTTTCACTTTTTCTTTTCTCCTACGGATTGCTGTTGCTTTAGTTGTTGCAGTCAGTTATATGCATCCGTTAATGTTAGCGCACCCCATGAATGAAGATAGAGATGATCAGAAACCGCATATATATCAAGGTCAATGGATGGGTAAAAAGCAAATTGATCAGAGAGCCAAAAAAAATGCTTTGCTTACAGCCACAATCTCAGTCTCAGTGAATTTAAGCAAAGTTTGGCGAGGATAGCGAAACTACTGTACTCTGTAGTATGTACATCGTACATGCATGTAATTATATAATTATGGAAAATTTATATCAAAATTTAAACTCCCCCAGTCGGCTTTGTATTTCTCTGTTTTTGTCTTTGTTACCACTTACCACTTACCACTTACCGCCTCTCGAACTCGAATATTAAGAGATCGAGAAGGGCAGTCTTTCTCTGGTTAGGAATTTTTAAATAAATAATTAAATAATTTCTCTACAGCTCTTTTGATACCTCGGGATCCGGACTTTGTGTAGGTAAAAGTCGTAACACTTCAATGCAGTTTGTTCTCTACTTTAGCTTGTTTATTGAATTCATGTTTTTTTTCCCCATATGATCAGTCTTATATTTTGTTTAGTATAAGATCGTATCAATATTGAACTGAATTCTTTTTTTTTTTCTCAAATATATAGCATTCAATTCAAATACATTTTCTAATATTGAATTAGGAGCAAACGGCTTAAAACTATTTCATTGGAATGGTTTTAGGCTACGCTTCATCTGTTAGTCTACAAAATGACTTCAAAATTAATTCTTTTTTTTTCTCTTTTTTTTGAAGGCTTCTACTCCCACGTCATGTCATATATTCATTAATTCCTTAAATCTCAAAAGTAAGTCATCAAGTAGTAAAGGAATGGTACATTTTAATTCGCATATAAATAGGATTCCTAAAAAAATCTAGGTCAGCTAAAATAAAATCGTCGATAAAAGCTCACAAATGTAAAACCCATATATAATGAGCCAGATTTACGATCTCAAAGAAAAGCTCAGGCCTAAGTCGGGCCTTTTATATATGTATATATACACACATTCTTTTAAAGAAATAGATTTTATAATATATGAAAAAAAAATCAAATTGACAAAAAAAAAAAAAAACAAAGCGCTTAAAACCTAAATCCTTAAAATTGCCTCCCCTCACTCCTCAGCCACTCTCACTGCTCTTTGCCTTTCTCATATGAATCACACTCATCCACCCGTACCAAGTGAAGCAATCAAGCAACAGCCAATAGCCGCCAGCAGCCACCTTCACTATCTTACATTGAATCAACGATTACAGCCACCATCGTTCATCACTAGTCGATTGCGTTAGATGGACGCAGCCATGCAAGCACAGCACACAATGCGGAAGCAACCGAGCAACACTAGCTGGGCGACACAATAACAACCAGTCGAACCCATAGCTGCAGCTAACTTGTGCGACGCAGCAGCAGTGACCCATTCCAGTGCCCATGCGACCTGAACTAGCAAACCATCACCAACTCATGATAGAATATTATGAGGTTATGGTTAAATTATTGAGAAATTCTGTATTGTAGACCAGCATGAGATTATGGTTTAGAAAATATTGTGTATTGTTAGAAACATATTATGAAATTATAATGTAGAAAATGTCATTTAGAGTTAGAAAAATATTATAATCAACTTTAATTTAAGTTTTTTGGACGGGTTGGGCTTGGGCTGAGCTTGGGGCGGACTTGGGCTTTCATAAGACTATTTTAGTATAATGGATAATATTGATAGGATGAGTTTATTTGAATTTACCAAATATTCATTACACACATTTACTTGTCATACCCATCATTAAAATTTAAAAAAATTGATTTTATTTAGTAAACCGGTTTTAACAACTATTATTTTTTGCTCAACTTTCTCAAGCTCCTGATGTTTATCGCTTCAATTATTTTTTGGATTTCAATATGTGTGTGTATATGAAAGATTGACTCTCTGTAAGTTTTTTTTTTTTCCAGAATGTATTGTTATAACTCATAAAACCCAGATTATTAAAATCACATTGAATAGGTACAAGTTGTCGCCCGCCGTTTATTTGCGGATCTCACAAAATCGTTTTCTTTGAATAAGTGAAAATTTTAATTAAGAAGAGAGAATGTACTATCCAAATCCTAAAAACTAAAGAGCTTATTAGCCAAATCCAAGAGGATATTTTCCAAGTATAAGTTCAAATCAAATCCAACTTCCTTCAATCTTTGTTGCATTAATGAGGTGCACATGAGAAAAAAAATAAAAAAGAACATACCTTTATGTTGCTGAATTTATATCATAATTGTTCGAATGCCCATTGAATGAAATAAGAACAATGCAAAAGAGTTCAATATAGGGGATTGCGAGGAGTAATCTTTTACAAATTAATTTAATCATATTTTCTTAACCAAAATTGTAATTTACAATTGGGACATTTTAGTAATAAATTTTTTATTTATTAAAGAATGGGTTTATTGAGTTTTTAGTAGTTCAAATATCCTCACTCATATTGGTATTAGTATTCACTACATTATATATCTCTGTAATAGAAATTAAACATCACATGCCACATTATTTAGGATAAAGAGTTAGATTAGGATACTCGCTTAATTTCAGCTCCCCTCAACTTTTGATTAGGATACTCACTTAATCTCAACTTTTGAAAATCTTAGTGCTAATGTATGATTAGAGATTAACTGTTTTTATCTTTTTTAGTAAATTTGAGATCAGATCATAAGAGAATCATATTTAAAAAGTTGTGATGTCTATCATTACTCTATTAAGCAAAGTAGCCGAGAAAAGAGAGTCGAAATCTTCTCCTAAAGATAACCAATTAATTAATTGCCGTATGCACTATACATGTAACCTAGCTGTAAAAATAAACAAAAATGTGAGCTAATGATTAATATTGAGAGTAATTAATTAGGAAGATAATATTGTGAAAGAAATCACTTGATGACTTTATATTCCATAAAATTGGCGAGGCAACATGCAATAAAAGGCATTAAAAATATTAATGCTTCAATTTCTTGGAAATTAATTAATTTCTTTACCATGAATCAATATATGGCCTTGTTCATCAATAATAATGTTCGTTTTTGTTTAAAGTGAATGTAAGATGTACATATATACACGTATATGTATAGTTTGATGTGCGATTTATTACCTGAAATTAAGTTGCTATTTACTCATTAAAAATTAGGATATCATGGGGGATAATTTAATAGCGGACACTGATGAGTGACTGGAATTTGGGGACCATTTTATATATGGAATTAATGGTACCACCAGTAGCAGCATTGCTTTGCTAAATTTGCTCAATCTGAATGTGAATGTGAATGTGAATGTATGGAGAGTACTGCGAGTGAAGCTTTCTACTGTTCTCTTCTGTCCTGATCTCTTGAGAGTTGAGATGCATGCCCAACAGCACCACCACCATCACATGATCATCTATCTAATCTATTGCTTTCTTTTATCAGACTTTTTAGAGAGAGATAAAGATATTGCAAAACCCTAAAAGTTGTTTCTTTGCCATCTCTTTCTTACTGCAAAACAACCAGTGATTTTTTTAATTAAGTCATCCAAGAAGCATCAGCTAAAAGTTAAAACACACAGAAGAAACCCTTCTCTCATTTCTTTCTCATACTCACTTTCTGAAACAAACTTATACGTGTTATTTGGTTTAACCTTTCTTGTACATGACACACACACACACACACTAATAATTACACTTTTTTTTTTGGGGTAAGAAAATAAAAAACAATAGTTTATTTTTTTATTGTTTAATTTCCCTTTCCTAATGTTGACATACATATTCTGAAAATCCAATTTCTTAATTTTTTTATTCTCTATCCTATTCATTAAGAAGGAAAATTGATGACCATATATGACAAAAATTCCTAGCTGGCTACACAAAATGAAATAAAAGTAAAATCTTTATTCCAGAACTTCTTTTCGGCTTCCTCATTATGGAGTATGGAATGGGTTGAAAAGTTTATACATGCCAAGTTTTCAAAGTGTAGCGCGTAAAGCATACACACACACTGAAGAGAAAATTTATTCTTTGCCTAATTCTTTCTGTTCCTCTACCTTTTGGTTGCATCTTTTACGGGATTCCACAGAAAACTCGACAAGAAAATAAGCTATAGGGGAACAAAGACGCTTCTCGAATGGAGGTTTTCAATCACTTGCCAGTTTAGCTACTAGAGCCGTGTTGCTTATGAAAAAGGTAGGTGGCTAGTTATAAAGAAAGGTTAGGGTTTTTGAAACTGGGATCCACAAATGACTTGAGACCTAATAATCAATCATTGGAGAAGAAGGCGATCAGGTAATGCTACATCTGAGATCCTTATCAAGGATGAAGAATTAAACTTCCATACGTCTCTATTTTTTTCTCAAATTGCCTTAAATGTCATTAAAAGAGTCATATTCCAGTGCATTTGCGGACTGTCAGGCTTTAGCTTCAACACAAGAGTTCAACTTGCTCCATGCATATGCATACATATCTCTGTAAGAAAAAGGTGTGTGGTCCTCGGGGGATATGATTTAAAGAAACGTTTGTTGGTCCCTCACCTATATGTCTTAAGTTGCTATCATACACATCATGATGAAAATGCTAGCTCCTAGAGTATAGACCACAGCTTTTCAAGCCCCTCGAATAGACTTATTACATCCCAATAGATTTCTCTTTTGTCTTCAAAATCCTTCTACCATGTGGGTTCTGATTGCAGTATCATCACTCTCTTTATTTTCTTTTTGTTTGACTTTGATTACATGCTCAATTTTTGATCACATGCTCAATTTTTTTTTATCACAAACTATATTTAATTTTCTTTCATTTAGAGTGTTTCCATCAGCCCAATTTATACTAGCTATGTATATAGTACCGTCATATCTATCACTTCTTTAATTAGGTAAGGATATATTGCTTGTCTAAGTACTGATTGTTGTGAAGGGTAAATCGATTGGTGCTGTAACTGATGGGATAATTTTGTTGCTGCCATTTTGAAAAATTGAATGGAGCCCTCCCAACTTCACTTAATTATGGTCATATACGTTTATATAATATTATATGAACATCTTTCTTAGTCCTATCCTATCCTAGGCGTGCATTTCATCGTCCCCCATGTGATAACTAGCTAGGGGATTTAGTTTGCAAAACCTTTTGTAGTTGTCGATAAAGCATGCCTTGCCACTTTATATATGTGCAGCTTATATGGTCCCGTGTTGAAATATATTTTATTTCTTTTGTTTGTGTTGAAGACATATATAATCTTAAACATAAGTTGATATCTCTCAAACTAAACCAGCTATATCTAATTGTGGCCTTAACAGAGGAAGATTAGCCCCTAATGATTCACGATCAAGGCAATGATTGATCAATATGCGTGATAGAAGAAAATGATAAGATTTATTAGGCTGACGGCGAGATGTTACACGTGGCAGCGTTAGTGCCATTGCTTTTTCCTCAATTAATTCTTCTGTGGAGCATGGTCGGTTGAATTCCGGCATCTTTTCTTTCTCAAATGCTCCAACTCCATCAGCAAGCTTATTCTCTGCCATCAATATCAAAATTCAACCTTAGCTTGAAAGACACCATATGCAGATTGTCTAGCTGAGCCCTAATAGCAAATTTTAGAAGGTGCTAAAATCAAAGGCGGCGCAGAATCCTCGTAACTTTCAACCACAGCCACATAATGCATCAAATTGTCTTCCATTCTTGTAAGTTCTCATGGTTTGAATTCTTTCTTCGAAAAGCATAACCTGTAGATACTAGAACTTTAGCCTTTACCACTATATATACGCGCGCGTGTTGTATACATATCTCTTCTGCTATATATAAGCATGTATTGCAGCTGTATAATAGAGCTGCCTCAATAATCACAACAGCTGTGATGCAGGTTTTCTGACCAGCTACATATAAATTAACAACTGAGAGTAGTTGATCGATCGATGCAACATCAAATTAGTTCTCTTGATTACTCCTCTCCCCCCCCCCCCCCCCTCCGGCCCTCTCTCCCTCTATATATGTATGTATGCGTGTCTGTGTTCCTTTTTTTTTAAATTAATTGTTCATACTCGTAATGTGTTTGACACTAATTGACACTTCTGTTTAATTTTATGTGAAGTTTCTAATTATTACTTTTCAGTTGTATAAGTTACTAGGTCTCTAATTTAATTAGGTATGTGTGTCTCTGTGTGTGTGTGTGTAGGGATCTAATAATTAATTTCTTTTCCTTTGTTCTCTTTTGTTTTCATAGATCAGGGAGAAGAAAAAAATTGTTGGGAACTACTTGAAGAAACTCGGAGAGTTGATTTCCTAGAATTTAAGGAACATTAATTTATAGTTTACATATCCAGCTGCATGTGCACCAAAAATAATGAAATTAGATCACATGAGATGATTACAAGCTCCAAAGAAGCAGTATGTTCTTCACAACAAGAAGGTAATACAGGCGAGGGCAAGATCATAATCACTAAAGCTTCATCAAGTTCAGCATGGCTAAGATTGAAGGATCCACGGATTGTACGCGTGTCTCGTGCTTTCGGAGGTAAAGACAGGCACAGTAAAGTTTGCACCATAAGAGGATTGAGAGACAGGAGAGTAAGGCTTTCTGTTCCCACAGCCATTCAGTTATATGATCTTCAGGACAGGCTTGGACTTAATCAACCAAGTAAGGCTGTTGATTGGTTGCTTAATGAGGCCAAGGATGAAATTGATGAACTCCCTCCTCTTCCAGCATCAATACCTCCTGAGAATTCTGGTCTAAATAACCATCATGAAGAAATTATTCTATCTTCTAATAGCAATGATGCAGCTGGTGGTGCTGGTTCTTCTCAAATATCTAATAAACAAGGCAGCTTCAGTATCAAAAATTGGGAAAGTGCAGATCCGAGATCAGTTAATGCTTGGAGTTCTGAAGAAGCTTTTTGGAGGGCTGCTGATTATAAGTCCAAATTAGCAACAGCAAATGCAAATAAAGAAAATTGGACTAAAGAAAGTGATCATCAATATCGAGAGAAAGTACAAGAAGCCTCATCATCAATCAACTTCTTACCTAGACGACCCTGTGCTACTTCTACTAATTCTTCCTTGCCACCACCAAGTGATAATCTGTTTAATAATGCAAATGCGTTGCCATTTGGTCCTTATTATCATTTGGAACCTTCTAATATTCCCTTCTCTCATCATCAGTACTTGGCAAGTCATGGACTAAATATTACATCCCAAACAGAAGACCTTCACAACTTTAATGTTGTGCAATTGCCATCCCCTTTATCCCTATCATCCGCAGCCGCAGCCGGCTCTCAGATTTTGGTATGTCCACCACCACTACCACCTGGAGCAGGAGCAGGAGCAAGACAACCATTAGTCTTCCCTTCACAAATCAATCACTTTCAAATGTTGAGCCCGACAAATTCATCACACAGTGTCTCTGCGAATTCTCTTTTCCAAACTACTCCACACACCATAAGACCCTTTCATTTGGGCATGACCTCTAGGTTTCTTCCTTCTCATGGCGGCACTTCTGATCAGTCGGATAAGGAGCAGGAGTTTCCTTCTAAATAACATGAAAGCACGCAGCTGTACTACAAGATGCACTCAAGGAAGGAAAAACAAAATAAATCCGGGCTGCTTTCCATTCAAGTGCAAGCATGCTTCCATATTTTTTTTTCTTTTTTTGCCTCGGAAGAGAGGAAAGGTACTCTTAAAATCAAGGTATTTAATTGTTTGAGCTTGATATGATTACTCTACTTCCCCCCATCAGCTACGAGACATGCAGACACTCTATTTTAAAACTATGGATATTTACAACTATAATTTTACGCTTGATCTTGTCATTTCTGGTCATCCGGTGACTGAAGATCAAGTTTGGACTCCTTTTAAGTTTGAGAATTGTTATAAAGAAATAACGATAATAAAATTAATAATAGAGCATGTGATGCTGTATGGATGGTTTCATTCTAGTGCCAAAACAATATATATTTTTCATATTTATACACGCAGACACGGTACATCTTTTTCATCACTTGAATGATAACAATGAAGGATACTTCTACACTGAAATTGTGCTCCTTTTGTTGCAACTGGGATTTGGTTAGTCCGAAATTTTTTTGATAGATAAAAATATGTGCTGGTTATTGAAGTGAAAGACGAACAAGATTATTTCGCAGCTTTAGTTGACTAGGAAATTATACCTTTGTTCTTGTTCCATTGTCATCATTTGCTTCATGCTTTAAGGCCTTACTTTCATGATATGTAGTCTCATGACATTTTATATTACTCTAATCTCTTTCTCTTTCTGTCAAGAACCATTAATTACAATTTGGAATACCCTATACCTATAGAGGGGGAGAAAATGTAGAAGGAGCAAAGCATGCATGTTCGGACTTTCCTTTCACAACGTTTTCTAAGTATTTGTAGTAGATACAGTCAATTGATTGAATATAGAGTTTGAGGACTCAATTATGAATGTAAGCACATTTTAAAACGTGGATTAGAGCCGGACTCCAATAATTTAAACTATTAAATTACATCTGGAAAGGGTTCAAATTCGTATTTTTAAATATACGGGCTATATGTGAGAATTTCTAGAGGTTAACTTTGTGAGGGAGGAATTGACTTGGTACCATGTGCACAAGGTCGAACTAGATAATGGAAGAATAGCAAGTTTTGAAGTAGGGTTAAAGGGCTCAATGAAAGCTGCATCAAGTGAAAAGATTGTTAGTGGTCCTTAATGAAAGTGAAAAAAACACAAGGAGAAGACAAGAAGCAAAGATACATAGATTTGGAAGTTTGTTTGTTTTTACGTACTGTTCCCACAAGCTTTTGAACTGAGGACCTCAAAGTTTCTTTGTCTCTCCACTATAAACAGTTGAGTGATGTTATACTTAGTTGGAATACTTAGTTTATATTCCAATTGATGTGTCATCAATAAAAATCCATTGATTGAATTAAAAATGATAAAACTCAATAACTATCTATAACTTGAATCATTAGATAGTGACATATCATTTGTCACATCAATTAGGATATAATGTTTGTATCCCAATTGAATAAGTATAGCATTATTGTAAATAGTTTTCTTAAATAATTAGGAATATTAATATTTCATCCTTATTTTATGTTATTGAAATTATTAATTTTGCCACTTGGCCTTTAGCCAAGTGGTAGCATGGATTCGAGTCCCCACGAATTCAATTCCCAATTAAGTATAATTGTGGAGTAAATTTGTAAAGTTTTTATCCCTTACATAATGCAAGTGGAGTAGAGACATTTTTCGTATGCATGCGACGCTTATTTGTCTTGACAAGCACTTCATAAAATCTCATGTAAAATCAGTTGCATATCGATTGTAAATATCAGTGTATATATCTGATGTATAACCAATACTCACAAAAAGAAATCATTAATTTCTAGGGTTAATTTGATTTCTGAAGACATTTTATCCCAATTAAGTAAGCATAGCATTATTGTACATAGTTTTCCTAAATAATTAGAAATATTAACATTTTAATCCTTATTTTGTGTTATTGAAAGCGTTAATTTAACTTCTAAAGATACCTATGAATGAGTGGAAGCAATTTTGAACTTCTTACAAGATTTACAGATCATTAGCTAGGAGTTAGCAGAAAAATATTTTCAACGAATCCAGTCTTATATGCAAATTCCATTTGTTTGAACATGCGTTATTGCAGCCTTAAACACGTGAAATCCTCACTCTGTGAATATGCCCGGATCAGTAGTTTGTATTCTATTCTCTATCCAATCTTTGTTCTAACTTCTAATCTTAATTAGTTACTAGCATCTAATCTCTATTACCATGATTTTGAACAATGTTAACCGTTTTGTGAGCATATACAAGACAACAAAACAAAAGAAATAGTTAGCAGTTTATTGTGTACTATATAATAAAAAAATAATATTACATATACTTGTAGATAATACATGCGCAAACAAATTTGCTCAATATAAAGTCCATTTCAGTAATTTGTATTCTTTTAATAGCTTAACACTAAGATTTATTAAGCTTATATGATTGATTTTAAAATTCAAAGCACTTTTAAAAACAAAGATTGACAAACATTTAATTGATTCTTTTCGTAATTGATTATTTCTACAGTACAATTAACCATAATTATTTTAAAAGTTATAATATTATTAAATTATTTCTAAACGACGAATGCCATGTCCTCTATGTCTACTCGCTGCGCAATCAATAATGAAAGTTGTTATAGTTTTCCCATTGTTTACACAGCTTTCATAATTATTTATGGTGAATTATGTATGGTTACTTCATGTGGGGTTGCCAACTAGTTTAGTTGTTAAAATCTTTTGAGTGGAAATAAGAGGTGTTATGCTGACTCGACTCATTGACATAAATGAATAGGACCCAAGCTAAGGATCCATATTTAATAGTATGTCATAATATAAATAGGATTAAATAATAAAAGTTTTAATTCTCGCCAAACTAGAATCCTATAAGATAAAAGATAAGTTTTATTGTTTATCTGTTATCGTGTCATTCTTGATCTCTAACTTAAGTGTTAAAGGATATATGCCAGTAATACCTACGGTGACCCCTGATGGAAAATTATTTTACAAGATCCCGACCATCAAGCTCTTCATTCTTAACAATGGTAGTTCTAAGGACGATAATCTCTCTCATAGCTCATTCCGCAAGTAGAATAACTCCTTCTCAACTTTTATTATTGGCCCAAATTTTGGTATTAACAAGAGGTTTGAGATTCAAATTCCCCTTTTATTGGTGGAAAGCGAATCAGATTTATTAGACTATAACCTAAAAAAAAAAAAAGCTTTACGCAACCATTAAATGATGTGAAAAAGAAAAAGTTGGTTTATATATAAGGGATAGAGAATAAATAGTTTAAATCCTTAGCACTAGTGTTTTGCTTGATATCATACATTTTTAAATACAAATTAAAAGAAGTATATGGTTGATGAATTATAATAATTTTTGTAAAAAGGGAGGGGTGGACAAAATAAAAATTAATTTTTTGGGTAACCTAATTAATTAATTATAATAATTTATTTAGAAAAAGTGTCTTAGATTCAATTTCATGTCGGTGACGACTTTGATAATTAATTAATATAAGGAAGACGATGACATATGAATAAAATAATATTAAAAGAAAAATCAACTAGTCAATTATATGAGGCTTAATTTATAAACATGAACTTACTATTAATTCATTTTTTAGCCCATTTTTCAAATTTATTTTTAATTTAAGATTTACTATACAAATCTAATTAACTTTGTTATAATATATATATATATATATTCAAATTCTGCCTTTTGATATCATTTTAATTAAGGATGAAACATAATATAAGAAAATTTTAAAATATTTAAGTCTAAAAAAAGTTGAGTAATAATATAAGTACAAACTTTTGTATAATTTTTTTTATACAAAATAATGTGATATGATTTAATTAATTAGATTAAATATCTCTTAATCAACATAAATTATTTTTATTATTTTATATTTTTATTTAATTAATAAATTAATATAAAATTAATTTGTACGGAATAAGATTATAAAAGAACTTGTCCCTATATCATTGCTCAAGAAAGTTTTCAAAGAAAATAAACTTTGGGCTGGTTAAAGGTAACGATAAAGGATAAAATAAAAAAAAAAAGCCCCCGGCGAGGATCGAACTCGCGACCTTTCGCTTACGAAGCGAACGCACTACCACTATGCTACGGAGGCATATTACAGTTCATTTTACATTTGTTTTAATTTTTATTATATCAAGCAACTGAGTCAAACAACTTCACTTCGCCGTCTATAAAAGTTATACCTCCGATAATCTCAACGCCAGCTTCCTTTATTTAGAGATTTTACCAGGGTTTTTATTTTAATTTACGTATTCTATGTTAAATGTCCTGCTTCGGAAAAATTCTACAATTCAAAAGTTTGAATTTTTTCTACAATTAGGGTTTTTCTTTTCGTTGATCTTGCCGAAGCTCTTTCTTTTTCTTTTTCTTTTTTTTTAAGCTCAATTTCGGCTCTTCAATGCTGGCGTTGCTAACAGTCGCTAGAAGTTAACTGGTAAGCATCGTTCTGCTCAGCTATTTTTTGGTTGATTTATCATTCCTTATGTTCGTACTTCTAGTTTGAATTTTTAGGGTTTAGATTTGGCGCAATATTCGATTAAAAGTTTTCTTTGGCAAATTTTTGTGTTAGAACGATCTCATTATAATAATGTTTTTTATCTTTTATCCGGGTTTCAATCAATGATGTGAAATGTGAAATGGAAGATTAAAAGTTTTTTTTTTTTTCACTAATTTTTTATTCTGTTTCCTTTTTGTAGGAACCTAAAATGGCAAAGATGGTAAAATAATGAGTACTGGGTGAACAATGCGAGAATTTGGAGATTATTTGAAAGGAATATTGCTTTTGCAAATATTACTAGGAGCTAAAAAGTGATATGAGGAGTTGAATATGAGCGATGGAGGTGGGGAGAGTGGAAGCAAGCACCAACAACCGCACACAAAGAGAAAATTTAGTGGTGATGACTTTTCCCAAGCAATTGCCAAGGTTGCTGTTGCTCAAATATGTGAGAGGGTGGGTTTTCAGACTTTTCAACAATCTGCGCTTGGGAAACTGGCTGACATTGCAGTTCGATACATACATAGTGTAGGAAAGGCTGCAAGCTTTTATGCTAATTTATCTGGTAGAGCAGAGGGTAATGTTTTTGATATCTTTCAAGGGTTAGAAGATTTGGGATTAGACCAAGGCTTTTCAGGTGCTTCTGATATTAATCATTGTCTTGCAAGTTCAGGTATTGTTCGGGAGCTCATTCGGTATGCTAATGAGGCT
This sequence comes from Luvunga scandens, assembly GCA_030449905.1. NCBI lineage: Eukaryota > Viridiplantae > Streptophyta > Magnoliopsida > Sapindales > Rutaceae > Luvunga > Luvunga scandens. The sequence continues at coordinate 9,537,608 of JASUUG010001265.1, forward strand.
ACAGATGTCCAGTTTGCATATGCCATACCCCATTTTCCGGTCATTAAAGATTGCAAGCCAAAGTCTAGCTTTTTGGAGATTGGGGAGGAGCCTCCTATTGAAGATATTCCAGCCTGGTTGCCTGCTTTCCCAGATCCTCAGACTTACTTTGAGTCTCCCAGTCAGAATGAGAGAGTAAGTGATTCTCACACAGAAAAGATTGAACTGGGAAGGCAGCAGAGAAAGATGGAAATGTCTATGGTGAATTTGCAGCGTCGGTTTTCTGGATCTGGTCCATCCTCATTTGTCCATGGAGATAATTCCAAGGAAAAAAAGACCGTGGAAAGTAATCCATTTCTTTCTGCACCTTTACATTTTGCAGAGAAAGAAGTATCTTCTGTGGTTCTTCCAGCTAAGCTTTCAAAGGAAATAGCTTTGCAAAATCCTGTTGCGGAAAAGCATGTGGTGGGTAATCATATTTCAGTGACGGAGACGTTTGCTCCAGATCTTGAAGCGATGAAGAATAGGTTCTGTGAATCCAGGGAGGAACAGAAAAATGTTCAATTGGACAAGAGGCCTCCAGTGCAATTTAAGATTGGAGTTGGAAAGAAGTCCTCAGTTAAGCCACTAAAATCTGGTCCACAGAACATGGATACTGGCAAATTCAATCCATGGTTTTGCAAGGAGAATGAGAATGACGAAAGAAAGGGTGACCTGAATATATTCTGAAAGATTCTATGGATAACTCACAGGAGCTGGCTCAGATGTAAAATATTTTAGTTTGATTAGAGTTGTATACTTGCCAATGAAACTGACAGCAGAAGCTGGTTCCATTGTAGTCAACATGAGGGGCATATGATTTGCAAACTGCTAAGATGGAATGTTATCACTCTTACATGTTTTTGAGGTAGGTGTATGTCAGTTGCCATGATAAACCATCTCTGTGATTCTTTTTAATTGAATTCTTGTATCTTCTTTTATGATCAGATACCAAATGGTTACTTGGCTATCTCCACTTCTCCCTCTTTCTGTTGATCTGTTCTTTCCTCTGCAGTTGTATAATGTTCAGATTGTAATTGGATCTTTCTACACGTAATATAGTGTTAAACTTTTGTTAATAAAGGCCAGGTATTTGATTATCAGTGACTTGTTTTATGAATGTGCTAAAGTAGGATATATTTACCATCATCTTCTAGGCCTCATTAAATTTTCTTTGTTAACTTTATGCATTTCCTTACTGTTAAAGAAAACTGAAAGAGAAAAATATTATTTACACTGCTTGAATATTTTATGCCAACAGTATGTTAAAATAGGATTACAATCATTTTAAAATAGGTTCATCATGATCAATATGAAAAGATTAAAAACTCAGGATTGCATCTGTGAAATGGAAAGATTTGGAGCCGTGGTATATCTTAATTGTATAAGTGTTGGATCATAATCCATGTACTTGTTTCTCTGAGAGTCACTTTCATTAGGGGAATCTTGGATATGTTGGCAACTTTAGAAAGAGATTATGAGATTTGGATTCAGTGTTGATCTTATTTTTGTGCTGACCTTTTAGAAATATTTGATTGGTACTTATCGGATAAGAATATATAAATAATTATATCTTCGCCATATTTTGTTATAAATGAATGTATGACAGAACATTATGGAAAGGTAAGCGCATAAGGATCAGCATTGGATCCAAATTCAAGAGGGAGGGAGACAGAGAATTTTATTTTTCAAAGGCTCTTCAATCTTTTATCAGATTAATGATTACACATTTGCAAAAACTTTCGAAATAAATGATTTTACTCTTCAAGATTTATATATTGTGAATATCGATTGTGGAGGCTTTACTCAATCCTGATGACAGAGATGTCCTAGTTTTGTGGGATTTCTTGACTAACAACTTTCAAGCTTTATTCCTAGTTGCTGGATGTGACAATAATTTGAAGCAATGCTATGTTTACCGATCACAGTTACCCTTCAATTGTAAAATTGTGTTTATTAATCTCCCTTTGGTGATTAAGAATTAGTTTGAATACAATTGAAGCGAGGATGACTTTTAATGTGAATTCTGGTAATTGAAGCCTATCTTAGTGTATAAATCAAATGAATCTATTGGTGTAATTTTTGAAATTGTTTGTTAATACATTCACTTGTTGAAGTTTTCACTTACCAGGCGTTTGTCACTAGTCACAAAAAATTAGGAATAATATAAATGTATCTCAGTAATGAAACTGGGTATTTGTTGTTGTTTTCTATTTCGGAATAGTTCAGGTCATTGTCTCATTCCATGGGATCTCTCTGTTACATTGTTATTGAATAACTTGGGAATTACATGCTGCTCTGTTATGGTTTTACACATTTGATGAAAAGTGTTGAACAACTTAAATTTCTGATCTGTCAGATGTGAAGAATCAGCTTCTGCGGAATGCCGTGGGTCATTTATTAAAGTCAAATTTCTCTATAACGTTCATCAGTTTAACTACCTGAATTCTGGTAATTATCTTTAAATTTTGATCTCTCCATGATATGTGGAATTGTACTGAATAACCTTGGAATTAGTTACCATCCTATTACTAGGTTTTACTTATTTGATGAAAGTTGTTGAACAATGTAAAGATATTATAACTGTTGTGTCTGATATCTTGATGCATCATATTTTTGATACATTATCAACATAAACTTTCTCCACAGTATTTCCTTTTTGAGAACATTTGCATGTAAGCATCTTATCTTGATGTTTATTTAAGTAGTCATCATCATACAGAAAAGTAAAAATGTTTGATATATGTAGCAAGCATATAAAATTGTTTTGACCTCAAAATATAATGATTTGGGTTAATGTTTTCATCATTCAAGTTATTTGTACTCTGCAACAAATTACTTTCTTCCACTCTATGCTGTCAACTGTTATTCTTGCATGGGTTGGACTTCTGACCTCTCCCTCTATGGTGAATAGTTTCAGTTTAATTACAAAGGTCCAGTGGTAATGTTGCATCTAAATTTTGAGCTTACTGAAGCCTCCTACGCTTTTCTGATGTCATTAAATATAAATTGAAACCCATTTACAGCAATTGTGCTCTTTGTGTTAAATCTACTTGTCAATGGTATAAAAAGGGGAAAGGGTAACATTTTACTGATGTGATTAAGGAATGTTGTAACAATATTTTTGTGCATCTTCTACAGAATATATGAAGATTGTGGATGTATGACTGTTTTGTGTAGTTGTTATAGCCAGAAGAAAATGATTTAGTTGTTGCAGATTTTTATTTTTTTAATTTTTTTTAGAAGTAGTAACAGAAAGGGTTTTCGATCCTGTTACACTGTAATAAGACAAGCATAGCTGGAATAAAACCTTCTGAGAGGGTATACTTGCTTTTACATTTTCTTTTTCTGGCACTTAATTGCATTTACATTTAATTACATGTATGCTATAAGAAAATATTAGAGATATACATTGTTAAATCAGGCTCAATCTGCACCCTAGGATTATTGTGAGTTTCCCCTAAATGACAAGAAATAAATTTAAAAAGACCAGTCTTTCCCCTCAAATTAGAAAGTGGGATAGAGAAATGAGGTAATTTAAGTATCTAGCTGAAAAATATTACATGACAAACACTACTTGGAAAAAAGCTGCCTGCAATGCCTACCAGGGTGGCCTCGCAGACTCGCTGTCTCATCACGTACAATCTCGCTTATCAAGTCTTTGAAGATCAATCGCTCAACATCCAAGACTAACCATGAAATTTCACTCGAACAATTTGTCCAATCTGTTGATCCATGCTTCAGATCATTCCATATGATGCTTGTCATACTGTCATCGTCACCGTCTAAGTTGCAGTTAGAGTTGTTAGCTTGTAGGCAATCTACCTCTGAACACAAATCTCTCAGAAGTTGTTCTCTGCCTGACCTTCCCCGAGCCAGCTTACTTGGTGAGGACCACTTCTTGGAAGACTCTTGCAACACTAATTTGTGGACTAGAATCTCACTAACAGCATCGAATACGAGTTTCCTCTGTGCTTTCTCAGTGGTAGGTTCTGCATGGGTAATCTTCTTACCTTTGTGCAAATCATTTGGAAGCCTGATGCATGCCTTGGTTTGCTCCAGGATGAAAAACAAGTTAGGATTGATTAATTGACCAGATGGGTTGAGCTTGATCGTCATGAAGTCAGATTCAAAATCTCTGAGGAAACCTGATGCTAACAATATTTCTGAAATGTATCTGTGGTTTGGATCTGTGCTTTCAAAATTGGGTGCAATTTCATCAATGATAGATTTCTCATGTGTGGGGTTGATATGTATACCATTCTGATCCGAGTGCTTCATGTTTTGTAGCTTATTATAATCATTCTCAGAGCTGGAGCAGGGTTTCCTGCAGTTGGCTATGTGATTTAAATCCACTGGGCTCCTCTCTGCCTCATCATCTGTGGCTTGAAAATGAAAAGAAAATCAATACATGAAGGACCCAGACCCTTCATCAAAAGCTGCTGTGAGAGTTGGCTCCCTTTTTTTCATTCTTCTCATCATTTGCCTGCGTTACCAGTCCACAACTCCTAATTTCTGTCTTTAATAATTTTCCTAATATTTTGTATCTTAGTTTGGTATGAACTAAAGTGTGAACTTAAAAGTCTATTGTCATTAATAGATATGATCTACCATACTATTTCGTATCATTCTAAATTTTCTTCAATACTCTCCGGTATTATGACACGAGAACTTACATGGGTGTATTGCGCTGGTATGATCCACGTAACATTTAAATCTTTGGTCTTTTTTATTGCTTTATATGCATAAGTTAATCAATTTTTTTTCCATTCTTGCTGTTAAGATTGAAAAGGTGTTATCTGCTAGTGGTTGAAGCATAAAGAAGGAACCTACAGCATTACTAAGTTGGGAGCTCAGGTTATCATTCAGGCAAGCAACTATTATTTCCTGTAATGGTTGCTTGCAAAATAACTGTTTTCAATTTATGGTTTTTCTGGTGGATATAAAAAGTGTCAATCAACTAATTTTCTATGATTTAGTGAACACATCGATCAATATGGCTAGCGTTTTACAATTTATTCTTAATATAGTAAATATAATGTCTGGAAAAGGTTCACCTGTAAAGGCATGTGATATCTTTTTCACAGGAGATGGTGGTTCATCTCTGTAGAATGTTGCATCAAGAACAGAAACAGGACTTGGTTGTTCCGGTCCTGCTATTCCAGGTTCTGCAGTTGATTTGTCTCCAATATACCCTGCTGCTGGATGCTGAATGAGAGGGGGAAGAAATTAAAATAAAGGCTGTTAATAAGATGACACAAATAATAATTGAATGTGTAAGAGTAATTACAGTTACTGATTGGCCATGTTGCAGGAAGAAAGCACCAGAGATCTTATCAGATCTATCAGTGCTTGGGACTTCAGTGCCAACATAGGAGCCCAAGCTGATATAGCTCCCAGATCGCAGAGAACTGGCATCACCTTGGTGAGTCAAATATCTCACGTCTACACTGATATCACTCAATTGGTCATCACCCTGCCCTAAATGTTGAGATTTGAATCTGGATTGTCTCTGCAGAGAACCTGATTCCATATGTTGCCTTCTGGACCTGCTCAAATCAGAGGATGGTGTTCTGGAATGAGATTGGTTCTCCAATTTGAGTCCCTTATGTTCTAGTCTTGGGTTCCATGATTCAGAACACTTCCTTGAATTGGTTTTTCCAGTTTTAGGGTGAGAACTCTTTGATCTTTGTCCCAATCTTAAACTTTTGGCACTGGTATCCCTATTTGTGAGGTGAATGGGTTGGCTGGAAGGGTCCTCAAGGTAATTGCTTCTTTGAGTTGGATCTTTAGTTCGCTTCTTGACAGATTCCTTTCTGCCAGCTGCATGGTCACCAATGCAGAGTCTTTGGAGACCTGATAAAATCTCGTTTTGAATTGCCGAGGAAGCAGGATTTCTGGTTTTTTCAATGGATTTAGCTGCTTTCATAACCACAATCGGAGATCTGAAACTTTTTGGAGAACAAATTCTTTTAGTTTTGATTGAAGTTGGGTTGCCTCTTTTTAGGTTATCGGAATTTGCTAATATTGAGCTTGGATCAACTCTGTTGTTATCTTCAGTTTGGGACGCAAAGCTAGAAGCTTGATCCTCTTCTCTGCTTTCTAAGACCTCTTTAGTCTTCTGCATTGCTTCAAGGATTTGTTTAAGAGCTCTAAGATCTTTTCCGGATTTCTTGAACTCAAGTTGTGCCAACCTTTTCTCAATTTCACCATAAACAGAAAGAGAGGAGTTTGAGGCCCTGGTTGGAGTTTCTTGGCTCAGGGAAGCTGGTGTTTGACCTTTACTCCCTTCTTGCTGCTTCCATGGAGCAGGTTCTATTGGAAACTTTGAGCTTGAGGTGGGCTTCTTTACAGAATTGGCATTTTTTATTCGGGGTGAGACAGGTTCCTTGATAGAATTTCTTGTGGAGCCAGATGTTTGATTTTGCTTGTTTTCTAGAGTTGTCTTTGATAATCCTGAAATGGCATCAAATTGTACATCTGGGAAGCTTTCACTTTGATTTGGCTCATTCGTGTTGGTTGACATGGAATCTGGGAAAGCTTCCAATCCCATCAACTTTGCTACCAGCCTTGATGGTCGTTTGTTACTTCCTGGTTCTTGCTGTTGGTTCAAGATACTGCTATTCCCATTGATTCTCTGCATATCCCCTAGGAGATAATTTGATTTCATTTCCGTGGTAGAACCCCTCATGGAGTGCACTTTACTGTCCAGGGATAGCCTTGGGAGCTCTTTGAGCTTTATGGTGGATTTAATTGATTCTCGTGATTCTTGTCCATCATAAGAGAACCGAGGAGCATCCTTTGCTGCAAATCCATCTTTCTGTTCATTGGTACTCCACGGTGCTTCTCGAAGTTTTGCAAGAACCCGAAATGATTCAATTTGACTTGAATCTCTGGACTTGAACGATTTTGGCTGCTGCAAAGGCCTTGGAGAATCCATGTATTTCAAGGTTTGGCCCCCAGCATTGTCTTTGGTTGCACTCCTAATTGATATCTCCCTTGCTTCTCTGTACATGGAGTCCTTGACAACATCTCGAAAATCAACAGGTTGACGGCTTAATTGCAAAGAATTCTTTGGTTGGGAAATTGGTATGTCCCGAGTGGGGGTTCCAGGGACATTTTCTGGGGCATATGAAGATGGTTGTGGGTGAGATTGTTTGGCGTCTATGGATGAGAGACTAGATGAACAAGAGGAAGATGAGAAAGAGGTTATTGATGATTCAGTGGAAGTCCTCTGGTTCTCTTTCATGGCCTTCTTCTGATTCTTTTCCTGCAAGTATTAGTTGCATTAGCTTAAGCTTATAGTTAGTTGAATTCAATTCATAGATAGATATCTTATTTTCCAGAAATTTGAGTAGTAAAATTCTTACTGTTGGTGGGGGTCGTTGTAATGCAGTGTTGTGTTTTTTCCTTCCATGACCTTGCCCTCCTGAAGAAGCTGGAGCAAATTTGATGTGAGATGTTGAACTTTCAAAATGTCCAATAGTTAACATCATGAAACATATATCCATCTATGTATACAAATGTGTGTGTGTATTAGAGGAATTAATTTAACACAATTGTAACCTCCTGGAAACTGTGTTTGGTTTAAAAATCGAAGTAACTTGACAGATTATATATATATATATATATTCGTACGTCATGATACCTGGAGGGGGAGGAAGCTGCTGACTTTTGTGATTGTGATTGTGGTTATGGTGGTGAGTGCGTCGGCCACTGAGGCAATGGTGGCGGTCAAAGATCTGGAAAATGCCACTCATGCATCCAATTTGCTTCTGCAGATCTGGGTTTTCACCTGATAAGGAATGTAGAAGCTTTGCGGACATCTTCCTCACTTCTCAACACCTAATAGCAAGAAATGGGTACTAGTTATGGTGACATTACTTTTTCAGCATCCATCTCTGACTCGGAGAACAAATGATAAATCCCTAGGGAAATTAACCCAGATGATCATGATATATATTGATTTTTGAATTGTTTTAAAAAAAATTGAAGGGAAGAGAATATACAATAAATAACTCGAACATCATACATTGACATAAAACCATCCGAGGGCATCCTGTTCGCTGTGTTCATGGCAACTTTAACATCAACTATTAGTCCTGTATGTAGTGTAGGTGCTAGCTAGGTTATTTATTTGTATGCAAAAGTTCTATCTTTTTCTTATTTTGGGTAATAAGCACTGTTAGAGCAGCCAAGCAGCTAGGCTTTATCTTTTAGAGTTCAGGGCTGAGCTTCAGTAGTAGTTGTGTTTTCAGATAATTTTAATGAATGGAATGGCACAAGAGAATGAAAGAGCAGATATTCTTAAAGAGAAAAAGAGAGATGCTCAGACACACAGAGAGAGGCAGGCCCACCCCCAACATAATAAAATCTTTAACAATGAAAATAAAACATTTGTCTTTAAATTTCACAGAATAAGGCAGACAATATCTTCTGCAAAAGCCAAAAGCAACCAAAATGATGAAATGGGGATGGATGGGTGCTACTTCTGTGTGCTGGGTGAATTAAGGGAAGAGAAAGAACGAAAAGATACAGGGACTGGGGACCAACACCAACAAGAAAACAGTTAAGAATTACCAAAAGCCAAGCCAAGACAAGCCAGCGCCCACCTTCTAAGGACAGGATAGTGTAATGAAAATGAAAATACTGCCAGGAAGTATTTTTTGCAGACCCAAGAAGAGATGTTTTTTGGGTTTCCTCACTCACTCACACAAACAAATGAAGTATTTGTCTTTTGGCTCTCTCTAGGAGAGGCAGCGCCAGCAGCAGCAAGAATGCTAGAGGCTACAAACAATAATAATTGTAATACAGGACCATTTTATAACAATATTTGCATCGCATGTGAACATCTCAATCAACAGTGAATTAATGATCGGAATAAAGATTGATTTTTTTAAATGATGATCAGAAAATAAAGAGTTGAGGAAGGAGATGAGAATGTAAGTGATGATGATTATGATTAGATCAGCTAAGAGAATAGAAGGTCATATTTCTCCCACTTCCCTTGCCTTGCCTTCCCTTCCCTTCCTTTCTATGTGGACAAAAATAATAATAATAATAATGTTTGTGGGTCTGAAAATCTGGACCTCTCTCACCTACATGCGCATGTGGAGTTTGTCAGCTCAGCAAGTGCATGAAAATGAATAATAATTATTATTATTAATATGATAGAAAGAAACACCCTATTGTTACTTTTATCTTTTATTTTGTAATTTTTTTTTTTTTTTTAAAATAAAGCTGAAGGTGGATTTGTGTACTGGAAAGCCTGCTAACCATCTCTCTTTTTTCTTAGCACCTTCTCCACCAATCCCCACACCCTCCTTAGCCCTTACTCTCATCTCACAGTTTTACACCACTACTGACTAGCGACTACCTCCCTCCATTAGTCATTAGGTTCCCTTATCAAACTTTTTCAGCTCTTTTGTTCTCATTTAATTCCTCGTTTCTTACCCTTGTAAATTAAGCTGGAATCCATCCATGGGCGGGGACGCTGTTTACCAAACAACGTTCTAACTGTAGTCATTCTTTGTTACTTCTCATTTAATGTTCTGTGTTAATACACCATAATTAGTTTATTACTAATCTTACATTATCAGTTTTACATTTACGTTCATGTAGTCATGTTATTCCTTAACGTTCTTATCAATATTGATATAATCAGAATTTTCTAATAGCATTGTACGACAAAGCATTTACGTTTTCTAGAGTATATAATTAAGGAACAAAATCTTCACATATCTCCTTATAAGATTGATCTTTAGGTAATTAATTCGATGGGTTTTGACGAGGTAAAGAGAGTTGTCCAATAAAACCTATGTAAAATCTTATGAGTCTCGCACTCCATAAAGAGAGGAACATTAGTAGCCCACCTGATTAGTACTCTTAAATAAAATAAAGGTGGCCAACAAGTCAGGCATGCGGCACGGCACTTACATGGTTTCAGGCTTAAAATTTTAGGTACGTGAGCTTTAAAAACACAACACAATTAGCTATAGTTTAAAGCACAGCACGCAAAAAAACACATAATAATCACGCTTCGTTGGTGGGCTAACATGCGGCCCATGAGTTGTTGATAGCACATGGGTCAAAATATATTAAAATAAATTTTCTTAATAAAAAGTAAAATAAAATGTTATGATTTTACAAATATTTTGAAATTAAAATTTTAATATATTTTACTAAATTAATTTAAGTCTTAGTTTTAAAAAAAATTCTAATTTTTTATGTTTATCATTTATTAAATGAATGAATAAATAAATATCATGATTTTAATAAATAAAATTATAAATATCATGATTTTATAAATGATATATCAAAACTTTATGACATTAATCATTACTATGATCTATAAATTAAATTTATGTATTGTTGTGTTATAATTGGTGATTGTGAAATTAAATATTTAAATATATAGTTGTGAAATTGTGATAAACTGATAATAAAATATTAATTATTTTCTTAATAGTTAATAAAAATTATATTATTGTTGTTGTTGTTGTTATTATTATTATTATAAGATGATAATGATGATGATGATGATTAGTAGAAGATGGGCTTAAAAAGATATACTAGACACGTGCGCTTTAAAAAGCACATGAGCTTGAAAGGAAAAAAAAGATTGATAGGTCTTTTTTGGGCATGCCCATGGCACGGCCTGAGCACCGCACGTGTGAGCTCATGCAATAGGTCATGCTAGGCTTAAAAAAAAGTTGGGCATGGCACTACACAGCCCACCAATTTGCCGTGAGCCCTCATGGGTCGTGGTGCCGGCATGGCCTGTTGGCCATCTTTACTCTAACATTTGACTACAACAGCAAATAAGCATGCTTGCTTTGGGTTTATATGCCACATGTGCAGTACATCATCTATAAAGCATGCTTTGGTTTGATGATTCTTCATAAATAATAAGTAAATTAATTACATTATCTCACTAATTAATAAATAAATGTCATATCAGTTGAGATTAAATTTTAAGATAAAATTTTGAGATATGTATAATACTGCTTAAAATTTTAAAATCCTTTTGGGTTAAAGGTGAAAGAGTATGTATGTGTATGCAACATGCCATTCCTTTACTACAACTTTGGATATTGGTTTATATTCTAAGTACGAATTCTTGTATATTATTAAAGGCATGCACAATTTACAAAATGAGAATTAGAGATTAATACAATACTAATTTGCATCAAAATAAAATAAGATAATACAGCAATCTTTTGGAGAAAAATGTACAAAACATAACAAGCATATATAATTAGTGCATGCATGCCATTTAAATCGGTTGCCCTGTGTGTGTTTGTGTTTGGTGATACATATGTAGTTATAAGTATGAAGGTCAAGATGGTTAATTATCAAAGTGGAATTAAAAGTTTATCATTACTTTTCAGTATATATAGTCATCGACTTCGAGTGAAAGCATCTTTAATTTGTTAAAGTGAGGATACACACTAAAATATAAAAGCATAAATTTTAATACATTAGAAACTGTATTTTTTATCTGTTAGTATATTGAAATTTGTATTTTTTTATCTATTAGTAACATTCTTACTTTATTAAAATGAGGATATCCTCACTACAGAAAATTTTTATATATGTATATATATTACGCTGAAAGTAACACAAAGCTATACATACTATTGCATACCATTATCCGAAGCCATAATCTTTCGTGCGATAAAATCTAATGTAACAATAATTCCATGCAAGTGAAATCTCATTAAAGTAGAAAAATTGAAAATTGAGTTTTAGTTGATAATTTAATTATAATAATTAGCTAGCTAGAATCGGTCATATATTCAGACTATCTAAACCAAAGAGCATCGCGTGCTATATATATGCAGGTTCCTACTCTGCCTATGGCTTTCAATAAAATATTGAATTTTCATCGTTCTTAATTTTGGTTTGTTCAAGCAAAATGAGGAAAATTTTACCCCAACAAATTAGCATTACTGTCTTTATATATATATATATATATAATTCGAACTTTGAAACTTTAGTTAATTATTACTGCTCCTTTTCAATCTCAATATCTATATGAGATTCACATCCTCATATAGTGGAAATAAAATATCAGTTAGCTTATTGGAAATAATGTACAATTTGTTGTTGACTTGCAATTAAAAACCCATTAATTAGTAAGCTAATATTGAGATGGTGATATATGGTGGGTGACTAGGGTATGAGTGGGGGGCCTTATGTGGCAATTATGGTGGGGCGATGGGGTGAATGCCTATTGGAACCTTGTTTAATTAGAACTAAGAAGATAATGATGATGAAGATGGAAAGTATTATTGGTCCCTGCTGCCCAATGAAGCTATGGCAACCCTCATGTGATTTTCTCACTTTATGCATGTGGTTATGCTCCCCCTTTTCCAATTTCAACCATCTCTGTCAGCCCACTTTCATTGACATTGCATGTGTCTAATAACTAATTCTCTATCATTACTATTATATTTTAGGGTTTCGGACCAGAATTCCATGCAAAGCAAAATATATATATATATATATATATATAATTCTAAATCCTTAACATTGTCCATCATTTTCATTAATTAATGCATGTAATTAATTAACTTTCTTCTTGGAAAATTGATTTTTGAGTTGGTCAGAACAGATTTATCATTTTAACAAAATTAGTTGTCAAAGTATTTGTGTTATGCGCGTGGTAAGCATTGGGTTCTATAATTAGTTTGTGTGGCCATAAAACAAGGGGAAGGGATGATCTCATACTTTGATACATGTTAAAGATTAATTAATACACATTCAATATGATGATACATATAACTGTAGGGGTAAGTCAAGATTCCATCTTTACCTGCATTTCACATGAGAATGATAGCTTCGAAATCTAGCTAAGCCTATAGATCTAAGCTTGGTGAGCAAGAATTCCTTCAAGTGTCTCTTTCCCAATTTCTGTCTATTTCTTCTTCTTCTTCTTCTTTTTTCCCCCGAAAAGCAATTTCTCTCTATTTATTAATTAAAAGTAAACCAAATAAAATGAACAACAAGTTATAGGTTGTTTTCGCTCATTGAAGGAACAACATGAACATGCATATGGGTGACAGGTGAGAGTGGCCCTAATACCTAACACACACCTAAGCAGCAGGCACATGCACTGCACTTGGGAAGCTTGTGGACTTGTTGCCCAATGTAATGGAAATTGCACACGCAAAGTCATCATATCATACTATATAAATTATAAGACCAATTATCCGCGTCATGTGTACTAAGAAGCACTCATGCCGCGGAAGAAAAAAGCGCTTCTGGTGTAAGTGGCATGAATAATTTATTTCATGTAACACACCTATACAAGATTGACAAACGCCAATATAATATTAAAAAAAAAAATGTATTAACAAATCATACTATCAAATTGCCAGTTCATTATTAGAATCTTAAACTATATATCTCTGCACATGCCTAGTTGATCATACTTAATATTATGATATCATCAGCTACATGTATTTAGTAATTAAGAAGGTTCTTTTCTTTCTGAGGAAATAAACATTCATAGTAATCCACACACACACGCGCGCACACGCACAAACACAAACACATATCAAGTCTCCTGTATATTGTCTCAGGATTCGATGTAACATTCTCTTATATATCATAACTTAGTTTGGTGTAAGACCTATATATATAGATGTTGCAAAAAGTTTAGACTCGGAATGAATCCAGCTAATTAATATCAGAGTTTAATTTAAATATATGTGCTCAATTCATATATATAATTTTAATTATGTGGAGTAGATAGCTAGGTTCGAGGGGGGGCGGGGCGCAGGGAATGGGAACTGGGTCCTGAATTGGATTACAGTCTATACCAAATCTCTGAGCAGAGAGAAGAAGATGATGAGGATTGTAGAAGAGAACATGATGCAATTAGCAAGCCAGTAAAGTCGCAGACTTTGTCAGTCAATCTTTACGATCTTTATCTTAGGTTTGGCCACGTGCCGTTTGAATTATGTTACCTTTAATTATTGAAGTCCTCCTCTACCATGGCTTGTTCCATGGTAAAAATCATCAAAGTTTTCGGCTCCTCATCAATGCTGGAGTCTGTCATATATATATATATATAGATATATTATATGACAGTACAGTTTGTTTTGAACCCAAACAAGTCGCAAGTTAACATCTTCACTTAAAAAAATTGAGCGGTCATTATTTTCTTAATAATTATTGATGGTTGAATTTGTTCAGATGATTACTCCTGTTCGTTCACTCAGTCACTTTATTCTTTCATTGGTATCACATTCATATTTCATTTGTAGTTGTTCATTCAATTATAATATTTGAGATGAAATTATCACAATAGTTGCATGCACCTATCATCAATCTGGCTTCCACAAGAGAAATGAGATAAAAAACGTGGACATATAAAATGCGAAAGGGTCTCTCATTCCATTGTCTTTTTTATATGGGCCGAACTAAAACAGCATCGGCCATTCAAACTGCCGAGAGTATACACAAAAATGAAACTACAAAACCTTTATATATTGTACATAAACTCCCTGATGAATGCATAACAATGGCAAGAAACGAATTTAGGGTATGCTAAGGAGTTAGAATAATACTTACTGATTTCAAAATAGTGTTTCTACAGAATTTCAACAGCCTTGTTATGACATTCATGGCCTAAATTAAAATGCTAGGTCATCAAAAATTAGATCAATGGGTGTGACTGCAAGATTCATGATAAATTGATGCAGGACTCAATTGAATCAGTCCGTATGACATGAATCATATGAATTGCAAGAAAAAATATCAGTATCAAAGTTTAGGTGACGCATCAAACCCAAATCTGTACTCTAGTTCCATCCATCCTGGTTCTCGTTGACAAAATGGTGGTATCTGAGTTGATGGCAAGGATAGAAACCATTGATGGGAACTCATACAAGTAATATATCTCTCGATAACTTTCCCCTAATTCCTCTGCAATCATTTTCCCAGAAACACGGCAGGAAGCTCCTCCACATGCCATATCAAGGAATAGCCACACCAAAATGCTCACTCCGTACTGCTTGAGCTCAACATTAATTTCAGCCAGCTAAACTCTATCCAAACCTCTGACTCTGTGACTCGCAACAAATTGTAGTTGGCAAAATAAACAGTGTGTTCATAGCTCGGAGGTAGAAGTCCCAATATTCACTCCTATTTGTGATGGCACTTTGACCAAATGGATTGTGCTGTATGAACCTCTGTATGTTCTCGGCTTCAGCCAACATTTCTAAATAAACTCTGAGATCACCTCCTGCACCTGCATTGTATTTAAATTTTGATTTTTTTGCCTTGGCTTACACTTTACACTAGCCATATAACTCAAGATACAAGCATAAAAAATAAAAAATAAACACTAAAAGGAACAAAACAAAACAAAACAAACCAACTAGTAATGCAGTATTTCTATCATCTCAGATAATTTTGTTGCAAGGATAGTCATAGACTTGTGCAATCATACGGCCAAAAGACAGCAGCTATAGAATATAAGTAAGGTAGTCCATATTTCACCGCCATTCTAGAATGTAGAGCAATATCAGATCAAAGACCTCTTACCTAATGAATCATCACTTGGATTCTGATACTTGTATGAACAAGGGAAGATTGCTGTGTACGGCTATGAGGTAAAAGTTAAAACAAATTTTGAAAGAATTAGGGCATGAATCCAAAATCAAATGATAGAGAGATATTAATGGAGTAAAAGGAAAAAGAAAACAAGAATTCAGTAAACTTACAGGATTAAGCAATGCTTTGTAGGGAGAATCATCTAACAATACAGTATTTGACTCATTATAATCTCCTTTATCCCAAGGACAATTAGGACCACTGATTTCCCAAACTTTCCTCAATTCCTTGAAAACCAAGGCCTTATACTTGTTTTCAAGTGCCTTAAAACTTGTTGCAGTGCAGTAGGATATATCCTGAATATTCATCAAGAATGGAGATTCACAAGAGCTATATTTAGAGAATTGCATTACTGTAAATGCATCAACAGGATTGGAGTGTTCCTTGCATGAACATGTGCAATTATGTTAGACAATAATAGTATGAAAGGAGTAATATAATTTGTAAATTCCTCCTATCATGTGACAATTTACTATTACTGACAAATGTACAAAATAGTCAGGTACCTACCCAACAAAAAAGCAACTTGTGCTTCATATCTCCCATCAAGAAGTCGACCACTCTTTCCACATTTTTTCTGTCACAAATTTATATGCCCTGCAATCAGCTTATAAAACTGAATGATAGATACAGGAACACTAAAAATTGGAAGAAAAAGAGCAGCAGTAATTTCTCCAGAACACAATAGAGGGAAAACATAAAGTAAACATGAATTAACAAAGAAAGTAGATGAAATTTGAAATAAAAATAATAAAGGTAGAGGAGTACTGGGTTCTTGAGGACCAAACAGCCACTTCAAATCTCTCAAAACAGAACCTCAGAAAATCATGACAAAAGGGTCTCTTAAAAACTGAAAAAGTAAAATCACTCCAATTAGTGTGAGCAGTCTAATGATAGATGACAAGGTAAATGAGTTAACAGATGATTCGGCATCAATTCTCACCTGCACGTCTTGCGATGTTTATGTCTGCTTTACAATCCTTTGGAGGAGGCGACACTATATCTGCTAGCAGCCCATTCAAATCAAGAACAAGAAGTTTTTTTCTCAATAGACTGATAGGTGCACTAAACTGTGAGGAAATGGAAATTCTGGAGAGGTTATCCTCTCTGTAGGAAAAAGTGAAAGTGGCATCTTGAGTTTCATCAGCTTCTGATAAGGTGAATTTTTCTGCAGCATATTTTTCATGTGGTAGGCTTAAAGTTGGAATGTTATTATTCATCTGAACCATTTTAGGCAGCCTGACATCCTCATGAAGCTCATTCGCTGGAATAATTTTCAGCTGGTTAAGCTTCTCCATCCTGTTTTTAATTTCAACACCAAAAACACTTCTTGTAGCTATTTCTGTACCCGTCTTTGTCTTTGTAATGTTAACAAATGGAGGCTGCAGTACTGATTCAATTCCAAAAAGAGTATCCTGCAGTTCCTTCTTGACCATTCAAACTCAAACTCTTGAAAGAAGGATCATTTACAACTCTTTGAGACTGCAGACTCAGTTTCCACTTCTGGTTGTTCCCGACAATTAGTGCACTACAAACTACAAAGAGTGAAAATTAGCTTGCAACATATTTAGCAAAAGCAAACCATTCCAACTAAAAGAAAAATAAGTGAAAAGACATATTCATTGGTAAAGTGTATAAAGGTCTGAGTTATATAAATCAGAAATTAGTGAACAATATACCAGGGAACTTGAGCAGAGAGAACCTGGAAAATCTCCTATCTAGTGCGTAAGAGAGACTCTAGAATTAATTCATTGTTGCAGCTAGCATCCTACCACACTCTTCACTATACACACACAATTCAACTTTTCTTTCTTACCAAGCTAGATACAGAAACAGCTCCTCTTCTAAACTTTTGTAAGAAACAAAATACTACCCTCCAATCTCCATCAAAAAACTAATTGGTTTTATATTTCTGTCGTTGTCACAGACAATACTCCACCTACATTGTTATTATTATTGCATTCTTTGAATTCCTAATTAAAGAGAAAATGCATGCAATCATATTCCTACAAGAAATTCAGCCTTCCACTCCCTCTCTTTCTTTCCCTAGAATATGTCTCCCCCATTGAGGGACATATAATTTAATTGGATTTAAGCCCACATTTCGCAGGGTAGCTTCAGTTCCTAACAATCAAGTTCCTACAGGTTTGGTAATTAATTTCACAACAAAAACTCCACCATTTTTTTTCTTCCAACTGCATTTAAAAATAATAGAATGGCATTAACTACTACTTTACCTTCTTCACAGAAAAAAAAAAAAGAAAAAAAGAAAGCGTTAATATGAAAATTATTCAAGAACTCTAAAAAACAAACAATATTATATGACAAAATCAGAATCGTAAAGGAAAACAATAACAAAACTTGCAAATGATCAGCTATTAATATAATCACTGTTTGATAGCTGCCGAGAAAACCATAATAGAGATAAAATCAAGAGTAATAAAATAATTAAAAAAAATAGAGAAGAAGAAGCTATATTCATATTCGTATCATATGGGTAAATTAAAAAAATATAAATTCTTAAAAGAGAAACAAAACACTAACCTTAACTTAACTAAGATGAAAGCATTCAAATTTCTTCCCTTTTTTCTGGGTCCGAACTCAAAAATGCTGAATCACTACTAGTAAGAGAGAGCCGAATTAATAGTTTAGCTTGTTTTTTCTTTTTTCTTTTCGCTCCCAGATAAAAATACGTACATTACAACAACATGAACTCTGGTTTGAGTCTTGACTTTACGACAAGACAAAGACGGAGACAAAAAGAGCGTACGAGGAAGTACTACTGACGGAGGAGGAAGTTCAACTCCGTGACGCTGAACGGATCGCACCGGATTGGTGTTACATAGCGTATCGCAAAAATGTTGACACGTGGTGACGTGGAATGTGGTTATGGTGAACGTGTCAAAGTTGACGTTTTTGTTCGTTGACTCGTTCAAAGGCAAGCGTGAGGACAATACAGGCTAATAATAAATAAAAAGAAGCATGGATTTATTGGCTGGCCCAATTAGTCCATTTGGATTAGGGTTTTATCTGATCTGTTATTTATTTTTCTTTTTTTAAGTAAAAATATATATGGGGATTGATGGTTAATGAACAAAGAAATAAAAAAATAAATAAATCATACTTATTCACTATTATTAAAGGACACTTATAAAAAGATGAAGAACTTGATTTATATTCATCAAGTCAAGCTAATGGGGAGAAATTTAAGATGAAGAAGTGGGAGTGGAAGAGGGGTTGGGGGCAAGGGGATGTGAAAATTCAAGATTCCTTGACTAATTGATTGGAGTTGGTTTGATTGGTGCCAGGGTAGGGCAGTGGCAAGGCGAAGACGTGAAGTTGGATCGTGCACCAGTGAAGTAAAAGCAGTACAACGTTTGATTGGAGTCGGCAGTTCCAATTTGTTGTTATACATTTTTATTATAAATGTGTAAGTAAATTTCATTTAATATTATGCCTATTTCAATCATTTGAATACTTTAATAATAAGATTTATTAAATACAAATAACTACTTACAAAACTCATAAAATTTTTAAAAATAAATTTTATAAAATGTTTAACTGAATTTCTTCATAATTGATTATTTTTACAACACACATAACAACAATTACATAAAAATAGGAATAACTCCCTATTATTTAGAGAAATTAAGCAAAACACCCCTCATATTTTAAAATATATCCAAATTTCCTATAGGTGAAATTAGAGAAGATCAAATGCGTGCTTAGTCCTAGGATTGAAAAAGGGGATGTCCAAGTGCCGAGCTTGGGCTTTCACTTATTTTTTAATTTTTCTAATTGTTGTGAAGTTGAAATGAGTTACTAATAAACAAATTGTTATAATCAATAATGAATTAACAAAAATTTTTCAAAATAAAATAATAAATAAAGAAAATGAAACAAATAAAAATTCAGAGATCCAATTTTTTTTAATACTGGATTCTCTAATTCAAGTGCCTTTTTAATTAATTAATACTTAAAAAAGAGTTTAGCAATTATAATTTTAGGTTTTTTTTATTTATTATTGATATATGAATTAGGGATTTAAGCTTTCTTCTTTTATTTTTCTATTACTTTTTAAATTTCAACTTATTATTTTAATTTATAATTTTTTTAAAATGGAGGGCTTGGGCCTAGCCGAGGTTTGTTCCTTCAGCCTTTTTCCATGCTCTCATGTGGAGGCTCGATCTCAAGTCCATGGGAATGGGCTTGGTTGACTTGGGTTTTTTTTTTGCCATTGTAGTTATAATAATATTAGTTTTATATATTATTTTACTATTCTTACCATAGTCTTGATATTAGCTATAAAATTTAAATATTTTGATAATATTTTTTTAAAAAGACTTATATACCCTAAATGATTAGATTAATTTAATGACGAAATGTAAAGTATGAAGAAAAACTACAAGTAGGAGAAATGCCATAAATAGCCCCAACAATTGTATAAAGTATTCATTTAAATAAATATAACAAATTTGATAAAATCTAAGTACATAATCACTAGTCTCGTAGGATATGCATAGGCTAGACCATACCATACACCGTTTTGTTGTTTAACGTCATTGTTATTGTAGCTTGCTTACTTGCTTTGATCTTTTTTTTTAAAAAAAAAAAAAAGGAAAGAGGGGTGGGCAAGCCCAAATCAATTTTTACCCCCTCCCCACCCCCAAGACTCGAACCCGAGTCCACACAAGTGAGAGGCGATAGATTACACTGTCAACCAACTCGGCTACGCACTTGGAGGCTGCTTACTTGCTTTGATCTTAATTAAGGATCATTTGATGATGTTGTGATTAAAATCACGGCATTAATATTGTAATTAAACATAAATTATGTAAATGAAACATAAAATATATAAATGTAACATAAAACTAGTAAATTAACATTAAGTATAAAATAAAGCATAAATTATGTAAATAGAGTATAATACTTGTAAATGGAAGTTAAAACAAGTAACTTAATATAAGAGTAGTAAATTGGTGTGCTATTAGTAAACAAAATAAAAACTCACAAATGTGACGTATAATTTATAAATCAACATTAAGTATAAAATAAAACATAAATTGTGTAAACAAAATATGCAACTTGTAAATAGAAAGCAAAATAAGTAATTCAACATAAAAGTGGTAAATTGATGTATTATCAATAAACAAAACAAAACTTATAAATGTAATATAAAACTTATAAATCAATATTATGTATAAAACAAAACATAAATAATATAAATAAAATATAAGACTTGTAAATAGATGGTAAAATAAATAAATTAACATAGGAGTGGTAAATTGGTGTATCAATAGTAAATAAAACAAAAACTTGCAAACATAACATAAAACGTGTAAATCAATAATAAGTATAAAATAAAACAAAAATAAAGTAAATGAAATATAGTACTTGTAAGTGAAAGATAAAATAAGTACATTAATATAAACATGATAAATTGATATTTTATTGATAAACAAAACAAAAAGTTACAAATGTAACATAAAATTTATAAATCAACAGTTAGTATAAAATAAAACATAAGTTAAGTAAATAAAATATAAGACTTGTGAACAAAGGTAAAACAAGTATAACATAGGAGTGATAAATTTGTGTATTAATGATAAATAAAACAAAAACTTACAAACATTATATAAAACTTACAAATCAATATTAAGTGTAAAATAAAATATAAATTAAGTAAATAAAATATAAGACTTGTAAATGGAATATAAAACTAGTAAAACTAACATAAACGTGTTATTTGATGTATTATTGATAAACAAAATAAAAACTTACAAATGTAAAATAAAAATTAATTATAATAAAGATTACCGTATATATTTGCTAATTTTATTTCTAAATTGAATAATGATATTTTTGGGTTTATGTAACACATGTGTTAATATATGTGAAAATTTATTAAGGATAAAATTTATTTTCAAAATCAAATTTTGAAAAACCATTCTTTCCATATTTTCATAGTTGTTTGTAAGATAAGATAATTTTACATCTTTATAAAAATAAGCCCAAATGATCCTTAAGTGTAAGTATGAATAAGAATTTAAAATTACATAAAGTATTTATAAAATTGAAAAAAAATTAGTTCCAATACAACAGAATCCTTTTATACTATTTTGGCTTGATCCACATCAAGAAAATTAATTTTACTTAATTAACAGGTGTAATAAACAAATACTATGATAGAAAATTAAAAAAAAACGTTTATAAATGTCTTAAGATGAATATATAATTAATTATTAAAACAATTTAACAAAACTTTTTCTAGTTGTTTTCAATAAATTTTTTCAATTGATGAGTGATTTTTTCTTTCCTTAATTAAACTAAATGAATAAAGTATTTTGTTTAATTTAAATTTAATGCTGATTTATAAATTTATGTTATGTTTTACAAGTGCTTATTTAGTTTAGAATTTTAAAATATCAACTTACTACTCTTGAATTAATTTATTTGTTTTGTCTTTTACTTACTAGTATTATGTACAATTAATAAAATTTATGTTTATGATGGTTTTGATGTCATAATTTTAATCATAGCACTATAAAATTTTTTCTTAGTTAATTATTTCTTATAAAGCAGTGGCAAGTGTTTGTGGTTTATTATTTTGTCTGTTTATATATCCACTTCATATAGTGATTTTTTTTTCTCTCTCTTTAATTTATTATAGATTATTCATATGCAGTCAATTGTTGATAAATTTATTATGTTTGGTCCAGTTATTTATTTAACCTTTATTTGCATGTATGTTTGGATCTTTCCTTCAATTGTTTTGTTTTATAATTTTAGAGGCATGTTTAGAATATTAGATTTCATACACTTAGGGCTTATTTTTGCACAATGTGTTGGTTTGAACAACCATTAGGAGCATTTATGACATTTTTCCTACTTCTAATTTTTCTCCAAAATTTTTAATTTGTTATTATAATCATTATGGATATGTAAGTCATTTTGCTTAAAAAATTTCTAAAAAAAGTTAAATTTTATGGCTATCATCAAGATTAGGAGTAGAGTTTGAAACTATTTTAAAATATGAGGGAGATTTTGCCTAGTTTCTCTAAATGACATGGGGTAATCCTTATTCTACCCAATAATTATTTTAAAAAATACACATGACCAAGCTAGTTCTTAGTTTAGGATATATATATTGTTTCAAAATCCCTTTTAATTTTTTTTTATTCAAAGTTGTTAATTGTTTGAAGATGCGCGCTTTCATTTAGATGTTTAGAGAAATATATTTATCGGCTTTGAAACTAAAACTAATTAAAAAATTATACTCTTTCAAGTAAGAAGAGTCGTATATACTCTTGTTACAAGGAAAAGAAATTAAAGACTCCAATTAGATGAAGCATATATCCATTAGGCTACATTTGGCACACAAGATTAAATTGGATTAATTATTAGGATTGGACTATATTAGGTTTAATTGGATTAGATTTGATTATATAATACTATCTTATGTTTGGTACAATATTGGATTGAACTATATTAAATTATATTTGAATGACATTAAATAGCATTTAAGTTGACATTTAAATATAAATATGAACTATTTACAAATATTTAATAATAAAATAATTATTAATATTAATCTAAAAGACAATTAATTAAAATTAAATATATAAAAAAATTAGTTATTAGGTAATCACAATTATAATAAACAAATATAAATTAGATTAGGTTAAATTAAAGTAAATAAAAAATTATTTAAATATTTATTTTATCAAAAGATCAGCAAATAATATAAAAGCAACCAATTACTAGTATTATTAAATTTCATGATTAACTTTAATATAGTGATTATTAAATTAAATACTACATTAGATATTCAAATAATAATTAATTAAATAGACAATTATTTTTAAAGTTAATCGTAACTAAACTCATGTTTTAATTGAGATTGATAATTCCATGGTCTTAGGATTAAATTCAAATTTAGTCCCCGTAATCTAATCTAAAGTAAAACTTACCAAACATAAGATAAAATAATTAATCCCAAAATTAATTCAATCCTACACTTAATTCAAGCTCCCAAAGAAAGCCTTATATCCATCTTGAGCGTTAAAAAGATATTAATAAATTAAATTCCACCGCCCCAACCATGCGTGTATGATTTCCCGTAGATAAAAAGCAACGCTAACCAAAACCAACCAACCAACCAACCAAGTCCGACGGTCCAAAATCATTAATTTCATGCAACTGAAAAAGGGAAACGAGAAAGCGTTGAAACCCATTTGCATTAAGCATTTATATATGGGCAGATCCGTGAGCGGCTTGCAGAAAACACCTGCAACTTGCGAATAGCGTTATTGCGTGCGTTTTAATTTTACTTTTAATGATAATTGTGGTACGTGAACATAATTAAATATATTAATTAATTAAAGCCATTCCCATGCTCCTGCACTAGTTCTTGAGAAATGCATGAGAGCTATGATGGAGTCATAGAATTTGCTAGAAGCGGTCCAAAGCTTCAACTGGCTTTATTGGTCTTCATATTCCAACTCCGCAGAAGAGTTTGGACCGCTGGTCGAACTCAACTCGATCACACATTAACACTGATGGAATTGTGAAAGTGATCATATCCTCCTTATAATGACTGATAAAATGTATTTTAGTTACATCTTCCATGTGGTTATATCTATCTTTATATGAAGAAAAGCATCATTCATAATCATATGCATGCCAAAAGATCGATTGTGCCACGTTTTACTTTTAGAGGAGGATCACTAGCTAGGATAATCATGTGCACATGATGCATGCCATGATTATTACCTAACTGTCGTGCTCTCTTTTCATTTTATGATTCTGCAATCTGCTATATATATAAATTCCAACATTTGAGCCCCACTAGAATTCTAATGTTATGTGTCACTCTTCTATTTGATCATAAAGTTAATTAGCTATATATAACCACATAATTTGTAATTGTCTAATATGAGAATTAATTCAAACCCACATGTAGATGCAAGTGCCCCTTGGAATTTTAAGAAAGAATTCATCTTCGATGCCAACATGATTCTCGAATTATTAATCTATTATATATATATTAATTCATTGTGACGAGGGTTTTGGATGCATTAGGTTTCTTTTTTTTTTTTTTTTGTCTTTAATATAAAAATTAGAGAGTTGTCCGGTACAAATAATAATAATAATTTCACAACCCAATATATTTTTTGGGATATGAAGCCTATTCCAATATCTATCCGGACTTGTCTATTGTCTCAATGTATTGAAGATGAAGTCTAATTTAAAAATTAGGAACTAAGTAAATAATAATACACGAAACTCCTATGCCTACTTGACAACTCAATTAAAGAATGGGTAAATGTTTATTGTTTAGTTCATACATTATGACTTGAGTGTTTATTTAGTTTATATATTTTAAATATGTCTTACTTTTTCTTAGCGTTATAATAACACACTTACAACAATACTCTTGATACTAATTAATTCATCTATTAAAAATTAATTGGTAATTTAACCAATAATTATTTATTAGCAAGTTAACCAATAAATATTATTGTACAAGAGCCACTATTCTTTGAATCCGTGCAACAATGTTGCTAACAATTATTTATAAATTAATTAATATTAGCCAACTTAAAATAATATCTAATATATTTGCAGCAATCTTAATAACAATTATTTAATGAAATATAATTTATTAAGTTAATCCTGAAAGCAACCTAAAAAAATTAAAAGTTTTTTAAATTTTTTATATTACTTTTAAGGCTAATTTGGAATTAATAATTATTTCTTTCTATTAATGTACTCAAAATACGGTTGTGGAGTATCATTATAAAAGGAAATAAAAGATAAGGGTAGAAGCATGTCATTTTTAACATCAAGAATATGTTAAGATATGTTTTTTTAAAAAAAATAGGGACTATATAAAAAATCAAATTAAAATATAAAGACTAATTAAATATTTACCCCATTAAACAACATATAAGCACATTGCTACAGCCTCCTCCATACAAACATGTCTATCGTGCTCTAACAATTGTAAATGTTTAAGTGTATAACATAATCGAATGAAAACTTCTTTATCCATGCGAAACATGTTATACATCTTTTCGGGATGGCCATTTAACAACTCTTGAACAAATTCGATACCAGACAATTGTCTTGTATAGCATTGCCTTTTAATAGCACGTTGTTGTTTCTCATACATTTTTATAGCCATGGCTACCTCTAAAACCTCTTCTTCAATATCTGTTAAACTTTCAATATCATCATCTTCATTGTTGTTGTTCATTTTTCTGCTCTAATTAAAAAAAATCACAAATTATATCTCCAGTTTATCATAATTGATCCAACAAAATAAATAAAATAAAAATACAAATACAAATTAATACTTATGTAATAATATTGTACCAAATACATAAATAAAAACATTATATAGTTCATCTCACAAAATTAAGATAAAGTTTAACATATAAATTTCAACTCATAAAAATAAAATAAAGTTTACAAATAAAACTACTACATAGTCCAAACCATAAAATTAACACACATGCAGTTAAGAACCAACAACATCTAAGTTAAACAAATTACATCCAAGAGAACACACTACAAACTGGTTAACCAATATCTTCTCCTATTTTCAAGCATGCTCAGAAATGCTTTCCTCCATTCAATATTAGGCACCAGCTTATCCATCAATTTGTTATAGGTATCTTCATCAACATCTCCCAATTTCTCCACAACTTCGATACACTCTTCAATAAACCACTTTTCAACACATTGAGAAATTGACTCTGTACTTTTAGATTTAATTATCTCCAACCTAGCATTCATCACTGAACTAGCCATTTTAAAATAATTGTCAAACTCACTCTTATTTTTTTTACCATGCTCAGTTGTGGTTGAAATTGGCCGACGAGGCCGTTTTCCTAATCTATTATCAGAAACATGATCCATTGAATCGACATCATCGTCAATATCAACATGAACTCCATGACCCAGAAAATTCTCTTCCAATTCACGATCCTCATCCGAGGACAATGGAACTTGGCTAGAGGAAAAACGTAAATTACCGGAAGCTGTAGTGGTGTTGAATATCTCCCCTAGAGTTTAGTACTGCTTTAATCCTTTTTTACGATATGGCTTCACTCCAGGCACTCTCTGTGGAAAAAAAAAAAGTGTGTGAAACCAAAAAAATATTTTAAGTTCATATTAAACTATATAATATATTGTGAAGATAGATTTTACCTTAATATATTCAGCCCAAACAGCTTCCGATGCTGTGACCGTATTTGAAATAGGATCCCAACCAAACCCAGTATGCGCTATTAAGTCGGAAAACTCTCGATGTTTTTTGCGCAACCTATTAAACCTGGACTTAAGTTGCCCTACATTGAATCTTTTATGGGATTGTTCAAATAACTCATCAACTATAGTGGTCCAAATTTTTTTAGTAAAAGTTGATATTTGTAAATCACCATTTTTAACATGGTCGTGCACTATAAGAATAAAAACGGTTTTGGTTCGGCTAGACCAATCAGCCTTATCCTCACTATCAACATCATGTGGATTTATGTCTTGTTACTAAAAAATTAGAAAAAATAACATATATCAAATATTAATGAAATTAAAAAAATTATTTCTAAACATACATAGCTTAAACTTTTGGAATTAATCAAATTTAACATGCTATGAAAGCTATTTCAACAAATATGTGATAAATTAAAAGTTGAACATATCAAAATCAAACATATTCTAATACAAATTGACCAACTCAAATCAAGGCATGCTCCCGTCAATTTTTTTTGAGGCACAACAATAAATTTACAGTCAATACTATTGTATTATAATTAATTAATCAAATTGATAAAATTAATATAATATTTTTTGTTCTGACTTTCACAAGGTACAGAATTTAATTAAATGAATTCCAGCTTTGCAAAATATCTATTTCTCTCTAATAATCAGAAATTTTTTAACGAACCAATGACAATTTACAGGGAAGAAAAAAAAAAAGGAATTATCTACTTCCCACAACAAGAATTTAGGTATCCTGTATTAAGATAACACCATATAGCTGGACCAAACACCCAACAAATTGCTTAGCAGTTTTCAGCTAGGCTTCTGCCAAAAGGATAGTAGTAGTTTTTGGAGACAGATCAATTAATGACACACTTGAATTTTTAGCCTCGAAAAACTTGAATAAGAAGGCAAATTAAAACCCAGTGGATAGCTAACTAGTGATGCATTTTTTTTTTTCATTTTGGTATTGTATATAATATGAACAAAGCTTCACAGAAGATAGAAAAAAAAAATTAAGGTAAATAGCATTATAATGGATTGTGGAAGTCTAACTGGAATTAAAACATTAGACATTTTTCATTATTTAAAAATTCGAAGAGCAGTCCTAGCCAAATAAAAAAAACTTGAGAGCTAATACTCATATTTGAACACAAGATCAATAATCCAGTCCCTGTACTGATTAGCTTATTGGCACAAATCTAGTCATTAACTTCAAGCAACTCAATAGACACAAGTAGTAAAAAGCACAGGACAAGCTGGAACCAATTTCAGTGAGAAAAAGCATAGAAATTCAATTGTTTGCAAGCCTTAAACAATATAAATATCAGCAACTCACAATAACAGAGATGGAGCCAAGAGAGCAGTAGCAGTTGAGATAGTCAAATGGAGCAGCAGTGGTTGTGGTGGAGATGGCGCACCAACAGCGGCGGAGATGGTGCACCTGCAGCAGTGGAGATTAAAAGCAGCAACGGCAAAGATGGCACACAGCAGTGGTGGAGATGAAGCAGCGGTAACAACAGAGATGAAGCAGCAGCAACAGCGGAGATGAAGTAGCAGCGGCGGCTATCGAAATGAAGCAGCAACCACCAAGATGAAGCAAAGGCGGAGATGAAGTCTGGTACTGATCTGGGTTCACTGAGAGAGCAAATCGGGAGAGATAAAGACAGAAAGAGTGCTGTTGTTGAAAGATCGGCAGAGAGAAGGGGAGAAACAGCTCTGGCGTGAGTAGATCTGGACCCGAATGGAGAGAGAGTATTGTTGTCGTGATGAAACCCGGAAGAGATGGAGCCGAGAGAGGAGTAGCAATTGAGGTAGTCAAATGGAGCAGCAGTGGTTGTGGTGGAGATGGAGCCCCAACAGCGGCGGAGATGGTGCACCTGCAACAGCGGAGATTAAAAGCAGCAACGGCGAAGATGGCTTACAGCAGCGATGGAGATGAAGCAGCGGTAACAACAAAGATGAAGCAGAAGCAGCAGCAGCAGCAACAGTGAAGATGAAGCAGCAATGATGGCGATCGAAATGAAGCGACGACCACCACGATGACGCAAAGGCGGAGATGAAGTCTGGTACTAAGAGTGAGTTCTTTTGGCTTTTGTTTTTTAATTTATTTTTTAGTTTAGTTTTGTAATATACAGAGAACATGTTAAACATGTTTTACTTTATTAGTCATAAAAAATGGATTTAAATTTCTTATTTTGTAATTTATTTTGAATTCAACTCACATGTATTATATCAGTATTGTAAAAATAAAAATGAAAACAGCAGTCTAAAAACGCTACCGAACGAGCCCTAAAAAATCATTGGATACGTTGTCAACATAATAAAGCAACATTGGGAAGTGGGAGAGATGTGATCCGTTAATTAATTGCGGGCGGGGCACATTGCTGGGGAAGTGGCCCCTCACTTAACGCATACATTAAATTTGAAGGTTCGTTCGTAGGTTGTAAGCCCTAACCTCCCACTCGCCAATGAGCATGAAGTAGGAGAGACCAGAATGTCAATAAATATTTAAAAGAACCCAAAAATCAGCTTTCGGTAGGATCGATCTCCTTAGGATTCGGGACCCCAAACAACGTCGTAATTATATTGTTCCATCCACCAACCACTCCCAACAGATTGAACCATAACATTAAGCATTTCTTCCCCTTTTGTAACTCCACTCTCCCTCGTGACAAAAAGTGATGATCAACTGAGATTTATTATTCTTGTGCAACATAATTAAAGGTTTTCATCAAACAAGTTGTAAGTGCATCCTTTAATTTTCTTATTTGTATTATGGGCTGGACTACCCTTGTATTATTATTTTCAATCATTTACTCTTAGAAGCGTAATTATCACGTAATCTCCAAAAGGTTTTTCGTGCTTTGACAAAATTCTGTAATTAATGTTTTAACATTCACTCTTTTTTTGTCGTCCTTCATTAAAGACATGAGACATTGATTTTCAACTGCAAAACGTATGTTATAATAGTTACTGGAAAAATGACAGCTGATTTGCGATTTTATATAAATGAAAACCGTCATTTTACTTTATCTATTGTTTTTTTTTTTTCTTTTTTTCTTTTTTAAATTTTTTTCGGTCAGTGATTTGAGTTTGAAGCTATATAAAATGTTGTATCATGATATTTCCTGCTCTCTACCTTTCATACCCGTATAAGGACCAAGGCAATAGACATGTTTACTGTTTTTCTATGGTTTAAAAGAAGCCTAGACCAAACGTTAAGTTGAATAATCTCAATCTTTTCTCTCCACATAATTAAATTTTAGTTGGTTGCCAGATTAGAAAGTATTTTGATGTTCAAAAAGGAGCCTCATTTATTTTGAATGTTAAAAGAGAAGAAAATAATAGACGTACATTTTAAATGAAAGGAGCGAGCGAGAATCATTAACCTTTCGTCTCTATATTTTTTAAAATTCTGTTTAACTAACAGTCCATTTTATTGCCCATATCATACGTATAACGGAGATGCCGGCCCCCACAACACAACTCATGTCAATTTCGTCGTATATAATTAATAAATAAATCAATAGTTGCTTCCGTTTGCCTAATTACCACCACCAATATATAGTTGATGATTTTGGCAAATCCACACGCCCATTGAGTAAATGGCAGCCGATGCCGATCGAAAATGCATGCCAAGATGAGCCTCCATCTTGAGATCTCAACACATCCTTGATGTTGACGCATACAATGAGTTAATCACGTTCATAAAGTATATTGTTTGTGCTGGTTTTTAACCAAACAATAAAAATAGAGGAAAGGAGAAAGGATGCTGAAGGTTGCTTATTTATATCTAAGGTGTCCTCACATAAATGGAGGAGGTTAACTATGCGGGACTAGTACAGAAGAAGAGGGGAGTAAACTGAGAAGAAAATGGGGTTGAATGTCACTAAGATTGAACCAAATAACTCCTGCAAAACACAGAGCTATATGCTCGCGTTAGGAGTGGAGTCGGTGATGGTCGGCAATCACACTTCATCGCTTAAGTTAGATTATGAAAAATAAAAGGGTTACCTCGAGGTCTAAGAAGGGCCTTAAATGGAGGAAGGATAAATTGTGATGAGTGAGATAATAAATTGTTGTTACTGTTTGAGTGAACCTTGAGTTCTTATGAAGTATGACTGGGGACTATTTTATAATTTTGTGCACGTAATACTTAATTAATGGCTGCCTTCCTTAGATGAGGACATTTACGTAATTGAATTAGTGATCCTGAGATGAAAATATTTCGGGGTGGGCAAACGATTCAATTCTAAGGAGTAAGGATACAAACCGAATGGTTTGAAAATATCCAATCCGATTAGTTTGTATTTGGTTTAGCTCAAAACTGAATCGAATCGACAAATCCATAAGTTCGGTTGAATTTAATTAAAAAATATTTTTAATTTGAAACATAAAAACCAAAAATCCTAAAATCGATTTCCAATTGCAATCCTTAAGCCTAATCCGCTCCATGGCTTACACCCTAAATCAATCGGCATCCATCTCTCTCCCTTACTCACCGTCGCAGCCTCACGGTGATGCCGTCACAGCCGCAGCTCAACCCAGCAGCCCCTCAAACACGGTTAGCCTATCCCTTCACGCACCCTTACGGTCTCACACTCGTTTGCCATCACTCACGCCACCACCCATTTACCGTCACTCACGCTGCTGATCGTCTCATTATTCATCAATTATCACTCACGCCTCACTTGCAACACTCCTCTCACTTACATCAGTCCAAACCGCCTGACGTCAGACCGCTTTCTTCATTGCTACAGCCTGCAGGTGTCTTTTTTTAAAAAAAAATTATGCTATGTGGTTGTTTTTGTGCTGGTGTTACTAGACGAGATTAGACTATTTGATACTTGTGAGGGGTTGCTTTTGCACTGGTGTTATTAGATGCAATGAAATTGTTTGGAACTTGGGAGGGTTTGCTTTTGTGCTGGTGTTACTGGATGAAGCTAACCTGTTAAATTTTTTTTTCCCACAACATTGAATTTGCAAGTATATGTCAGAGGTTGGCTCGATCTATTGCATCAGATGTTAATGAAAATATTGCAAAATTCGAATGATTTATTTAATGGAGTTTTAATTGTGATTTGTAATTCGAAAATATGATTGTTTGTGATAAATAAAAATTACTTAGTAGAAGAGCTTTGAAGGGAAAATTAAATATGGAAACAAAAGCTACATATATAGTTGGGAATTTACTGATTCAAGAACTAATATTGTTATAATGGGCTAATGGCATTGGCAGCAACCAGTACGTACGCTTTATAACTTATTTCATAATTCATGCTTTAGCTTAATTCATAATTCATAATATGCTATGATGCTTTATTTATTAAATGGATCACTAATCACATAATTTGTTATTTATACTTCCATTAGCCATAATCATGTAATTGTAAATTAATTAACAATGATTAAAAGTAAATTATGATATGTAGGCATACTTTAATTGTCCTTGTGAAAACAAGTTAAATTTTAATTGCTTTTTTTTTTTCATTTTAGTAACTTGTTAATTAAAATAATAAATCAAGATTGCTTATTTATTTTTCATTTTTTCATTTTAAATGTCTAATTATTCAAGAGTTCAAGATAACCTCGATTGTGAAGCCAATGCTTTTGATCATGAAGTTGAAGTTGATGATAAAGAAAATGATTCACCAACAATTGTCAGTACCGAAAACAAGAGGCAAAAGTCTTCATCATCCAAACCGTCACTACCAAGGAAAAAAATGGTGCCAAGATTGACAGTGTGGCAATATTTCACTAGACTTCTAGATAATGATAAAAAGTGCAAATGCAACTATTGTGGTTAAAAATTTGAATGCAGGACAATAGGATACAAGACTAGCACTTTGAGGGCTCATAATAGATAAACGTGTAAAAAGTTCAATAACTTTTAGAAATATCAAGCAACTTTAACTGAATATGTTGGTAGCGATGAAATTGTAGCAAGAGGATTTAGTTAGGCAGCTTGCAAACGAGCAATTGTGAAAATGATTGTTCTTGATAAATTGTCTTTTTCTATTGTGGAGAATTTGGGGTTTTAGGCATTTTTGCAGTGTGGTGGCTCTAAGATAACTTCTCCAATCACGAAAAACCATTATTAGGGATACTCTCTAGATGCATTAGAGGAAAAGGTTAAGTTAAAAAGCTTATTGGTTGAGAATAAGCAGTGAGTATCTTTAACTACTGATATCTGGACTTCCATTATAACAACTAGCTCTATAGTCATCATAACTCACTTTATTAATAGAAATTAGCATTTACATAGAAAGATTATCAGTTTTAACATTGTTAATTATCATTTATTGGAGACAATTGGTAAGCAACTTGAAAAGTGTTTAATTGACTAGGGTATTGAGCGAGTGTTTAATGTAACTGTTGATAATGCAAGTCTAAACAAAGGTGCTCTTAGTTATTTAACTGATAGAGTAAAGACTTGGAGGGGTGATGCCTTAGTGTTGAATGGAGATTATTTGCATGTTTATTGTTGTACACATATATTGAATTTGATTATTACTGAAGGGTTGAAAGAATTAGGGTAAAGTATAATTAGTGTTCAAAATGCTGTGAAGTATGTGAGATCTTCCACCACTAAGATGCAAGCATTTCAAATTTATGTGCAACAAGAGAAGATTAATTACCGAGGAAGTGTAATTTTGGATTGGAATATATTTTTTATTTTACAAATGTTGGCGTGCTATATTCACGTGTGCTCTTAACAATTAAAATTCTGAGTTTTGATTGTGCCCTTTGAAATCACATATTTTTTTGGAATTACCACTTTTTATAAGGAGCATATCTCCTATCTCTCCTCTAACTTTCCCACCGCTTTATTCAGACTGTGGTGATTTTAGTTGTTTGCCTATTTTTTTACCACATTTGTCATCATGGCATTAGTCCACATTTGCTTCCATAATTCCCCCCAAACATAAACGGATAGAAATCAATCATTTAAAATAAACAAACATATTAACATTGTTATATATTATGATTAATTTCCTTGAATCGGACTTGATACGCCATTTTTTGCAAATGTCAAGCAGTTATTAGAGAATTACGTAATGAAACAGGAACAAGTACTATATATGTATTACGTAACGTAGCGATTAACGAAGACGAAAATGAAATTTGCCAAATTCTTTCAATGTTCGTTCTATATCCCTTCGTTTACTAGCACTTGTTTGACCAAAATCTTGAATCGATTGGTTAAGTAAAACTCGACTTCAATTGTAATTCTGTGGCGGGTGGTCTCGGTTTCTTTCTTTTGAGTACATATATATATATATATATATATATATATATATATAATAAGTTCACACCATGACTGCCTTTATGATGATGATGATTATTATTATTAATAATTTCTTATATTTGAGCCAAAAGCAATTTTTTTTTTTCCCACTAACATAATTGAACAAAATAAAAGAATGTTTCTGATGAGCGTCGGTACCCTCGGACATCTGAATACGTCAAATAATGTTACAACTCTCTGTAAATAATATTTAAATTATATATAAATCAGACAATCTCACGGAAACTCACCATGAAACTCACTGCAAACTACCAAAATGCCCAAATGCCCCAAAATTTGAAAAGGAATGCAGCACTTGGCCTTTAAGGTGGGTGGCGGCCAGTTGCCAGGGGCTTTATTAATAATTTATCATAAAAGGAAAGCTACGAGAGTCTGACTCCCACGTCTCGCATTTACATTTCCACCAGGAGCAGCTTCAGGCCATCACATTCACATCCCTGAATTTCACCTGACTCTCCTCTTTCTTTCTCTCTGCAAATACATTTAAACAGAGTAGCGTAGTAGTATTAATTATAATTGTAATCAATTTGCATATATTCATATATATCTCTATTTATTTCTTGACATGCGCCAGCCAAAATGGGAAATTTTTGCACATGTTTGGTGCCCAAAACTCCTTCTGTGAAGGGGAAACAGAGTCAGAGACCTGCAAAGAGATTGACGAACCCGGGTGGCCCTGCTCCTGTGGCTAACACCAGCAACAGGTGGAGTAGGATCCGGGCGGGTTCACGTAAGGAGAAAGAGAATTTTGATGATGCTTTGATCCAAGAGCAGGCTTTGGCTGCTGCTATATTGTTTCGTCAGCACCAGCAACAGCAGAACGGATTGGGATTGCCCTTTGATCGCTCTGCTTCTTTGAGATATCCAAACGGTTCCAGCTCCAAAAAGACCCAGCTCCCCCGCAGCTCCAGTTCCCGTGCCCGCTCCCTCACTGACCCGCTTTTGCAACCTCACCAGCTTCTTAAACTCAATCGGGTTTCTCTTTCATTTCTTCCTTTCTGGTTAATTGATTTTCATAGATGTGTGATTGATTTTTGGCCTTGAATTCTGTTGCATATGCATATGTATTTGATTAGGTTGACCATGGCATGAGGAAGTTAAGTTTTATGTTTAGGATTTCAAGAGTATTCATTAATTTTGTTTTTTTGACTTGTTATGTCTTTAATACTTGCCTTATATTTTATTGCTTAGACAGTGCTAAAAGAGTAAAGATAGTTAATAATTACTGATGTTTTGTTTCTTTATTGACTTCTCCGTGGTTAAAGTGTTTGTTGCTAACAGAGAAAATTGGTCTTGGAATCTTTTGTTTCTGTTGCTGAATTCTTTCTTGTATGTAGTTAATAGTAAGTAAATTTGGCTAATTTTTGTATTTGAAATTTTGTTCCCATACTGCGTTTTATATGTTGTAGCTGATGAGATCATGTAGCTCAATTATTTGCTGGTGGCTACTGATGCCAGAGGAACAATTTTGGTAACAATGTGTTGGTCCTTGTCTGTCTTATTAAGGGGTGGGGCAGTTGGGGAGGAAATAAAAACATTTGTTCTGTAACCTCCTGATCTGTGATGGAAATTGGATAAAACCTTGTGAATTGATGGTTTGTGGAGACCATACATATTGGCTCAAGAATCATAAAATTGTCTACTTCATCATTTAGAGTTGCTTTTGTATGCAGCTGAATTCTGTTTGCTTCCTAACTGTTTTTGTCCTTAACAGGATGAGAAGCTCCATGATCTAGAAACCAACCATTTTGTCCTTGTCCATGGAGGAGGCTTTGGTGCTTGGTGTTGGTATAAAACTATAGCACTTTTAGAAGAAGGTGGCTTCAAAGTTACAGCCATTGACTTGACTGGTGCAGGGATTCACTCATTTGATACGAATGGCATTACCAGCCTGTCACAATATGTGAAGCCCCTTACTGATTTTCTTGAAAAACTCCCTGATGCAGAGAAGGTTCCTTGTTTATATCTCTCTATTCCTCTCTTTCTTGTCTATTTGCTTCTTTTTCAGCTTGTTTTGATTATGAATAATGGGATATATTCTTCTAGAAGACCGGAGATCTAATTAAGCTTTTTAATCTCATTGTGATCCTTGCTGTTCTAAAACACTGGTATATAGATTGATTTTACTGATATATTGGAAATTCTAGTATATGTTCTTATAATTTTATATCAAAAGGGTATCAAAAAGGATATAAAGGCACACTTGTAATTTTTTTAATGTGGGAAATGAAGATTGGTGATTGTTGCCTTAGCTTGAAATCACTTGCTTTTTCAACCATATCCCACTGGATTTCTATGTTAAGCTACTGCCATTTAAATCTAAATTGTAAATTTCTTATTAAAAAAAAATATAAATTGTAAATGAGCTGGCAAACATATTTTTCTATAGAACGTTAATTCTTTTCTTCCTTTGTTTCTGTTTCTGGAAATTATGTAGGTGATCTTGGTTGGACATGATTTTGGCGGAGCGTGTATATCATATGCTATGGAGTTATTTCCTTTTAAAATCTCTAAGGCTGTTTTTATTGCTGCAGCAATGTTGACTAACGGACAAAATCTTCTTGATATGTTCTCTCAGCAGGTTTGTCCTCCACTCCGTCATGTATTATTACATGGATGCTTGTATTGCTGTAGTACTTACATGTTTCAATGTTTCTTATTCTTGAAGTGCAATAACATGATGCCAAGATTTAGGAATCCTTTTCGACATATGTACATGTTCATTTCATCTTTAATTTGTACTAGCATTTTTCTCACTCATGTCCTCTGATCATGCTAGAGTATCTATTGTCCCCCTCTGGAATTTTGTGTGTGTGTGTTTTAAACTTCAACAATAAAAAAATTATAAGAAAAGGAATTCCCTGAATCATTTTTAACTTTTCACCACAATAAAACTTTTATGTTTTCAAAAAGTTGTATTTTATAATTTTTATAGCTCTTGAGACTAATGCTAAAATCCTTGCAGGCATGCTCAACTGATTTGATGCGACAGGCTCAGATATTTTTGTATGCAAATGGAAATAATAAGCCCCCAACTGCTATTGATCTTGACAAGTCATTGTTGAAAGACTTGTTGTTCAACCAAAGTCCTGCAAAGGTATGTTTGAACTTGTAACATTAGAAGAAATTGCTAAAACCTCACACTTAAGTGCATATATATGATTATCTTACTCTCTTTCTCACTAGCAAAAAGATGGCTTTTTCTCCAAGGCAATCATCAAGAGTTTTGCTATGTTGAAAAATGTGATTTGCTAGATGTTTTTCCTTTTTTGGTTTGAGACGACTGATAAGAGTTCGAAACCACCACTTTGGTTTTGTATTTTTTTTTTCACATGCTATAAATCAAGGGTAAGTATGTGGATATTTGGATCTATAACTACTCTGAGTCCTCTGGACAACCAGAAAGTACCATTAAAACTCACTTTAAATGACTCATGGAAACACATAAATCTAGCTGTATACAAGAGGTTTGTGTAGTTATTAAGACAGTTGCATGGCTGGGGAATTTTGCATTTTGATTTCTAATGGATTTGGCTCATGAGAAGTAGGACTTTTAGCTTTTGTATGTTGCTGTTTGGTTGACATCAATGCAAAAGGTATCACAATTGAAATAGTTTGTGATGCCATTGGCTGGTCATTCGTAGAATTTTAATGAATCATGAATATTCTTCTGTTTCAGCCTTAGAAGGCATTCTTATATAAGTTTTTGAAGTACTCCTTTTGTTTGATCTATGTGCTCCCTTTCTCTATACTTACGATGTGTGTATTTGTAGCTGTTTGTGTTTCTTTATTTCTTACTGTTGCTATTTCCTCTATACTTTGCATATATGGTCCAGGATATCGCATTAGCTTCTGTTTCAATGAGACACATCCCCTTTGCTCCAGTTTTGGAGAAGCTATCTCTCTCTGACATGAAATATGGATCTGTGAGGCGATTCTATATAGAAACGCCAGAAGATAATGCGATTCCTATTGCACTTCAACAGAGCATGATAAGCTCAAGTCCCCCAGAAAAGGTATTTCGTCTGAAAGGTGCTGATCACTCTCCTTTTTTCTCAAAGCCTCAAGCACTGCATAAGTTATTAGTAGAGATCTCAAAGCTCCCTTCAAGCTGAAAGAGTGCTGGCTAGATGGTTTTAAAACGTGATGTCTAAAGCTCCATTGACTACAGGATTGACATGACCATGTACATCATTCTGGAGAAGACGTGTAGATTTTTTTCCTTTTTATCAGGATATGAAATGTGATTATATATCTTTTTGGGTGCATTTGAGATTGAAGTTGAGCAGCGGTAATTTAAAAGTTAGAGCACTAAAGTATTTGATAAACAATAGCTGTTGTAACTTGAAAGCTATGCTGATTTAATTTTTTATTTGTATGATGAAAAATCTATTATATTTTTAATAATTTTATCAAAATGATTATTTAAAATTTATATTTACTATATATTAATAATTTTTGTTTTATAGTTATAATTTTTTTACTACAATAGCAATAGTTTAAAAGTTACTGTACTTCAATTTCAAATACACCCTTTGTCTGGTTATTCCCCTTTCCCGTAGGAGATGTTTCATGTTAGTAATGGTGAAATTTAAAGTATGTGAGGTATTATTTCTCAGAGCTTGGTACGGTATGCAGTATGCTGTTGCTGTCCATTGTTTGTCACTCCAATATACTTATTGCATCACACGAGAAAATCACAAATAATTGTTAATTGAAATGCAGCAATTAACCTGACGAGAAATTCTAGAATGCGTCAAGGTATTGATTGAGACAATAATTCACTTGTAGGATGTAACTATGTGAACCTAGTCTGTTACTTTTACAGCAAAAGAAACAAGGGAATTCTGTAATGCATGTGTTAGTAGGATTTATTGATAT
Organism: Luvunga scandens; assembly: GCA_030449905.1. Lineage (NCBI taxonomy): Eukaryota > Viridiplantae > Streptophyta > Magnoliopsida > Sapindales > Rutaceae > Luvunga > Luvunga scandens. Next base: position 9,576,708 of record JASUUG010001265.1, read on the forward strand.
TACTCTCTGTCTAGTCACTCATTTTTTTTTAATCATCAAGACCAGGTTTTGGATTATATAAAAACTAAGACTTAATCTAGCTAGCTCAAAACTAAACGCCCAGTTCAAAATGAATTTAATGTTTTGCTTGGCTTTTGAGCTCCTTTAGTGTGTAGAAGCAAATTACAGAATGCAGGTGTGGAGGTTCTTGGAGTTGGACATTTACATACAAATTCAGCTTAAGTTGTTGCTTTGCAAGTAGATCAACGTCTCTCCAGCCAACACAAGCACAACAGTTAATTTCCTCACTCTCTGCACCCAAAAAAGGAGAAATCAAAATAGAAAAGGTGGTGGTATTATTATCAATCACTACTTCGCATTTAATCTCATAAGTGCATGCGCTGCTGTTATCATATCGTATTTTGTTGACTTCAAGGATACAAACACTGTAAGCAAACGGTTCATATCGTTTATTATTATTATTGTTTTATCGTTATTATTTATTAATTTTATTATTTTAGTTACTATTATTATCATTATTATTTTTATTTTCAGTTATTATTATTATTATTGTTGTTGTTATTATTATAATAGATATGAGTAACAGTAAGTATAATAATTAAAAAAAGATATTTAAGTAACTCATAATAATTTATTCTAATTTAAGATAAAGTAAACATTAATAAAAATATAATTTATTCCAATTTTAATTCTTAAATTCAAATAAATAATTTATTTTTATTTTAATTCTAATTTATTTTAATTCTAATTTATTTTAATTTCAATCTGTTCTAATTACTAATTAATAAATATACAGTAAATATTCAATCTCTTTATTATTTATTTATTCCTATAAGTATGATGTATATAGTACGTAGAATATTTTTGGCCTGGGCCGAGCCAGCTGGCGCAACTGATGCACTGAATGAAGGATGATCACAAACTTCCCCAACAAAACACCACGTGACATCAACTGCCGACCGCTAACTTCCGACCCAGCTCAGACATTGACCGCGTCAAATTTCAATGTCAAACAAACGAATTCCGCTTCCCTTTTTTATTTTTTAAAAAATATTTTTATTAATTTCCCTTTCTCCTTCTGCAATTCCTCCAATGCACATTAACATTATTATGCCTTTATTTGATTTGTCACAATAAGCACAACATGTACAACTCGTCATTTTCTTTTTAAAATTTTGCTCCAAATTTAATTAGGCTCATCAAAGAAAAGGTAAGCAACTCATTCAAGGAAATTTTACAACGTGCATTTTTCATTAATTTGGTTCAGATTAATTTCATATCGAATGCTTATTTCATTAATTTGCCTCAGAAAATATTTTCTTGCTTTGTTTTATGCACACAGAAGAGTTTACAATAATAGTTTTACATAATAGATTAATTTTAACGAATTACCTTCTGCATTAATTCTGTGCGTAACCGTTATGAATTTGTTCTTGTTGAGGGAGAAGCTAGATGGACGCATTTGAAACTTTATATAGGTAGATTTTCTTGTATATAATTAATTAGGAGGGTAAATAAATATGCATATATATAGAAAACATTGTCACGGAGTGGTTACGGCTGTTGTTTTGATTCTTTTGCATTGTAATTAATGAGGTACAGTGATGCAGGTGTTAAATTTAAAAGAAAAGGAAAAAAAAAAGATCAATTGTTATTTTTTTGAACAAATTTTTGTGAATATATATATATATATATATATATATATATATATATATATATATATATATAAAACAAATCAATGAGGGAGGTAGGCATGCATGCATTAATTGCTGTCATCTTATTTTATCTAGCTAAATATATAATTAATGTTTCCAAGTGAATCGGAATTCGATCATCGGTCATTTCATTTTGTTCATCCATGGAAGCAAAATCTTTGTGTGACTCGGCCGGCCTTCAGAATTGGCATTAGTCCTGCAGGTTCATGCATGTCTGAGCTAGAGCCAATTAATTAAAATCTAAGTAACTAATTAGCTGAATTTTCCAACATCAGTACACGTGAAGGCTTTCAATTGTTTCAGTATATATGCATATTTATTTCTTATGTGCATGCAGGGAGTGCAGTAAAGCGCAGAGCATATTTAATTAGAGGGATAGTTTATTGGTAGCTAGAAATCAAAATAAGATCGAGAATGGGTCGACGTGGAGTGAGCGCCGGTGGCGGACAGAGTTCTTTGGGATACCTATTTGGAAGTGGTAGTGGAGACACAGGGACTGGTAGTACTAGTACATCTGTTCGTGCTCAAGCTCAACAAAGTCGAAAATTACAAGCTTCTGCCCCTACTACTGTTTCCTCTTCTTCTTCTTCTTCTTCTGATTATCATCATCATAAGCCCACATCCACGGCCACAGTTGATAAGCTGCAGATTCCTGCAGGCATTCCCGGAAATCGTACAAACAACTACAATCGGGCAGATGGCCAGAACTGTGGCAACTTTATCACGGTACGCGCGCAGTAAAAATTATCCTTCATAACTAATTATCTTTCAAGATCTCCGCAATAATGCAAAAATATTCAACACACGTGTATCCCATACCCACCCGTCATATTACTCTCTCCCTGCACAAATAAATATATACGTCAAATGATCATTCGTCCTTTGCAATATTTATTTATCATGCTTTATTCATTCTCTGTACGTATGTGGCTGCAGAATCGGCCATCAACCAAAGTTCATGCTGCCCCTGGCGGTGGATCTTCCCTGGGTTACCTCTTTGGTGGAAGTGGTAACTGATGATCGTATGTATGTAATAAATTAATTATATATTTGCATATTTCATAAGAACCATTCGCCATGGATTTCATTTCATTATTTAGTAAATGCAACTATATACATGCATATATAATGCATTAGTTCTTTCGATATGTTCTCTTATTGTAAACTTATTCAAACAAGAATTAATAATGCTACTACTGCATACATGTTCTCTTATTGTGTTAGATCTTTTGTAGCAATAATTAAAGCCACTATAAAATTATTAAAGTCTATATAAATCCCCTGTACAAAAACATTACCTTGCCCTTTTTAAGTTCCAAAAACATTATTCACTTAGGGCATCTTTGTTAAATGTTTGAAATCTCAAATTTTATTAATTTGAAATCTTTTTTAAAAATTTGCTTGCTTGTTTTTGGTAACTTAATATATGATTTTCAAACATTTATATCTGAATAGAAAAAGTAAATTTTTGTGATTTTTAACTAAATTGAGAAAAGTCTTGAATGAGAAGTAAATATTATAATTTAAAAATATCTCTATAAAACATAATCCCTTTTTGTTTTTATTTAAAAGAACATAAATATTAAATGACCATGTTTAAGATGTTTTTTATTTATAAAAATAAATAAGTTGTCATTTATATTTGGATATTTAAAAAAGAAAACAAACATGTCATTTAGATATTTTTGTTCAAATCCATTTACATTTTAGATAAAAAAAAAATGCTACATTAATAATTCAGATTATTACTATTTGTATATATCTCCAAAAAATCTTATAATTTTTTATTTATTAAAATTATAAAAATTAAAGAATGCTGAAAGTACAAATAACTACCATGAGTTTTTAATAATATCTTAAAATCATCTCAAGTTTTAGTTTTATATCAATCAACCTACTTTTTTGTTAACCACATTAACTATCATTAAATAATCTAAGATAAAAGCGTCCCTAAATCCATTCAAAAAGGTAAATTAATCTTTTTCGAGGCTCATAGGACAAAATAATATTTTATCTTAACTTATTTGATGGTAGCTAATGTAGTTAACAAAAAAATGACTGATAAATATTAAACTAACATTTGAAGTAGTTTTGAGATATTGTTAAAAACTCGCGATAGCTACTTACACTTAATATATTTGAGATGATTAAAGAGAAATAATTTCTCTTAAAAATATTCTTGGCCTTGGTAACTTATACTCAAAAGTTATAACTCAAAATTAGGGATTGTCCTAATTGAGAGACAATTTCTCATAAAATTATTCTTAGCCCTAATAACTTATACTCAAAGGTTATAGTTTAAAAATTCAAGTTTGTGCTAAGTTTATATTATTAGCTTAATAATTAATCTTAATGATGATAATATTTTGAATAAATATGTCTCAAACACTCTCATATACATACTGAACTTACAAAATCCCGCACGTCTTAAGACATAAGAATTAAGGCAGTATTTATTTTATGGATTAAGGAATTGAAATTCGAAATAGAAATCATTAACAATGTTTATTTTACAAAATAGAGGCAAAAATAAAAATCGAAAACATGAGCTCCACCCAAATTTGGGAATGGAGAATAGGAGATTGATTCTCATATCTCATCTTGGTAATCAATCTCTCATTCTCAAATTTTATATTTTACCCCCATTAAATTTTCATAATCTCCAAATTGCCCTCAATCAACTTTTGTCATTTTTACATTTAGTCTCTACGAAATTTATGAAAATACCTAAAAACTTTGCATTATTTGCACATAGATCCTTCATTATTATTTAATAATAATAATAATAATAATAATTTATTTTATTAATATTAATATTGTTAAAATTTATTAATAGTTGTTATTTATTTATTATTTTTATTATTTAAATGTGGTTATTATATTAAATTTATTATTATTATTATTAAGAAGATCATTATTAAAATTTATTATTATTAATTTTATTATTATTATTAAAATTTATTAATTTTTTTATCATATTATTAAAAAATTTTAATAATTTATAATAATTTAATTCATTCCATTTTTTATTTTAAAATAAAATAAATACATTAATAATAATTAACTCATTCTAATTTTAATTTCTATAATTTAAATAAATAACCTATTTTAATTCTCCTTCGGAATTCCTAATTGAGTTCATTCCAATTACTCTCATAACATAACGAAAAAGATAAAAAGGAGAAATTTATAGACAGTAAATAGGGGTCCATAATATTGGATAAAACGACGCCGACACGAAACTCATTCGCCGCCAGAGAAAAAAGCAGCTAGGGTTTTTCACTCATCTGACTGATCTGGGTTTTGTTTGTCTCTGCTCGGCTGCCAGCAGCAGAAACGTCGTCGTTCCAAAATCGACGTTCAGAGAGCAGCAAAGAAAAACCCACAATGACAACAGTTGTTCCCACCTCCGAAGAAGATCCCGCTCTTGCCGTCGTCCGCTTTACATCCGAGCTCGCCTGGGCCGATGCCGGTCCTGAGGTACACTTTATTCCTTAAATTCCCATGTCCCCAATCATCTACACGTCTTCCTCTAGTTTTCTAATTCTTTGTTTTAGCAGAATAGCTTAAAAAATAGTTTTTTCCCCTTTTTTGGGGGTAGGTAATTGGTGGCGGTATGTGTTTTAGTGCTTATTAGAGATTTGGGAACTTGAAATTGGAGATGTTATATTGAATCTGTAACCGCGTATTGGACACTGCGTTGGTTGATTGATTTATTTGATTGGAGTTATTTTTTTTTGGGTCTATGCACTGATTGTTTAAGTTTCCCTTTCTAATGTTCTGTAATGAGATGGTATGTGAATGATTAGAGCAATTTTGTCATAAAAATAAAACTTTCATCGGTTTGAATAAAAATATGGACAGATACACAGTTTTGGAGAAATTTGAGCCGGTGGAACTGGCCGTGTGGTTAAATTTTGGGTTTTTTTCTAATGTTCTGTAATGAGATGGTATGTGAATGAGTAGAGCAATTTTGTCATAAAAATAAAACTTTCATCGGTTTGAATAAAAATATGGACAGATACAGAGTTTTGGAGAAATTTGAGCCTGTGGAACTGGCCGTGTGGGTAAATTTTGGGTTTTTTTTCAGATAATGTGCGTGTTGGTGAATTGATATAAGAAATTAATCTTTCATTATAAACAGGAATAAGAATAGTCTGATATTTGTGCGTGGTTTAATTTGGATTTTGTTGAGGGTATCCTGTGTTTGTGGTATCTCAGGCTGCAGAAGAACAAGTTAATAGGCTTTGTCTGGAAGCACAAGAAAGCATGGTCATGGGGAGATGGATGGATTTGGCTTCTCTACTGCTCACTTCGGCTGACTTGATGTTCTCAAAAGTGTCTGATAAAGGTACTGTTTTGTTTGTCTGTGTTAAATACATCCCTTGCAATTGTGAGTCTATATAGAGAGCAGGTATTGCCAGGATGTTCTGTCCTCCTAAACTACATTTATCTAATCCTTAACTGGTTTTTACTGCCTATTATCTTTGGTAAACAAACTTTGTGTTATATGGATGTGCAGTAACTTGTGGTTTTTTATGCTATTATAATCCCGTTGTTGAATTCTTCATAAGATTTGCAAGGTAGTTTAAATTGAATTGTCCTATTTATTTCTGGTTGGGTTCATTAGCTATCATTCGTAGTCATAGAAACCTTTCACTGATAAAATCCATCTTGAAGTAGCATGGTAATGTCACAAGTAGAAATGGCCAATTTGGACGTCATATGATTTCCTTCTCAGTTGTGAAACCTATTATTGTTATTTCTTTTTAGAACTCTGTGCCCTTGTCTTATTTTATGCAAATACATTTTTCCTGATGCTTTCTCCCAGATCTTGAGTGTATCTTCATCGTTGTCTGCAATCTTGTCACAAAGCCTGAAAGCCTTGATGAAGTGCATGAGATGACAAAACTTATATCTGGGAAAATCATTCAACAGCCAAATGACAAGCCTGCAATGCGCTTGAAGATGTAATGTGGTGTGATAATTGCAATTTTAACTTGTAAAATTTTTAAAGCTTTGTTTAATGTTTTTTCATTTCTTTTCACCAGCTTGTTCAATCTGTATAATTTGCTAGAGAATCCCTACAGCCGGTTTTTTGTGTACATGAAAGCCCTTAATTTGGCAGTGAATGGAAAAGTGACCGAACATATAATACCTTCTTTCAAAAAGATTGATAGCTTCTTGAAGGAGTGGAATATTGATATCAAGGATAAAAGAGAACTTTTTCTTGGCATTGCTAATGTTCTTAAAGAAAGCAGAAGGTATAAACAGAGAGCTTAATCTCTTTTTAAATTGATCTTGCTTTGTCTTTATGTGTTTATTTGGTTATATTGTTGAGTTTTGTATTATAATTCTGGCATGAATTCTTTTGTTATTTCAGCTCATCCAAGGATTCTTTCAAATTCCTGACTAAGTATTTGGCGAGTTTCTCTGGTGAAGATGCTCATACCATAGGTGAAGCCAAGGAGGAAGCTGTGCACACAATTATTGAATTTGTGAAGTCACCTGACATGTTTCAGGTATCTAAAGATCTAAGTGAATTCAATGATATATACCGGCTTTAATGCAGTTGGAATCCAATTCATTCTTCGATTTCCTTGTCTTCTGGATAATGGATATTCCCTTTTTTTTGGTTGTTATTCTTCTGATTTCTCTGTTTTTCTATTATTATACATTTTTTTTTAAATGTAGTTACATATGCAATGTTGTCAAATTTTGTTTGCTATGTTTAGCTCAGAAAATTCCTTGCTCTTAACATTAATTTGTTTTTTGTCACTTGCAGTGTGATTTATTAGATATGCCTGCCATAGGTCAACTGGAAAAGGACGCTAAATATGCACCGGTTTATCAGCTTCTGAAGATCTTCCTAACTCAGAGGCTGGATGGATACTTGGAATTTGAAGCAGGGAATTCTGCTTTACTGAAAAGCTATGGTAATATTTTATTGAAATGTGTCCTTTCCTTTTAATCGGCTGTTGGATTGGCTAATCTGTCTTTAGATTTTAATAATCTTTAATTCTTTTTCTTGCAATGGTGTAGGTCTAGTTCACGAAGACTGCATAGCAAAGATGAGGTTGATGTCATTGGTGGATCTTGGCTCTAATGAATCTGGCCAAATTCCGTATGCCCTAATCAAGGATACACTTCAGGTGTACTTTCTCACCTTTGTTCTTCTGGATCTATGTTATAGTTTATTTGCTGTTAATGTTGTACAAGTTTTTTAGCAGATCAATAATGATGAGGTGGAAAAATGGGTTGTTAAGGCAAGAACTGCCAAGTTAATGGACTGCAAAATGGACCAGATGAACCAAGTTGTAATTGTGAGGTAAACTGTGCTGTTCTTTGTCCCCTCTTCTCCCTCTCTCTCGTGCATGTATATGTTATAATCATCAAACAGCGCACAGCTTTTTTTGTTTTTTGATTCTTTTCTTTTCTCTGAATAAGTTGTTATTACAGTACTTGCTGCATGAATTAGGATAATGACTATTGTTGTTTTGATATGCAGACGTTGTACTGAGCGTGTATTTGGGCAACATCAGTGGCAAACTCTTAGAACAAAACTCTCAACTTGGAGGGTAAGAATTCCTTCCATCCCATTATCAGTGCTGCAATTTTTACCACTATTATGTATATATCTAAAGTAGTATGTGTGTGTTTTGGCATTTTCTTAATTAATTTTTGAACTTGTTGCCAGGGTAATGTTGCAAATGTAATCGGCACCATTCAAGCTAACAAGATAACTGAAGATGGCTCACACTTACAGGCAGTGCAGGGTTTGATGATTCGCTAGCTAGACGGGTTGTTTTCTAAAATTTTATTTTGTCACCACCTTGTCTGAAAGGAGGCCCGGCCTTCTGTTAGCTTTAGACTAGAAGAGATGGTAAAGGTCAGACATTTGTAATATGGTGGGTGTTGCGGGGGAGAGGGTCATACTTGTGATTTTTTAAAAATTTGAAATTTTGACAGCAGAATTGTTATTTAATCAACTTATATTGGCGTGGATACATTTCTTGTGATAAGCATTAGGTCTTTCATATTCTCAATGAACAGCAGAGGAGGGATTATATTTATGCACAAGCATACATATGTCGTATTTTAGCAAACAAACAATATATGACATAGAAACTAGTGTATTTGGTTGTGAGCTAATATGATAATTGAATGGTAGGAAACCAACCACGTGATGATGTGTTGAGTGAAATAAATAAAAAAGGGGCTTTTGCTGTATGATGTATTGCTTTTTTGTATTGTGTTGTATCTTATAGATATTATTCACAGCAGACCTTATAGCCGTAATCACAACCACCTAGTCATTTAAATCTTGATGTGCATATGATCACATTAGTCGCCACATTACTCGCGATCGTAGTCGTAGATGAACGTGATAGTGCAATCAGCCAATAACATAAACTAATATTTTTATATATTTTAGCTGCAAATGAAGTGGCAGTACGCAGCACATCCACTACCACGACGTGGAGGTGAAGTGGCCTATCACATAAATATTTTCATTTCTGCTGCTGCACCTTAAAATACGGCGACACACGCACATATTTCAAATACACCGACACTCGCACCTATTTAAGAGAGAGAGAGAGAGAGAGCGCTCAGAGGTGTTATTAATGTTATTGAGTGAGAAAAGTGATGAGAAACAAGGTGAAAAACATGGGAGTGAGCAGGAGCAGCCTCAGGTTCAGGACTGAACCATGTCAATTATCCCTGCTAGTGTCGATAATATTCTTCTTCTTCAGCACAACTAGTGCTACTATAGCTGCTGCTGCTTCTTCAAGTTCAACCAGTACTTCTTCCAGCTGCATTAATAACAATAATAATAATAATGGGTCCATGATCCAAGAGCAGCAGCAGGGTGATTATTGTATGGAGGAAAATGACTTCAACTTAGAGTTGTTACCAATAATGCCAGTGGACAGAAGCAGCATCAGAATGCTTCTTGACCCACCAGTTGAAGTCTTTCAGAAAGCTTTGCTACAAGATAAAGCAACTTTCGATTGCGGTCGAGGCAAGCATTACGGGGTGGGCTGCCCCCCCCCTCCAAACTCCCCCAAAATTGGTGAACGTTGCAGCGGCATTTACCTTCGTACTTGCCACTGAGGCTGACTGATCTATGTGCATTATCTACTTGTACTTGCTGGACAGATCAAGATTATTACTTTTATTATTGATTGATTCAGCTTCGGCGCTTCATATAATTTCTGTACGTAGTAGTTAAATTCTCACTGCTCTTATCCCTTGCTTGCTTCTGTGTGAAGACTCGAAAGACTTAATTGCAGCTTCTCCTTCCTACTATTTCATTGGAACTCTCTTATTCATTTTATTTTTCTTTTCCTCTTCTAATACATTTCTATCTGCATTTCCATCATCACTACTACCGCGCTGCGCCTGCACACACCTAATTTTTTTTTTTCAATTTGTTAATATATCCCTCCTTTTGGTTTTGAGGGAGTTCTTAATTAATTAATTTATTATTTCTAAACTGAAGATATACGAGGAGGAAATGCATGTAATGTAAATTTTCAATAATCTCAAAGAGATATTGTTCATCGATCATAAATATCGTATTATGACATAATTCTAATGTACCTACCTATTTTGCATGTTTAAGCAGTGCATGTTATTTTAGAGATTTACTTACCCAGATATACGTAATATTAAGACTAAAGTTAACCCTATTAACAATTTTGGAAACATATTATAAAATATGCGTCGAGTTGAGCGGAAGGATAGAAACAATTATTATATCCTGATTGAACAATTAAATAAATGAAACCACCAGACCAGGTCTATTCTTTCTGCCAACACTTAGGGTGTGTTTGGTGCCCGCATTATATGGGATGCATTGCTAATGCAATACCTAAGCCTATGTTTGGGACACCAAACTGCTGCATTAGGGTGCATTATGAATTAATGCATTTTTTAAAAATGAATATAATTTTTTTAATTTAATATTATATTATTTATTTTTACATTATAGTTTTAATATAAATTAATAAATTTATTATTTATTATTTAATAATATTATATTATACTTTAATTTTGATTATATTAAATATACAACTAAATAATGTATTATTTAATTATATTACAATGATTAAATTAGTTATTTTAAAATAATTTAATATAACTAATAATAAAGATTTAAATATGAATAATATTAATTTCAAATTAATAATAATATAAATAATAACATAAAATATTATTACAAGTTAAATATATTAATATAATATAATATATCATTTAAATTAATCACAAAAAAATTAATATAGTACAGTGTAGCACCAAACATTGTAAAACATTGTTATAATATAATACTAATGCAATACAGTATAATATAATACACCAACATTAAAATAATGTAATACAACATAATATAATACAATATCTAAACACACCATTAGTGATTACTTGTTTATATGTTAGTTGAATTAAGTTTCATTTTTATTACGATAAATCCCAGTTTATAATTATGCACTTAATTAAGAAATATATATGGCGCGGCATTATAAATAAATAAATAAACAATCCTTTATTACTACTGCAAAAGAATAATATATATATATATATATTTAAAATTGGTCTCGATTGAATGGTTTCTGAATAATGTCAAATTAAATTTGCACGAATAATCCAAAAACACGAGAGACCCGCTCAATGATATTACTGTATATGTCCGAAAGATTTTTTTTTTTTCATTTTTTCCAACCACCGACTTCCTTGATCTAAACTTTTTTTGAGTAAAAAATTCATGATAGATGATTAATACATAAAAAATAAAGAAATTAAATTTTATTTGTACATTATTCCTATATGACACTAAATCTCTTATGCAGATACACTTTGATATCGTGGGGGTTTACAAGAATTGATTTTTAACTTTTTTAAACTGCACGGTTTTATAGTTTATTAAAAAATTAATTTTTTTAAACTACATAATTTAATAGTATGTCTGCATTAAAAAAAAAAGAAAAGATATGGACGTCTACACTTGAGAATGATTATAATATTATTTTTCAAATATTATTACTATATGCCACATGACATAAGATCTTTGACAGTTCAAAAGAGCTCAGATTAAAATTAAGAGAGGAATCTAATAATCCGAAGTAAGTAACTAGTGAATTGATCCAATCAAAAAGGTTGAATCGTGACAAAATTTATAGACATTGCATGGATTAATTGGGCCTTTCAATTAATTTTACGCGCACACATGTATATATATCATTCTCTAGTGATGATATCTTCACTTTGTTAAAATAAGGATGACAGTAAAAAATTAAAAAAAAAATACATATTTCAATACAATGGTAGATAAAAAAAATATTTCAATGTATTAAATTATGTATTTTTTTTATATTTTAGTGACATTCTTATTTTAACAAAGTGAGAATATTTTTACTAGAGAATAACACACACATATAATCATTTTTTAGTGAGAGTATGAAGTGAAGATGCCAATAAAAAATCAAAAGAAAATTCAACAACTAATAAACAAGAAAATATAATTTTTAATTTATTAAAATTTTTATTTATTTTTATATTTTATTAGCACTTTTACTTTAATAAAATAAGAATGTTTTCGTTAAAGAAGGCTTGTGTTTGTGTATATATTAAGCCATTGTAATTAGGTGAGGAAATAGTGCCTTGTCTAGGCATACTCACCCTACAATCACAGATGACAAAACAAATCAACTTGTGATAAGCGCGGAATTAAAAAAGGAAAAAGGTGATAAGGACTTTTATTTTATTTTATTTTTAATGAGTGACAAGGAGTAATATTCTATGATAATTAGATGGGAAACTAGTGGTTTGTCCAAGGCATCAAAAGGCCCCGCAATCGCAAATGACAAAAATAAATCAACTCGTGATCAGCGAGAAAATGGGACCGAACTATCAACTTTAATATTGGAGGTCCCTGTGGCTGTCCGCGTCAATGGGCAATATGGGACTGCAGTCCATTTGCATTATTGCAAGGGACCTAGCCGGCTTCCTATATCATATTCACTCACGAGGTTTACTCATTGAAAACCAAGTCTATGATCCACGTCAATTGAGGGGCAAGAGTAGCTTTAAGCCTTTCATTTATTATCCATTTATTATCTTTTTATTTTTTATTTTTTTCTTTTTTTCGGCGGCTATCGCCAAGTTCTCTTACGGAAGCTTATACATAGTCGCACAGATAGGATTAAGAAATAAATCATCAATCCATTTGATCATGATCATGAGCCGACCATTATGTCTTCGTCCGTTCTCTTCAGCACCAGTACTAGTAGCAATATTATTCTTCAGCCGCATATGTGTAATTAATAGTAATACGTCGGTAGCAGCAGCCTCCGTGTCTTTGAAAGACAACATCGCCATGATGAACATCATAATTGCGGGCTCAGAAGAGTTTCTGATGGAATCGGAAGTGAGTCATAGGCTTCTTGCGGGCTCCGGAGGAGACCCCATAACTTATGACGCTCTGGAGAGACCTCCACCCTGTAATGCGGCAATATATGGTGATTGCATTAAGCCCACCGGCGGGGACAATCGGCCTTGCACTTACTACAATCGTTGCAAGCGTGCAGGCAGTTGATTTCTTGATGCTTCGTGCACGATAATCAGCGACATCGATCATCCACATCCTGAAGCATTCAATTAGTCCTGTGTTAATTATTACACATATTATAATCCATGTTATGCATATTTGTTTGTGATTGAGTATGTATAACAACTGCAAGAAAAAATTGTGATGTAGCAATAAGATGTAATATTTAATTAATTAAATCATTAAAATTAAGTTATCAAATCTTTAATTAACTTCTCCTCTCTCTTTATTAATTCAAGGTTCCGCAGTCTGAAGGTGATTAATTGCCATTTTCCTGAAGCTGGCTATGTATAGAACTTACAAAATGATCAAATGCAATTTAGATGAAGGCAAACATCCTTCCCAATCGGTTTCTGCCTCGTTATTTTTTGCACGCTACAAAGTACACTTGGGGGTAAATCTTGTATGTTACCAGAAATCAACTACCAAAGTTTATTGAGGGTATAAGTCATTGGGTGTTATTATTATCATCATCATCATCATCATCATCATCTTTCTGTTGAGAATGAATCTGTAAATGATTTGACTCAAGACTCCCCAAGAGCCAATTTAAACTAATAGTTATTAATATAAAATTTACTCGACACATCTCCTGACAAGTTTTTTGCATTTGATCATAGAATTATTTAGCTAGAGTATGTCAATGTAATTAATATGTTAAAAATGATCATTAGAGAAAACAAAATAACTATCAAAGAATAAGATGTAATTAAATTAGTTAGATAGTTACGATATTAATTTAATTAACGATGTAATACAAAAGGATTGTTTAATAAAGAAATCAATCTTGTATGGGTCAAATTATTATTTGAGAACATTATCTTAGATAGCATATAATTATGGAGGTCAGTTTTAATCTTTTAGTAGAGTAGATTTTGAATTAAATGATCGAAGTAATTTAATTACAATGTTAATTATTATAGTCACTATTGTATGTACCTAAAAAATTCATGGGTTAACTCATTTAATTGATAGCATCACTACTTGATTGATAAGTAAGATAATTAGACATTCAAATTAAAAGTTTAATTATATTATTTGGGTTGGATACTCCATTTAATGTGCTTGTATATAAGGTGAGCCTCTATAACAAGAACAAGGGATGCTTTTTATTTAAATAAAATAGTTTTGATTTAATACAATTATACAAGAAGATAAATTAGTGGCTTTATCTTATCTTTTACTTTAAATCATATCTTTTTGATTTAATAGAATTAGGGGTGTTCAGAATCCAATCTGATCCGCTCAATCCGTACGATTCGTAAAAATTCGATCCATTAAAATCCGATCTGTGGATTAAATGAATTGGATTGGATTGAAATTTTGAAAATCCGCAGTTGATGGATCGGATATGGGTTTACTTTTGTAAATCTGTAAAAATCCGTGAATCCGCAATTTATATATATATATATATATATATATATATATATATATATATATATATAAATAGGGGTGTTTACGGATCGGATTTCACGGATTAAACATCAATCTATATCCGATCCACGATTTTGCGGATTATAATTTTTCAATCCAATCCAATCCATAGATTGATTAACTTCAATCCAAATCCAATCCATACATTTGCGGATCGGATGCGGATTTGACTCAATCCATATCCAATCCATACGTCTGCGGATCGGATGCGGATTTGACTTAATCCATATCTAATCCACCATTTTGCTCATTAGTTTACGGATTAAAAATTTTTAGTTCTCTCCAATCCATGAACTAATGAAATAAATCTAATATATAAATAATTTTACTACCAATTAAATTCAAAATTGAATAAAATTTAAATAAATTAATTGTTTAAATAAAGCTAAAACAATACATTTAAAGTTTTAAAATATAATATGCCGAGATTAAAGGTTCAAATAAAGCTACAATAATATGTTTAAAGTTTCAAAATATAACACACTAAGATTAACTGTTCAAATAGAGCTACAATAATACATTCAAAGTTTTAAAATATAACACTGAAATTAATTGTTTAAATAAAACTACAATAATACATTTGAAATTTCAAAATAAAACACATTGAAAAGAAAAACGTCCACCTGCAATTTATGTTTCGTACTTTAACCTAAACAAAATAAACATAATTGAAATAAATAACAAATAAAAATTTTATTTAATAAAAAAATTTAATTAATATTTACCCTTACCATCCCATCAAATGCTATTAAATTTCATTAAATATGTTCTTATCATCTCCCAAAATCTCTATATGCGTAAGACAGAAAAATATCAATTTTTAAAATAGAATAAAAATATAAAATCAAATAATAATTAATAAATAAAATTAAAGTTAAATTGTTACATTTTACTTGTCTCAATATGTTTAATCTTATCTATTTCTTCATCAAGATTTATCGGAATTGAGCGTAACTAATTTTGTGTGCAAATTAGTGCCTCCAAATTTTTTGTTTGCTTATGACTTTTTGTTTTGTATATTTAATTATTTAACAATCTTTTTATTTTATATTATTTTTGA
This sequence comes from Luvunga scandens, assembly GCA_030449905.1. Taxonomy (NCBI): domain Eukaryota; kingdom Viridiplantae; phylum Streptophyta; class Magnoliopsida; order Sapindales; family Rutaceae; genus Luvunga; species Luvunga scandens. Next base: position 9,592,525 of record JASUUG010001265.1, read on the forward strand.
ATCGTTGTTGTCGTTGGATTCACTTGATTGGTGCTAATTGACAAATTTTTTGGAGCTACGCCTGAGTTAAACTTGGAGATGGAAGTCTTCTTTCGTTTCTCAACGGTTTGCTTACAACTTTTTGTTTTGTATATTTAATTATTTAACAAATTTTTTTATTTTATATTATTTTTGAATAATGGATAAAGTATATTAATATTATGGTGTTAATGTATATTTATAAATGTGACATTACTAATAAATAAGTAATTATGTGATAATATATTAATTGTGAAAATTTGAAGAAATAGATGAGATTGAATATATTAAGACAGGTGAAATGTAACAATTTAACTTTAATTTTATTTATTGATTATTATTTGACTTTATATCGTTATTCTATTTTAAAAATTGACATTTTTCTTGTCTTACACATACAGAGATTTTGGGAGTTGATAAGAACATATTTGATGAAACTTGATAGCATTTAATGAGATAGTAAGGGTAAATATTAATTAATTTTTTTATTAAATAAAAATTTTATTTGTTATTTATTTTAATTATGTTTATTTTGTTTAAGTTAAAGTACAAAGCACAAATTGGAGGTGGACGTTTTTCTTTTCGATGTGTTTTATTTTGAAACTTTAAATGTATTATTATAGTTTTATTTGAACAATTAATTTCAGTGTTATATTTTAAAACTTTGAATGTATTATTGTAGCTCTATTTGAATAATTAATCTTGGTGTGTTATATTTTAAAACTTTAAACATATTATTGTAGTTTTATTTGAACAATTAATCTCGGTATATTATATTTTAAAACTTTGAATGTATTATTTTAGCTTTATCTAAACAATTAATTTATTAAAATTATTTATATATTAGATTTATTTCATTAGTTCATGGATTGGAGAGAACTAAAAATTTTTATTCCGTAAACTAATGAGCAAAATGGTAGATTGGATATGGATTGAGTCAAATCCGCATCCGATTCGCAAATAAATGGATTGGATTTGTATTGAAGTTAATCAATCCGTGGATTGGATTGGATTGATATCTAATCCGTAAAATCCGATCTACGAACACCATTAAATAGAATTACAAAGGAGATAAAATAAGAACCCTAAATTTTCACCAAAAAGATACAAAAAGCTTATTTTTCTACAAAAGAAAAAAAAGCCACAATATACAGAACATAAGAAAAAGAAAACTTTTCTCTTTAACTTTGAGAAAAACTTTAAAGATAAAATTATAAAATTATAAAAGAAGATAAAATTTATCTCTCACCAACATCATATCTCAAAGTTTGAAAGAAAAGATTTCTATTCCTATTTGCTTTGAATAGTGATAAAGACACTCCTACCTCTGAATGTAGATTGAACTTGAGTTATAATTTAAAATAATGTTGGTGATAGATTATATACTAACAAAATTGGTGATAACAGATTGTAACTTGAAAGATTAAATTATTTTTATGAAAAAATAAAGATAAAATTTTTAAATTATACTAATTCTATATGTCACATGAAAATTATAATCCAAATATTTTTACTCCAGAGAACAAGGTCTAAGGCTTTATACCAGGAATTGATCCAAAAGGTTTCTTCACTAATCAGCGTCGGTTACTGGGTTGGTAATAGACCCGGAAATTTTCCGCCATTCGTAACAACCTCAACAAAAGTTTGAAACAACTTTGACCACACGTGTAATCTTGAAAACGGCAACTACAAGTTATCGTTTAAGGCAAATGGCTCAAGTGATGCACACAAGGCATGTGCTTCACTGGCTGCGCCAGACGTCATTAAGATAGTGTGGTATTGTCGTATTGAAAAGATAGAAACCAAAAGACATGTCGGTGAATATTGTATGCCAAGCAGAGACTATCTAACTACATAACCGATTTGTCGGAATAGATTAAAATTTCTGATTTTAGCTTCACTTTTCAATACCTTGTTGGTGCACAGAGCTGCACCAATAAATCCTCCATGGCCTCATGTCTAAAAGTGCATAATAATTAACCCCAAAACGAGGTATCTTTAGATCAATCGGAGGTGAAGCATAAATTAACTAAATGTAAATGACTAGGATCTATGTGGCACCTCATCCAAAACTTTAATAGAAGAATCCTAATTCTATTATTCTTCAAATAATAGAAGAATCCTAATTCAAATAATTTAAATGAAAGTAATTTTTCCCTCCTAAGTATTCCACTATAGAACTAGTTTATTATTTTTTAAAAGGACATAAACAGATTAATAAAAAAAGATACACATCAATTATTGTTGGAACACTTTAACCGACCGTTTAATAACATTTCAGCTCTTTTGAAAGGTCATTCGGTCCTTCTAAAACAACCCAAGATCTATTTTGTCAAATATTTCTTTATTTTTCTATTAAAGTAAACACTAATTTGAGCATTATATTTGGATCTTTAGCAGCTTGAAAATAAGTAACTGGCAAGAGTGAAAGGGCGTGAATGTGAAAAATTTTTAAAAGAAATTTTTAAATGTTAAAAAAGAATTTTTTTTGAAAAATTGTAAGAGTTTAGAGTTATAGAGATAAAAATTATATAATACGAAGAAAATAATTTAAAATTTTAGGATTTATAATGTATTTTATAAATAAAAGCTTTTAAAAAATATTTATTTGGATAAATTTTTTTAAAAAGATAATTAATTTTAATATATGAGTTTATATTTCATAAATTGAACTGTGATATTTTAGTAAATAAATCTTTAAATGAATTTTAGAGGGGGCGTTAAAAGCTCCGCTCGAAGTTTATTGGGTTAAAAGATACTTAGGTCATCCTCGACCTCGACCTCAAAATTCAAAGCAAATAGTAATAAGAAGTAGAAGATGAGCAGCAACAGCAACATGCGTGGCCCGCCGAAACACCAGAACCGCTACGCCTGGAAGCCGAAAGCTGGCCAGAAGATCAATGAAAGAGTGAGCATTAATTAATTAGAAACTGTTGGCTTGCTTACTTGATTAATTTAATTTAATTTAATTTAATTTGTTTGTTATGTGTCGTAAATAAGTAGGAAGTTGGTGGAAAACTAAGACCCTATCCTGAGATAACGGGAGTATGTCCTCGATGTAAAGATCAGATTGATTGGAAACGCCGTTATGGCAAATACAAACCTCTCTCTGAGCCTGCCAAGTGGTCTGATTTGATTTCTACCCTTCTTTTCTGTTTTTATTTTTCACATATTAATGCATCATCTTTATTTCTATTATGTAAAACAATTTTTAATCCTTGATATCATTTTCTATGTGTAATTATCAATTATAATGATAATGTGCAGTCAACGTTGTACCAAGCGGGCCGTACGTCAAGCTTACCATAACCTCTGTCCTGGTGGGTGTGCTATTTTTCGGGACTATAATATAGTGATGAGCCAATGATTGAGCTTTTCCAATTTCCCTCTTCTTTTTGTTTTTATCATTATCTAGTGTTGTTGTTGGCTTAGGCTGTGCCAAGGAACAAAATGTATGTGCAAAGTGTTGTTCCCGCGTGGATCGTGTGATTGGAAGGTTTGGCTAATTCTCTTTGATCATCTAAATATATGATTGAATTTAGTAGTTGGGTATTACCAGCAAAACAATTTGCTTCTCCCCTCCCCCCTCCCTTTTTTCTTTTGAGATTGTTATACTTTTTTGGAGTTCTGTGTCACTGTCTTCTGATTTTTTGTAGAGACATTGCAGAGGTAGAGGCTGAACAAAAGATGCTTGAAGTGGTTTGTATTCACTTGTCAGCAATATGATTGTCCTGTAGAATTAGAGTTTCTTTTTTTTTTTTTTTTTTTACATTTAAACTAATGGGTATATTTATTTTATTACAGGCCCTAAAAAATGCTCGAGAGAGAGATCGAAGAACACTTCTACGTGCTGTAAGCTCCTACACCGCTATTCTTGATCTAAATATATGTGTTTCTTTTGCCAAGTGAAGAAAAATTTTATATACTTTTTCATTTTGTTTGCAATTGATTTTTACCAACTGCTTTTTAAGCAGGCAACTTGTCTGAAGGACATAAGTCAAGCCACATTCATACTTCAATAAAAAATATAAATGGGCCCTTCACTCGGCGATGGAATATCAAAATCATGTTCAAAAAAGTAAATTAACCATATTGTTGATGCTAAGTTAAATTGTTGAGTGTTACTGCATTTGAGATTTGAACTACCAGTAAAATCAAGGCTTAAAAGGGATATTTGGGGGTGGTCAACCTCTATTCTAAGTACTTGAATTTATATAATTGTCTTTTTGACAATTATCTGAAACAATGCAATAGTAAGACAAGACAGTTTTGAGAATATCTTTTTGAAGTTTTATGTTAGATGAACTATGAAGATTGGGGGATTATCATCCATTTCAATTGCTTTCTGTAGTTTTGATTTGCATGGTTGACTATGATCTATTGATTAGATGCTGGTGTCTTATCCTGTCTTCCCTTGATATTAGAGGGGTGGTGGCAGTGGGGAGGGCATCTTGGTTGACTGTCTGACTGAGAAATATATCTTGCTACCTCTTACTTAGCAGGCCAAAATCACAGTTTGAATAGATTAAGTTTCCATAGGCAAGTCCTGAAAAAAATTGGTTGAAATTTCAGAAGTTGGATTACTATAGCTTCATGAAGAGGTTTGAATCATCATATTAACCATTCTGTGATCTTGAACTTATTTTTATTCTAGGAATAAATTGCCTTTTGTGCTCATATTGAGTTGTGGCTTTTTTTTTTTTTTTTTAAAAGTTTAATTTGCTTAGCATTGAATGCTATTTATTGTAATAGATGGATAAAAGTAAATCTGAAAATTCAGCAAAAAATCCAGCCAACAAAAATAAAGTTGGGGAATTGTTTCCTTCTGCATCACTTGAGGAATATGCTACAAAAAGCAGAGGCGACAAAGACAATAACAATGGTGATAACATGGATAAAATCAATGATGAAGATGATGGTGAAACTGGAGATAGTGATCTTGATGACGATGATGATGATTATGTTGAAGGTGCTGAACAAGTTTGTAATTGGTAGATGCCGAGCTTCTTTCAAGCTGCTTTTAGTATGCGGATGATCTCCTACCAATAACAGTGGATATGTTGATCATTTTCCTTTATTTTGGCGATTGTGCTTCTATAATATAGATCATATTTACTGGAAACTCAGATTAAATTTTGTTTCCCCTTGTCTATGTAGTGTTATTTTGTGCGATTTGCTGTCTGTATTTGCAATGAAAGTTTTGTAAGCCAAATGAAGCTACAGTTTGTGTTCTCAAAATATCTGAACGAGCAGCATCCATCCTTGCTGTTTCTTTTGTCTAATCATTCTGAATTTTGAATGTTGTTCAAATCCTTAAATAATTGAAATTGTTATGACATGTAAGTACTGTTTCCTCAGGCCAATAGAAGCTCTACTTAGCATATTGAGAGCCGGTTTAAATTGTTAATTATCCATGGAAATGTTTTTGTGCTTGAAATCGTTTTCTCAATTTTCTATTGGAAGCAGCTTGAATTCTTATGAATGGATGGTTGGATTTAATTTCTCGACTGACTTTCGATGATGCATTTCTCGTGTCTGTTAAGTGATGCATGTTTTATTTTTAACACATGATACATGCTGATTTTTGTCAGATTTTAATCCCATTATGCTTGGTTTTGGTGGCTGAGACAAGGATGATGAAGAAGAGAAGCAAATGGGGAAATTCACATTAGCTGTCGATCCAGCATCCATCGCTTGTTATTAATAATGGCATGTTAGGCTACGGCTAACAATCAAACTATTTTCTTGAGTATGGTGATGTTTGCTTCATCTCGAAGTCATGATATGACTTTTTATTATTAGTTTATACCATCAAATACGAAGAATATGGCATCTGAAATTCTTTAGATCCACAAGGCAAATGAAATGAGATAGAAACTAAGGATATGAAGAACCCAGGGAAGATCGTATCTAAAACATAAAATAGGAGGAGAATCGGAAACCCAAATCAACAGATGGACTGGTATTTACTCTCAGCCTCAGCCTCAGACAACAAAAAGATGGATAAAAAACAAAAAAAACCCCAACTGAGAAATGCTGAGACAAAGCACCTCTAAACCATGCAAATGGCATCTTGGATGCCTTCTTATAACCTTGTGTTCTCTTCTCCTCCTCAGTCTCTTCACACTTATTTTCTTAAGTTCAGGTCTCTCTCATCCTCAATTCACATCTTCACCATCAAGGCCAACAACTCCTTTAGCCACATTATTTTGCCTTACATAGTCCAAACCCAAGTCTCCAATCTGCAGGCACAAGTCGGACTACTACTGAAGCAGCTGCACAATGAACGATGAGAACCAAAAGCAGTGGCTAAGTTCTCAGACCAAGTTTTTCGTATTGCTATATCTTTAGATAAGCTTGCTGGTAGCATATCAGGACTGCAGCAAAGTAACCCTCCTCCTCATAGCAATGAGATCAGCAATGTGGCTGAATGTTTGAGTGAAACCATGGAAAGCGACCCCAAAGTAGAAAGAACGATGAATAGAAAGGTCATCAATTAGGTGAGCTTCTAAACTACATGTTGCCTAAACTAAATATGCCTCTTGGAGTTGAGGCAGTTAATCCATCTGTTGCCCAAGCCTGCGCTAAGATGACTGCTAATGTTCCATACGATGGTTCAAAAGCTAATAGCCAGTGGCTGTGATCCATTGCCAAGAAGGAGATGCTTCTCAAACGACACCCGAAAAAAATACAGTGAGCCTTTTCCCATTAATATCTCTCTTTGGACCCAACCTAGTGATGTCAACGTCCTCTGGAACCGTTACAAATGTAAAGACCACTGCTGCCTTGTTTCAAAACAAACAATGGACAGAAGAGGCTTCTTTAAATGTGCAGACTCTTTCAATCTTTCTCAAAGAGGATGGGATATACCTACGAGTGGATCTGTCTGCTGAATTCACCATTGATGAAGTCTTAAGGTCAAAGCCTGGAGATATCCGAATCAGCCTCGATTTCAGTCCCACAGCTGGCACATTTGCGGCAATGATGAGGGAGAGGAATGTAACCATCGTACCGGCTACATCAAACTTAGGGGCTCCATTCAATGAGGTGACCGCACTAAGAGGCTTTTTACCTTTGCATGTATCAATTGGCTCCAGGACATCGACAACACAATTGACATTGTTCATTCTACTCTATTTTGAGATGGGTGGATAGGAATTCAACTTTTAAAATTTTTGCTTTTTGATTGGGACAGAATTCTTCGATCCAAGGGACTTCTTTGGGTGGATCGTTTTTTCTGTACGAAAGGCGGTATGAAGCTGTACTTGGATGAGTTTTCCAGACTGGGATACAAAAAGCTAATATGGAGGATTGTACCAAATACTGATCAGCGTGCTGATGAACTTTTCTTCTCTGCTATTCTCGAGATGCCAAGTAGAAGTTAAATCCGGGATTTTGGAAAATAAATGAAGATGAAGCATTGTTAATTGAGTTTGAGCTATAGATTTAACCATCATGTACTTCAGTTTTGTTCTCACTTACAACTGGACTTGAGATATAACGTCCATATCTTCTATTCACCAATGTATAGAACACACCCACCTCTTCCACATTGATCTGCAAATGATGACAGTTTAATTTAACAACGTATGCTGTTGAATTCCGAGCAACATTTTTGGTCAACCCGAGTGCCAAATATATCCAGGGATCCCAAGATTATCCAATACAAGCCATAGGTGTATGTTTGAGAGAAAGAGATAGAGGGAGAAAGATTTCCGCCATATTTCAAACTCAAAATTGTTGTACAGTACAGCTGATACATATCTCCCGGAATGGAAAAATTGCAAGTGAACTGTCTGATAAACAAAGTGACTAAACAGTATAGCTGATACATATATCCTGGAGTTGACTAACAAACAATTCTTCACCGAGAGCAAAATATTCTTCATTAAGGACACACTTGCTGCAACCTCTAGATGATGTCCTATAAAAGGGGTGGGGGTGGAGAATATCTAGCCTAAAAGAATCCTAACGAGATCAAAAAGAGCTTTCAAAAAATTCAATCAATCTTCCGTTAGCGTACTAGACTTTAGAAAAAAGAAAAAGAAAAAGAAAAGGAAAAGCAAAAATCTTTTGACGATGTTCAAGCACATCCATGTCCAAAAATATATATCGAACCCCAGCAGCTCTGAACCCCAAATACTTGAATGGTTCTGACCATTGTTTAGGTCACATCTACTATTCATCTTTTGCACACAGACGCTCTGAAAATAAAAAACAACAATATTTTCTCAGCTTTAAGAATAACAAGAGACACATGCATATAAAGGAGATTCAGATTAAACACTAAAGAGGAAAAAGAAAACTTTCTCTTCATGGCAAATCAATAAAGTACAAAAGATATACCAACATTCAGGGACAGACAAATACCCAACACATAACCGCAATACATGCTTGCCGTCTAAACAAATAAACTCATTTGGTAACACTATATGGCATGATAAAGAGAGTTAGTGATCATTAAAATGCGAATCGATAATCATCAGATCATCCATGTGGTCATCAAACAGATTCACAGGATCCAAGACCATGAACCTCCAGCATCCGGGTCCAGTTCCATGACCACTGAGATTATGGCTTACAAAACCAATAAGCCACAAAATAAAGTAGCAATCAAAATGACAAACAATGAACTACAGAGATCGCCTAGTAGTTTCATGCATCAAAATTCATGCATCAAGGGTCAATTTATATGTTTGTTCATGTTGTTGTTCCTTCAACAACAAATGGAAGTCCAAAAGGAAAAGAGTCCATACTCAAATATTCATAAGCTAGTATCATTGACGTTCCCCACGCCGACATGCTGAAGAATCTTGGACCCAATCCTCGATATAAACCTTTCCATCCATCTTCTGAAATCAACTTTTTCACAACTTGAGTTGCAGAGGGTCTCTTATCATGCCCCATCACCTAGAATGCCGAGATAGCTCTTTAACACGAAACATATGTAATCATAGAGATATGCAGTTATATGACAAAGTGAAGGTTCAAGCCAGCATACCCACATGATTAGAAAGGAAACATATAGAAAGTCATTGAATATTTTTCTAGTTACATTTAGAAAGATGAAGTAGCTAAGTCTCATCCAATGTGCCTAAACACTAGAATGTAAAGGAAAATATGTAGAAAAAAGTGAAGCCCTTGACGTTATTACGTACAGATGCATGCTCAGAGAGAACTATGTGCTATTTGGCTATTTTCAGTCACGCACTTAGAAAATGAACTCAACCACAATGCAATAACAGCCAAAAGAGATATTGGAAGTATAAAAGAAAGAAGACCTGTAAGCGAGTCTTGATAGTGTCCAATGGAGTAGTGATGCATGATGCTGTTGCACCAGCAATAAGTCCTCCAGTTGCCTGAACAAGGACTATTTTTGACTGGCTAGGTACAGCTTCATCAATGTCTGTTCCATGGCCTAAGAACCTGATGACAAAAATCAGGATAATTAAGAAACATTGGGATCCATCCTGATAGCCAGTAGTTAGTTCATGAAAAGCTGATAGCTCATCTATTTAAACTGCACATGAAAGCCCAACAATTAGTAAATTTTATAGAACTTGCAATTTCTAACTTCCCAATGCCAATATCTTCATTCACCACACAAATAAGATTTAGATCAATGAAATTGAAATCTAAGTTTGAGCAAAAAAACACTTGGAGTTGGTGACCACTTTTGAATGGTATGGAACATTAAGGATATCATCGTGATTGACTTAAAATCCATATAAAAGTGAAATTCTCCAGATTAGCCAGCAAATTAAGTGTCTGATCTACAATCTAAAGTTACTTCACGATGTAGTTGACTAAGATCATGAAACATTAACTAATCAGTGGATGTTCCTGTTCTAATTTATCATTTTCTAGACATTTAGCTGCCATAGAGAACAAAAAAAACATTTCACCTCCAAATGACGCGCTGGCTTGAACCATAACTTGCCCACCATACAGCACTTGATGGGGAATAAGTCATAACAGATAGACCAAACCCTCTGTATAATCCACGAATGCCATCAGACTGTATAACCTTACGAGCAACATCCAGGCCACCACTATACTTCGCATGGCCCGAGTACCCTTGCACCATCAATTTTTGGCTAACCTGAACAAAGTTCATTCTAAAAAGATTTAGCAGCGTGCATATCTCTACCTATATCTTCTTCTTCTTCTTTGTTCACATATTTTTTATTCTTTTCTCGATCAGAAAAGCATTGATAATGGGATATTTAGCAGCTTGCATTCTCTAATTATTTCTTCTTCTTCCTTCCTTTTCTTTTTAAGAAAACATAAATATATCAGAAAAGCATGGATATAGAATTATGAGCTTTTTATTTATGATCACACAGACAAACAACATTTCCTTAGAACAATAGACGCGATACAAAGGGCATAAACTAATATATAGATCAACATTGTATCTGTTCATAGTTATTTTTTCAAAAAGGGTAAGTGTTTCAGTGGAGACTTCTCTAATATTAGAATACAACCAGTCAATTATGTGGGTCAATTATAACTTAAAGTCACAGCCTTCAAATTTAGCAAACTTCCCAATTAACTGGACATACATATATATGCATACATACAAATCCCCACATGTAATTTTAATATCAACATGTTTGAAAGAATGACTGGTTGAAAAGATGACATACAACGTCAATTGGAACAAACACAGCTTGAGCGCACATTGATGCTGTCATGCCAGCAATTCCGTTTGCTATTGCTGCCTGTGCAGGTTCTGATAGTTTAAATGGTTCAACAATCTTGAAAGCCGCTGCTTTCGTCATCTCTAAAGCAGTCAGAAATAGTATCCTGGCAGGAATTGCACCAGTGATTACTGTACCAAAACCTCTGTACAGTCCAGGAATCCCATCAGTTCTAAGAATACCTCTGATAACAGAAAAGGCATTTCTCTCAGCAGTGTCTTTTGTAGCAACCTGGAGCCTGGTTTTTACTACAGAGACTGGATACAGTGCCACTGTAACCCCTGTGAAGAGGCCAGCTCCAACAACGTAAAATTTTGTTTTATCAAGCCTGCAGAATGAGCATATAAAAAAATGTAGGTTTTTTTTTTTAAAAGGTGTACAATAATGGTCGGAGGCATGAAAGGGCAAAGAAAAATGCACAAGTTGATTTCTTAATTAGGGTTAAACTACAACCAAGATCACAAATATTGATGCTTTGAGGGCTTGCTTGAATAATCATATTTTGAAGTCACATGTTGAAACTGGAATTAATTCATGATTATAACCATTTATAATTATATGAGTTGGAATTTATTCTTCCATTTTGAAGTTAATTTGTATCCCTGCTTGAGTTTCAAACTTTTCCAACATTTCTAATCTACATATAATTCAACACAAGCACGAGCACACTTTGTGTAACTTAGCTTGCTATAAAATAAATGTAAATATAGAGAGCACATAGATAGATATGTTTTAACATCAGATATTGGGAAACTTCGCACAAAAGAACATATGAAAATAATCATTAACTTTCTTCTTCTTAAAGCTTAAGAAATTTCTAAATAAATTAACGAATACTTAAATTAAGAAAATAATATGAATTAAGCAAACATTGATGACGATACGATACTATACGATACATACTTCTCCCAGTTAATCTCGGTCTGACCTAACGTCTGAACCCGGGAATTGGATGCGTCCATTGTAATTGATGGTTGAGGTTGACTCCTTCAAAATCTAAACAACAACAAAAAAAAAAATCCAATTTCTCTCTGCAACTCAACAATCAAAAGCGATAATGCATCAATTTTCGAAAGCCAAAATTGTTTTAATGACTTTTTCCACCGTTGAATGTTGAATGTTCAAAAATGGACGATCACTACCCTGCTCCCTGCAATCTTCGCCAGCCTCCTCTCCTTTCAGGTTGCAAAAACTTTCCACTTCCTGTGATGAAGAGGAATCGATGGCAATTCACATATACTTCTTTTATGTCTCCTTTTGTACCCGTATGAGAATGCGAATGGGACTAAAGTACAAGTGAATGTGAAAAAAAAAGAAAAAAGAAAAAAGAAAAAATGAATTTTATAAATGGACATGTAGGTTTTGAGTACGCTTTTTTATTTTATTTTTATTTTTATTTTTATGGGGAGTGGGCTTTTCTACCCTCTCACGAGTCACAGAATTCTTTGTAAAACCTTTTTCTTATTGAAATTGTCTAAATAATTAAAGATAAATAATATTTTTTATAGAGTGAAATTTTGTAGGAACATTGTCAACTTTTTTTTAAATTTGGATTATATTTTATAAATAAAAAACTGGGAATATTTTAAGAAATAAATTCAAAAAGTTTTAAAAGGGGTATTAAAAGCTCCAGTCACAGGTTTTTGGTTGAAAGTTTTTTGTTGGTTTGGGTTTAGGGCCCACTATTACAATTAGTGAGGAGTATCAAAGTTTTTTTTTAACGGTTAACGTATCTAAAGTAACAGTGACTCTAACTTAAAAGAACGAAACAGCATGCACAGTCAAACTCTACTACTGGTGTAATGCAAAGATGCCATTACTTGCATTCTGTTGTCATTACTTTTTCTGTCATCAACGGTATATGACCAACAAACATCAGCTGGTTGTACTATAATTCCTTGAAAATCAAGCTAACCTCTCTCCCTCTCTTAGTGCTCCTCCTCTTTATTATTATTATTATTATTTAAAACAAGTAGGCTAGCCATGCCCGTTCGGTTCATGCATGCGCTTTTTATTCTTTAGAGTTTATTTTAGTTACAGGAAGCGGCCTCGTCCAAGAAACAACTTTGATAGGCCTCTAAGGTAAAGCAAGCACATGCAACCCCTCCGCAAGTTGATGAAGCAAAGCATAGGGCGACAGAAAACAAACCCTCCATAACACCAAACAACGCTGAAAATACTCCCAAACCTGACTAACCTGAGGGCACTCAAGAAATAAGTGACAAGAAGTCTAAGAAGCCTGACCACAAATATACCGTGAAACCATACAAAAACCTCTCAAGCACAAAGCATCATCAGTAGCCAAAAAACCATGCAACAAACACCACATAAAGAAAGATAACTAGGATGGCAGATGACGTTGCCAAATGATGGAAAATACCTCATCTCGTAGCTTGGAACAGCAGACAATCTCCCAAGCGGAGTGTAAATGAAATGCACCATCAGGAGTAAAATCCCATCAGAGGTTTAGGGTTTAGAGTTTTAGGTTTAGGGTTTAGAGTTTTGGGGTTTAAGGTTTTAGGGTTGGGGGTTGGGGTTTTGGGGTTCGGTGTTTGGGGTTTTGGGTTTTAAGTTTAGAGTTTGGGGTTTAAAGTTTTAGGGTTGGGGTTTTGGGGTTCGGTGTTTGAGGTTTGTGGTTTTGGGTTGAGGGTGTTTAGTGTTTTAGGATTTTAGGGCTTAGGGTTTTAGAGTTTAAGGTTTTAGGGTTTTTTTTTTTAATTTGAAACTACCAAAATGGTGGGGGGTTAGGCGGGACCCTTACCTGTAATATAAATCATAAAAGAAAAGATAATACATAAGAAGGGGGATATGAACCAAAACCTCCTTGAAAATGATATACATAAATAAAAAAAGTGAACAAAGAAACAAACAGCAAAACGAACGCTTGATGTGTGGAGCTGCATGAACATCCAAATGAATAGTAGTAATAATACAAGTATAATAATTAAACATGCGAAGCATATTTAATAATGATGTTACTATAGTGTGATAGCAAAAAATAAATAATAATAGTGGTAATAGTACAAGTATAATATAATAATAATATATAATAAATAACATAAATTTAGGGTTGAAGTAATAAGAAATTAAGAAAACTTAATTTGAAAAGAAAATATAGTGGTAAAAGCTTAATTCGAATTTAAAAAAAGCGAAGTGTCAATATATGTGATTGTAATTCATAAATAACAATAATTTCATTTAAAAAAAATAATTGGCAGTGCTAATTGTTCTATTATTAAATTTTAAATCAAATTTGTGAAGTCCAATAAGTTTATGAAGATAAACAGCATAGCTTGTAGAAATGATTTAACTTATGAAAAGTTTTAGATTTATTTTGTAAATGGAAAAATACTTTTTTTTTTCAGAAGACATACGTAGTTAAGCAATAATGATACAAATTATAAACTAGGAAAATATGTTTTTAGCTAATTACGATTACTTAAATGGTAAATGAGCATAAATATAAATAAAGATCAAAAGCTCCACAATAGATGATAAAATTCACGATCAAATCTCCTAAAGTAATAAATTACAATTTTAAATGGAAAAAATTACAAGATATTTCAACACCTTTCTGTAACTTATAAAAATCAACTATGTAATCAAAATTTTAAGAATATCTTGGTAATTTAAAAAGAATAATATATATATATAGGAGGGATACATCATTCCTCAGCCACACATAGCCGAGAAGATAGTCACTTTCCCGGTAGTTCCTAAGCGAAAGACGATATATAAGTTTTCAGAACTACGAGTCCACTCCGTAGCAGTGGGTGCAGAAGAAACCTACCTCCCCGTCCTCTCTATAGAGGAGACGAGCAGATACAGAATGGAGGGTTACAGAGGACTACACTTGGGAGCGATGGTCATAATAATAGTTGTACTTATATAAAAGATTAAAGAATAATAGCTGCAGTAGTAGTACAAATAAATAATAATACTACTTATAATAACATGAATTTTTTATTGAAGTGATGAAAATTAAAGAAACTATTTTGAAAAGAAAATAGAGTGGCAAAAATCTTATACAAATGAAGTGTTTTTTTATTAAGGGGTGCAATAAATATTTTTTAGTATTATATGATAAGTTGATATTTATTAAAATAGTAAAGGGTCATACATAATTCACCATATTAATATTATTATGTTTGGTAATACAAATAAAACTGGTACTTAACCCACGTAATTGAAGTCTTATCAAATTAATTAAAATACTGAACACAAAATTAAGGGAATAATAATTTGAAACATATAAACACATATGCGAGAAAGTATAACTCAAATTGGGAACTTACTTAACAAAAAATAAAATTATAAAAAAATTTGGTACCTAACTCAAATAATTAGAATCTTACAAGTTAACGGAAATATTCAACACAAAACTAAAGGAATAATTAGCTGAAATGTATGAACCAATAAGAGAGAAAGTGTAACGAAAATTAGGAACTGATCTAATAGAAAGTGAAAGGTACTTGGAATTTAATCCAAAATATTGGTATTTAACGAATTTAGTAGAAGTAGAAAACACAAATCTAGTGAATTAATAAGTTGAAGCACGTGAACCTATAAATGAAAACATTTAACAAAAATCATGAACTAATTTAATCAAAAAAAGGTAATTTGGGTATTTAACCCATATGACTAGAATCTTACCAAGTTAATTGGAATATTGAATGCAAAATCAGTTGAATAATAGTGGAAATACATAAACTCATAAGCGAGAAAGTATAACAAAATCAATGGCATACCTAACTAAAAAAAAAATTAGAAAAAATAAATTTGGTACATAACCCAAATAATTGAAATTTTACCAAGTTAATAGGAATATTCAACACAAAGATAAAGGAATAATTAGCTGAAATATATGAACTAATAAGAGAAAAAATGCAATAAAATTTAGAAACTGATCAAACGTGAAACGAAAGTACTGCAATAAAATTTAGAAAATGATCAAACATAAAATGAAAGTTACTTGAAATATAACACAAATATTGACATTTAATAAATTTAGTAAGAATATCAAACACAAATCTAGTGGATTAAGAAGTTGAAATATGTGAATCTGTAAATGAAAAAGTTATACCAAAATTAGGAACTAATTTAACCAAAAAATGTAATTTGGCTATTTAACCCAAATAACTGAAATCTTGCCGAGTTAATTGAAATATGAAAGACAAAACCAATGGAATAATAGTTGAAACATATAAACTAAAAGGGGAGAAAGTATAACCAAATTTAAAAACTTATCCAACAAGAAATGAATTTACATGCAATCTAACTCAAGATATTAGTATTTAATGAATTTAGTGAGAATATTAAACACAAAACAAGTGGATTGGAAAGTGGAAACACACGAACCTATTACTGAGAAAATTTAACCAAAATTAGAGACATATGAAATTAACTTTGAAACATCTAATTAATATATTGAGGTTTAACCAAAAGTGTTGTGACTTGATTATTTTTCTTTTTTTAACTTTCATTTAAATTAAAAATATTTTTCTCCCTCAAATATTTTTTTATGTTAATTGTTTATAAATTTTCTTTATTTTATTTTATTTTATTTTTTTACATTAAATTTAATTTTTTTAAAAATTATTGAGTGAACAACCGTTTGTTCAAGTTGAAAAAGCAGGCTGTATGTCATGCAGCCAACATGATGAATCGTCCACGTGTTAGTTAATATTGAGAGGTGCTCTCCAATTTTGAGCTAACTAGTTATAGCCGTTGGATGTCTTGCTTTATATGGACGGTTCAGATTAGATTACGAGAAAAGAGATGGCCATTAAAATTATTGCACGTGTACAAAAGTGCCTCAAGGAGTGTATAAAGTTCCCTCCCCGCCACAGTCCGACAGGAGACAATACAAACAAGGTACCAAACGCGTGTCTTGCTTCTGGTACGATTTTTTCCAACCAGAATAAAATTTGCCGGAGCCATCCATGGCTTCCAGCGATAACGTTTCTGACTACGTTCATCAGTTCTCTGGCATCAGTCGATTTGATTCTCCTCTCGGTATTTTTTTTTTTTTTTTGGTTAACTTAGTCTTCAGAAAATTTCTAGTGGAATTGACCTGTACGTTTTATTTTATTTTATACTGAATTTTATATGACATTTTATTTTATGCAATAACGCAAAATGATCATCGAGAGAGTCACTGAAACTATAGATGAATTTTCTGGTCCAGGGGCCGAAATAAATTACGCAAACTGTGAAGTGTCTAGTGGTGATGCTAATGATACGATTTTGGAAGTGGATGGTTATTTTACCGTGAGGGGAACAGGTTCTACTTACAAGCTGCCTGGTAAAATTAGAAGTAGGTTGTTCCCCTATCAGCTTGAGGGGTTGAAGTGGCTTTGGTCTTTGCATCATCAGGGTAAGGGTGGAATCTTAGGGGATGAATCGGGTTTGGGGAAAACAGTGCAGGTAATACTACGTGTGAAAGGCTTTGGAGATGTTTTAACTTGGAACTTTTGTTGTACAATCAATTGACTTTGGTTTACCTCTTTTTGCAGATATGTGGCTTTTTAGCTGAATTGTTCTAGTCAGGATTGATCAACAGGGCATTAATTGTTACGCAAAAAACTTTGTTGTCTGCTTGGGCTAGGAAATTATCTGAATGGGAGCTTACTAAATATACAAGAGAGTGAGGCTGTTTGGTTAAATATATGAGTTTTGTGATATTTGTTTTATATTATTGGAAGCAATTTTCTATTTATAATGTATGGTATCTGTCTGCCCTTTGTGCAGATATTCGGGGACTCATCAGCATTGTAATCTCCAATATGTACTGAAGGTTTTAATTTGCCTCATAGTTTTTTCCATCTTTCAAAGGCCTTTTATTAATCACCAGGTAAAATGCTATAAAATAAGATGTAAAAAATGCATGTGAGATCATATATTACTTGGATTAAAATATTTACAATGGTCGTATATCTTAAATTCTAGTTGAACTAGGGACATGAAGTAAATTCAATCAATTAGTTTTTATTACATGAGGTTTTGGTGTCAGTTTATGAACAGTTTCAAAGTTCAATGTTGAATTCAATAGTGATTACTTTGGAAGCTAAATAATTCTGTAAAGTTTTCTCAAAGTCTAGATTCAATTATTTTTCATCTCTTTGATGTCTCCTATGTTCAGTTCAGTTTTCATAGTAGTTCTTGCGGAACTTTTACTGGGATTCGTGGTCTTTTATTAATGGGCATTACATCCATTTCTCTTTGCATCCTTTGTCTCCTTGTAGGAAAAAGGAATTCTTCTGACATATTATGATGTAGTGCGGATCCATTCTGATTCGCTGAGCGCGGAAAACGATGCAGTCTGGGATTATTTGATTCTCGATGAGGTAGAAATTTTATGGTATTTGTACTTAACAAATCCATGAGCTTTGACTCACACAGTTCTGCACCTAGAAATGCTTTTCTTTCTTTGTTTCATACATTATTTTGCATGCGCAATAGTATCTTATTTTTTTATGTTGTCTCATACATGCATGCATGTTGTATGGACGCTTTTAAATGTACGCTTGATGAACACCAACCTACAGTTGATTCAAACAAACCTCTATGAGGATGAGGTTTCTTGCATCATCAGGGTTGTCTCAAAATGTAATAAAACGTCGCTTGTACAATAGGATCCTTTCTTGAGCAACTATTTTCTTTCCTTCTATCGCTCTTGCATTAGAATTCGATTTACTTGGGCACTTGTACATTTTCTTCCTATTTCACTCTGATTCTATCTTTTCCTCGATCAATGGATTTAACATTGAAGGGGCATCGCATAAAAAACCCTAAAACAAAGGGGGCCAAAAGTTTGCAGGAAATACCAAGTGCGCATCGTATAATCATAACTGGCACTCCAATTTTTGACAATCTCCAAGTATTATCTCTAACCTTTGCACTTACTTTTTCATTCTTTATATGTTGCATGTATGTCACTATGATTTCATTACGTTTGAGGCAAATGTGAAATATCGACATGTGATGTTATGTTTCTGCTTTTGTTTGAAAAAGGTATTATGGGGTTTGTTCAATTTCTGTTGTCCTGAGCTATTGGGAAATTATAAAGAGTAATTTAAATTCTTAAAGCTCTATTTACGTTAAGTTTGCATTTCTCGTGGCATGAAGCTTCGCAACATTCACAGGTTTAAAAAAAGATATGCGATTCCCATACTTCATGGAAACAGCAAATATGCTTCTGATAAGGAAAAAAGAAATGGTTCTGCTGCTGAAAAGGTGATGGTATTATATGCACTATCTTATAAGATCTGTCATGACTAGGAAGCTCTGACTCTCATTTTTTATCATGATTTGTTGTGTTCTGTTTATTATGGGCAACTGCATTAAATTAAAATGTGGCTTTGCAAATATTTCTGACATATTTTCTTATTATTGAGCAATCATATATAGTGTCTATTCGAACTGTTTCTTTCCAAGCCTTTTCATGGCCTTTGTCAAAGTTTGTTAATTGTTTTGCGGTGATAATCTAGATTCCAAAACGTGCAACTAACTAGGAAAATTATGTGAATTGCCAACTATTCTTGCAGGTCATCTTTAATGCATTCATACCAACGTACACTTACAGCTCATAGGTTTCTCCATGTTTTTCTTTCTTTTATGGTGATTCTATAATCTCTAAGCAAATATTGTTGAAGGCCATTAAAAAAGCTCATATATAAATGATGGATATTATATTTTTAAATCCTTTGGGTTTCATGAGGTTGCCAAGTGAAACATTGCATATTACCTATCTAAGGTTTATTGAAGATGTGATTGCTAGTTATTGTTTGATAGTTTTATTTGAAGTGACCTTCCTGTTATTATACATTGAAAATCCTAAAAAGTCTTCTTTCAGCATTCACTGTTTTATGCCTCTAAGAGGACTGCTAAAATGTAGCAAAATGTTTGACACTTTTCTTTTTGTTTCAGGAACTAAAGAAACTAGTTCAACCTTTTTTTTTGAGACGCCTGAGATGTGAAGTGTTACATTCCAAATTGCCGAAAAAGCATGAGTTCGTTGTTTGGCTGAAATTAACTAAATGCGAAGTACCTTTCGCTTTACTCTATTCAACTTTTTTCCCCCCTCTCATGTAGTTGATAACATTAATCTCATAGTTCTTCTCTTCTTCTATGTAGCGGCGAATATATGAAGAATTTTTAGACAGCGAAATTGGCCGCTGTGCTATGAACGAAATGCCCATGGCTGCCATAAAGGTAATTTTTAATGTTTAGTTTTCACTTTTCTAATGTTCTTTTTGCTGCTTCTTTTGGTGTTTGTTCCTAAAATGTAATTATTTTTAGTGTTTCTTCAATGATTTCCTTTCAAATTATTCAGTTTTTTTGTACATATTTGTTCTCCTTTACTTTTCTGTTAAGTTCTTTTATTTATTATGTTTTTGTACGTTTGCAAAGTCTTTTGATGACATTTTTATGTTTTTGTTTGTCTCTAATTTTCAACAAAATAATAAATAATCATTGATTGTATTGAAGTAGATATTGAAGAAAATATGTAATCACCCACTTCTCTTAAAGAGAGCAACTGACTGCGACATACATGGGATGGATTTAAATCCTGATGCAGAGGATAAAGCCCTAGCAGAGAAAATAGTCATGCTGATTGCTGAATCTGCTACGAAAGATGACTTTCTAAAGCGGCCTGAAAAGATCTCATGCAAAATATCTTTTATATTGCTTCTATTGGTTAGAGATGCCACAAATTTTCAAACTGATTTTCTGAACATGTTGTGTGTTTGCTGCAGTGTAATTTGTTTGATGGTCTTTGACAGGATAAATTGATTCCAGAGGGTCATCATGTTCTTATATTCTCGGAAAGCTGTGATATGCTGGACTATATTCAGGTTTGTTCTGAGCTATGGTTTCCTAGCCTGTGATGCCCTTGAAAAATTATGATATTTGGTTTGTTTACTTTCGAAGTGTTTCATCGGTGTTTAGGGTTTAGAATTATTGCGTTATATAAGTGATAGAAGGCCACACATTTCTGAAATGTGCCCTGATAATTGCAAATATTTGAATGCAAATCACTTATTATGTCATTACTTAATTCTTAATTGCAAGATCTAAAGTTAGGTGAGTTCTGACTCCAACTAGGTCCTGGGCTGCATGAACTTGGCTTGTTTACTTTTGACAAAAAATAGTGGAAACTGTTTATTAAAATGTTGCTTCCATTATCTGAGAACGTGCTTCATGAGTGAGTCAATTGGAAAGTGTTGTTCGATCATACATTGTGGGAAAGGTTTCATTTCTTTTTCTCCTCTTCGAGCATCCACTTGAAAGCACATTGAAGACCTCCCTTTTTTAATCCTCATTCAGCTTATTAGAAAGAGGTTGTAAAATAATCTGTTTAGATTTCCAGTCAGGTTTGAAGCTTGCAAAACATGATCTGGGTTGCTCATTGAGACATTCCATTAGTTGAATAATTTATTTGAAATTTATTGAATGCAGTTGAATATTGTATTTGGAATTTTTTGTATGTAAACTGTAATTTTTGCTTGATCTTTGGTTTGTTCATAGGGATCTGTTGATTCTAAAGGTTACAAGTTTCTACGCCTTGATGGAAATACAAAAAATAGGGAGAAGATTGTTGATGTAAGTTTATGACAAAGTCATTATTAATAATTGTTTGCTGACGTGAATGCTTTGTAACATGTCTTAATATGTTTTATATTTGAAGGATTTCCAAGAAGGTGACGTGGCTCCTATACTTTTCTTGACATCCCGAGTTGGGGGTCATGGCCTCACACTTACTAAAGCAGACTCTGTGATTTTGGTTGAGCCTGCCTGGAGCCTAAGGTGCCTACTTATGTGCTTTTCTTTCCCCTCGGACTTGGTAATTATTAGCACATGATTGTTTTATGTCTCAACATGAATGCTGGCTACAATTATGAAAAGGCTTTTATGTGCTCCTCTAAAATCTATTGTATCACCTTTTTTTTTTTAAATGGGAAGTTATTGTATCACTTAAATTCATTATAGAGTGAAGTTATTGTCATGCACACATAAAGTCCATCTTGTTTGCTTTATTTAATTTGTAGCTTGTTTATGCAACAGAAGAAGTTTTGTATGTCTTTCATTTTGATTGTTAAAGATAATCTATTGCCAAAAGGTTTCTATCATCCATCAAATTTTATTATGATTATACTTTATCTACTGCTTCCACAATTCTTCTTTTATCTTATGCCTCTCATTTATCTGCACGATGAAAGAACATTAACTTTTTTTGTTTGGCTAATATTTTCAAGAAGGATTCTTTCATGTCCTATGGAGTAGAGCTGTTTTTCATCTTTATCATGTGCTAGTATGCCAAACAAGAGCCTTTTTCTCTACCCATTAGAATCTCAATGGGAAGCTTCTAAAGCATATGGCTTTCCAAATTTGTTTACCCACTAAATACTTCAATAACAGAGGTCTAGGAGAATATACCTGTCAACATTCAAGTGCATAAAGTTGAGGAAATCATGTTCTTATTGTTGCATGGTTAAGAGAGAGAAATTTGTCTAGTTATATTGAAATTCAGATCAAGCATGGTAAAACCTATTGGGTCAACCTATAATTGATCATATTGAGTTAACCATTGTCAGACCATTTTTTTTAAGCATTGTTCAGGAATCAGAGTTAACTGCGAAGATGATGATATAGTTATGATGTGACGTTGTTATATTGAAAAATTGTCTCTAAGGCATTATTTGTAGTTTAATCAATATTTTGAACCAATTAATATATATATATTTTTTTATCTAAAACAGTGCTGATGATCGAAGCATTAGTCGTGCTTATCAAATTGGCCAACAGAAGGATGTCGTCGTGTACAGATTAATGACTTGTGGGACGGTTGAAGAAAACATGTACAGGAAGCAGGTTGGAGATTTGTTTCCTGGTTTCATTGGTTGTACCTATACTGAGATTTTGTCTTTTATAAGCCATATTTTGTGATTCTAAAGATCTGATGTGACAGAAATAATGGGTTTTTTGAGATAATTTCTACAATTCAAGTTGTATTAAGATATGGTCTCCATGCAGTTCTTTATGAGGGGATAACCCATATGGTTTACCGTGTGCATTTTTCCTTATGTCTTACTTGAGTTTGGTCGGCAGATATATCAGCATGAAGAACTGTTTCGGTCTTTTAGCCAGCAGGTATACATCTCTAAATTTGAAATCAGTTGCTCTACTGAAATTTTAAATTTTGTGATATGTATTTTACATTTCATCTTTCAGGATTTTCGGGAAGTTCTCAGTTTCCCCAAACAGGGGTTTGATATTTCTCTCACCCAGCAGCAATTACATGAAGAGCATGGTGACTGGCATAGGTATTTAAATTATAGTAGCTTTTATAACCTGTGATCTTTACCTTTTTGTCCCTCATTTATCATGCATCGACTGTACTTTTACATTTTGCTTTCAAGCAACATATAGCCTGGCTTTATGGTAGTTTCTTGCTTACATTATGTCGTCTTCTAAACAGGAGTTCCACATAATTTTTTGTATTCTAATTACTGTTTTCCCTAGGGATGAATCCTTGGAAGCCCACATACAGTTCCTTGAAACTCTAGGTATAGCTGGAGTCAGTCAACACAGGTTGCTTTCTAAGACAGCACCACCAGTACAAGTGGTGCAGGAAGAAGAGGAAGAGACATGGTGAAAATTTCATCTTTATTCTTGCCTCCCTGGGTGCAATATAGGAGCTAATTACGCCAATGTTACGTCTATTGCAATTAGCATTTTAAGTATTTATTTCTTGCATGCTTTCATTTTGCATTTCTACTGTTGCATATTTGATATAAGTATATTTGTGTTTGCAAGGGTCTCAGAATCTAAGCATGCATGCATTGCTAAAACTTGTATTTGTCTGTATGTAAGCCATATGTCTTACTGTATCAAAAATTTTTGCTGCATAATTTTGGGTGCAGGAGAGAAAGGTGCAGGAGTGAAGGAACGAAGTTTGCAGGAAACTCATCACCTAACTATGCGGTTGTCCATGAAAGAATGAAGCGACTGGCGCAAAATCTTGCAAAGGTTTTATTCTATTTTTATTCTATTCAAGTAATACAATATTTACAATGTCTTGATGGTTGATAAATCTTGTGTATTCGTACAATTTTCCTAGCATTTTTAGATTGCGTTAGATTGTCAAATAAGTGATTATTTGACAATCTAACACCCCAAAATATGTTTGGTAAATATATTTGAAACTGGCTTGTTAGGAATCAGATTCTTAAACAATCTATTTTTATAGGAACTCGCAGAAGCTCCAAAGAGTACCTTCTCGATATCGGATTATTTTAGTATTACCCTTGTCCAGAAAAAAAGATTCCAAAGATATCCCTACACTAAACTAATATAATAAATTATTATTTAGATTTTCAAATAAATCTATTAATAATAGGTTTATGGATTGTTAGCCAAAAACAACTCTTAAAAATGACCATGTGCTTGGCGATCCGCACCCTTGCTTCTCTTGTTTTGTAACCCTTACAATTATGACAAACATTATTGTTATAGAAGTACTATTAACACTCTTGAAACATATTCTACTCCCAACATTCCAATGAATGAAATCCTGTTATATTCTCTTATCTCCTTTGTGGACTTCCATCCCAAGTAAAATTCATTATTTGAAAGCATGAATACAATTTTTGGAGTGCTTATTGAATGCCCGTGGAAATGTTTTGAGTCATTCATAGCATCTAACCTATATTCTGTCATGGTTACTAATGTTTTAAGTCATTCATAACGTCAAACCTATTTTCTGTCATGACTTTATTGATCTAAACCGCAGATCATGACCGTGCTGAATTGGAATTTAAATTAATGCAAATCGGTACTAGTTTTCTGTTGTGGTTACTAATGTTAATTATTACATGCAGATTTTTGAAGTGCTATGTGAAATAGATTGAGAAGTCATTGATTTGAATGATTTTACCGGGAACTCCAAAAAGCATCACAGCAATGCCGAATATCTCTCTTACGCTTCAAAACCATAGCACTTTGTCTTAACTTTCTGCAGCCTTTGATTAAAAATCAGATTGTGGATCGTATTCAATGAATTTGAGATGCACTAAGTACATTCTGACCTTCAATTTCTATATCTAAGCTAATAGCTCATAGAAATTAAATTGAACCTCTAAACGTTTGTCATTTTTCTCCGTTGCTGGGGAGTGTAATTGTTTTTTTTTTCTTTCATGATTTAATTGTGTAAAGTGGCCTGACCCTGGCTGTGCACACGGTTTTCTCAAAAAATCCACATTGTGGCACGTCTTCAATTTGTTTACTGTTCCATCATTTCATCGTCTCATTGCAAGCTATTTTCATATTTCTTTCAATTTTTATCATTTTTAATATTATTTTAAAAAAATAACATAATTTCCTGCTCTGAGCAAACCTAGGGCCAGGCTATTACCGTGTAGGTTGGACGAATCATGGCCTCAATGTCGCGCCACCCCCCACATAATTTTTAAATTAAATGTAAAATATTGAAATATGTTATTTAGGAAATTAATTTAATAATAAATGAAGAAAATATACGAAGCTGCAGCTTGAACCTTTAGACAGAGGTGCCCCCCTAAAAAAAAGGATTTGAGTTAACAAGCCCACTGCTACGACATCTTGAGAGGTTGTATTTTTTAGCACAAATAAAATTTAAATATAAATATACGATACAAATAAATTATAAATTCAATAATTAATGATTTCAATCATAATTAAAGTTAAAGTGTCTGTTGGTAAAAAAAAAATTAGGGTTAAAAATTTTATGGTACATTAAATGTGTCGAAATTAAGGATTTTTATCTTATGTATCTTGACCGTCGTGTCCATCTTGAAAAGTTATGTTGTTTTAAAAAAAAATACAGCTTGATCAGACTTTCAAGCATAGAGTTATGCCCCTTCAAAGGTTTTGATCCTTTCCAAATGGTGCTGGGCACCCAAGACACAAACCCTAAAATTTCTAAAACCATTGATAATGCAATGCAGTATAAATATTTAGACCTATAATTTTTGTATATCAGACAATTATAAAACATCTAATGTTTGATATTTTTAAGCAATACTCACAAACAATCTCTTGTGTAAATTAATTCATAGAAATTAATTACTTTATTCATTATCTTATGTATTATTTTTATGATTATTTATTCACTATCTTTAGGTCACAATAATTTCTATAAATACTTGTAATGGACAATTACGTATGTATTGTTAATTTTTAATCTATTTTTAATAGTGATATTGTGATTAATGATATCATAATTCATACACTAAGCCTTTTCTTTTTTTAATGTTGTTAATAACTATCATGGTTAGCACTTTGTCAATATTAATTTGATTAAACTAGATTCAGTTATGACATTTTTTTTATAATATTATTAATTTAATATTATTATTTTGGGGGTATGGTTGGAGAGGTCAAATATAACTTTTAACTCTTACAATCCCTCATGAGTTTAACTCGGTAGCAAAAAATAAACCACCCAATCGTTCCATTGGAGCTAAGTAATATTGTTAATTATAATTACAATTATTATTCACATTGCATTGTAAATATTAGGAAAAAAGATAACGACAAGCTCGTGTTTTGTGAAATTGTCACCAAAACCCTCATTATTTAAAAAAATAGTCACATATGCCTCTTTTGAGACAATTATGCCCTTTAGCTAAAGTGACCCACCAATATTCCATATGGACATAATTGTCCAAAACAAGATCTATGTACAGTTTCACTAAATCATGAGGTATCAATGTATTTTTTGTCATAACCTTGGGTAATTACAATATGAATACTATTAATATTGAATAATGTTAGAAACATTTTTAAATTAAATCAAAGTATTTGAGTAATTTGCAATAGTATATTTCATAGAGTGGGACTATTGGCGCCCCTCCAAATACCTCTTAACACCCCTTTTGGTTATTTTATAATTTTAACCTGGGTGAGGATATTTCCACCTCATTATTTGTGTAAACCCACCCCACTTCTAAAAAATATTTATAATAAATACACATTATTTTTTATAAATACAAATCAACATCAATATGTGTATAATTAATCAATTAAATCATTCTTATATTATTTTTACTTAGTTTTTTTTTACTATAAAGATTGTTTTAATATGAGTTTTATTTAATTATGTAATCATTATGGCATAAAATTACTTAACCTGAAGCATAATGTGTTCTTTTATTTAATACTTTAAGTACTTAATTTTGTGACTTATTATCTAACTTTTTAAATGAAATCTAATCATTTTTAATATTTTTAATGTAAATGACATAAATTTAATAACCTAATAATTTATATGAGTATTGACTCATAAAGACATAATGTTAGTTAAAGGTTAATAATCATGCTAATAAAATAGAATTGACCATTTAGAAGCATGAATTTTGTATAAAATAAAAAATGTTGAAGTTGAAGTAAATTTTTTGTACTTTTACATTTTAAGGATAAAATAGTCAATTTAAATTTAGGCTGAAGCAATCTTAATAGTAAAACATAACAAAAAAAAAGTCTCAAAAAATAAATTAAGAATTTAAGAAAGATTTAATTGATTAATTCCTTAGAATTCTTCTTTATTTAAAATTTTTAAAAGTAATGTGAAAATTTTAAAATTATTTTCTAGAAGTGGGGTGGATTTACAGAATTTATGGGGTGGAAATATCACCACCCTTTTAACCTTCATTAAAATTACATAATAGGATAATTTCTAATTAAACCCCCACTCAAAAGAATTTTTTTCCCTTAAAAATTCTTTATACAACATATTTTCATTTAAGAGTTTTAAATTCTTTATACAACATCTAATATAAATTCCCTTTTCTTTCTTAAACCCTAATTTAAGAGTTTCAAATTTATAAGAAAATAATCATGTAAACAGATGAAGATGATAATAAAAAAATAAGTTTACTATTATTTTATTGTTATTTTTGAATTATAATAATAGGGAGAATTTGAATAATGCTGAAAATATATCCCCTTAATAAACATCAATTGTTCAATTGATCATTGTTGAATAAATTGCTATTGTTTGAGTTTTGTGTTTCAAGTTTAGTTGTATTAATTTATGTAATGCCTATACAATGATTGTGAAGGAGGAAAAGCTGGAATTGTTTGTTTTATTGTTACTCAAGATGATAATCTGACTCTAATTTTTTTTTGTTTTTATTTCTTTTTTAATATTTCCAAGTTTACTCCAATTGCAAACTAATTTATGGATTATGATCTAGATAGTACAAATTTAAGTAATGCTACAAGTGATTGTAAATATTAAAATGTTAGCAGAAAAATAAAAAAATAACTTGATTAAGAGACAAAATGAATAGCACCTGAAAATTGAAATTAAACATTTTGGAAATTAAAGAATATTGATACAGGCAAAAATAAATAAAAATTATATAATGGGGTTTATACTAATAGATTTTAATTAAAGGTATTTTTGTCATTGAAAGGGGTGTTAAAAGAATTTTATAATATTTTTAAATATTTAATAGTGTTAATAAAGAAAAGAGGTGTTAAGAGATATTTAGAGGGGTGCCAATAGTCCCACTCTATTTCATATACTAAATGTTGTGCAATTCATTTATTACTGTTACAAAATTATTTCAATGGATTATAAAATCAATTATCATTAAAATATGAACATATAAAAATAAGTGATCAAATATAATATAAATTATGTATCCAGTTGCATAAGGATAATAATATTAAATTTATTCGTATCAATAATTTATCATATTTTTATTTGTATTACTCTAATAAACATTTAGAATGAAGTGTATTAAGGGTTGATTTAGGCGGCAAAACTACCGCCAATATGAAAAACTGATTTATTAAATTTTAATTTTTTAAAAATATTTTCCTACATAAAATCGAAAACTTTATGTAGTGTTTTTTTTTTCCCTTGGAAATATAAATACTTTCGTACTTCAAGGAAACTCTAGCCGCTTGTCTTAGCCACGCTCAAGCATGATAAACCAGCCGCCATCCTACTAGTCGCGCCGTCTCCGTTCCAATGGTACTAGATCGCAGTCGCTGTCGCCGGCGCCATCACCGTTTGCATATCAGCAACCAGCTCACCAGCCCCACCGTCTTCTCACTTTCCTCCACGAACTCTCTCTGCACACAAACCGTAGACTAGCGAGCTGAATCAAAGGGTGAAGGCTGCTCGCTTTCTTTTGTGACTGTTGGTGTCGGCTTCAGGGCACTTGAAGTTTGAATTTTTCTTTTCCTTTCAGTGCTTTTCATTATTGTTGCAATATATATATATATAGGTAGAAATATATATTCTCTTCAGGTGTCTTGATTTTGGTCTTGTTTGCTTGGTAAGATAATTGGGGGGAAATTATTTTTTAAGTAACTTGTTTCTGTAATCTAATTTATAAATTAGAAGACAGTTGGAGCTAAATCTGCTATGAAAATATCTAAGCTTTTATGTTCCATCAGTAAGTGATGCAAGTGCTTGTTAGTTTCAATATTTTTCCTCTTTCTTTTCCTTTCGGTAGTTACTCGAACTCATCTAATGCTTTGTTGTCTTGTTTTTGTATACTTTTTTCAGGCGGATGTGGCAAGTGATGCGGTTTATGCCCAGGTCTCACTGGTTCCTGATGAGGTGAGCTGGATTCCAATTTTGTATTTTATTTGATTTGATGACTAAATTAGCTGTTTTTCATTTTTCTTTTTGCCTGAATGTTTGTTCTGTATGGCTAATTGTGCAGAAGGTGCAAGAAGGGAAAATTGAGGAGGATGGTGATGAGTAGAGTGTTGAGGTGGCTGCTAAGTCTTCAACACCCCATATGTTCTGCAAGACACTCACGGCTTCTGATACTAGCACTTATGGAGGCTTCTTTGTACCTCGTTGAGCTGCAGAAGACTGCTTCCCTCCCCTGGTAACTATTGTGCATTTGCCTCCTCAAACATTCTTTACAAGGATTTGAAATGAACCATGTGTAATTAGTACATTGCTCAAATACTGTAGGACTATATGCAACAGAGGCCTTTACAGGAGTTTGTAGCAAAGGATCTCCATGGCGTGGAATGGAGGTTCAAACATATTTATAGGGGTATGCCAAAAGTAGCAAAGGATCTTGAGGTTTAGATATGTGTATGATGACATGCTTGTTCCAATGCTGATATTTTAGTAATATTTTTCTTCTTGGTTTGGGCAGGGCAACCACGGAGGCATTTGCTGACTATTGGATAGAGCGCATTTGTTAATAAAAAGAAGCTTGTTTCTGGAGATGCTGTGCTTTTCCTTAGGTATTAAAGACCTAATTCTGTTAAGAAAACTAACCTTTTGTCATTATTCTAATCTGATGAATGTCACAGGGGTGAAGATGGTGAATTGAAAATTGGAATCCAACGAGCAGCTCAAGTAAAAAGTAGTGCTACTTTCCCTTCTTTGTGCAGCCAACAGTCGAGTACCAGTTCTGTGACAGAGGTGGTTGATGCCATAGCTAGGAAGCATGCTTTCAGCATTACCTACAATCCAAGGTGTATTGCTACTTCCTGCATTTAGCATTTTTATGAAGAGAATAACAGCATCGGTATCTGGACGTTAATATGTGGATCTGCCATATTCTAAGTATATAGTGTGCTTGCGTACATATGCCTCCCTATCTCTAGTCCATAGTAATTTCTTTGATTTATATGGCATTGCACTATTTGATTAAAGCATGTTATGGTGTTCTAATGAAAATATTCATTGTACAACAAAGAGTTAAAACATTTTGACAGTTACAATGGATGCTATCATCTGGCTGTTTAATTTTGTTAACCGGACAACTTTATAATATTCTAAATGCAGAACTTGTTCACATCTGCCTGCTTGATCAATTAGAAATTTAGATGCTCTGTTCAAACTTAGCCAGCTTTATGATTGATCCTTCTCTATGCCTTATGTTCTTTCTGCTTGGTGTACATTTCTGTGATAGACATATTTTGTTCATAACTATATTTCGCTAAACTATTTGTTATCTTTTGTATAGACTTGTTTTGTGAATTATTTCCATTCAATATCTTAATTATTATACTAGTGCATTGTGTAGAGCCAGTGCCTCAGAGTTCGTAATACCTGTCAATAAATTTTTGAAGAGCCTTGATCATCCTTTTGCTGAAGGAATGAGGTTCAAAATGCGTTCTGAAACAGAAGATGCAGCAGAGCAAAGGTTTAATATTTTTTAACCTGTTGTGGCACTTAATTCAAAACACCACATTGATTCTTACTCAAGTCGTAATGACAGATGCACTGGACTGATTGTGGGAGTCAGTGACATGGATCCTGTGAGATGGCCTGGTTCAAAATGGAGATGCCTCTTGGTATGGATTTGTTGCAGAACTTGTTATCTTTCATATGTTTGCACTTTTGTATTCTAATAATGGAGAATATTAACTTTAAACATCCCATGTGTCCATTTTCTGCCTTATCTCCTGTCTGTTTTCATGTGTCGGTTAATTATCATGTAGTTTCATATGGTTAAGTCACACATGGTATGCAAAATTTTCTGTGATGCACTATCGAACCTCAGCTCTATTGTTTGTGATGGATAAATCAATTGTCCATTCTTGAAAAGATGAAGTGTATAATTCGCAGCCTGGAAAAATGTCTGTTACATTCTTCAATACTTAGTTAATAACCTAAATGGTCAGAGATACAGTGTGCAAATTCTTTTCCTAGGTATCCTGTCCAGTGTCCTTGGTGGTACTTATCAAGATCAGTTTTGGCCTTGATATCATTGTTGCTCACCTTCAAATTGCAATGAAATTAAATATTATCATTGCAAAGTTTGGATTGGCCGATTTGGGTATACATTATACCTTTGTAGAGTTAGTGTATCAAGGGAGTTTCTAATATTTGTTTTGCATCCGTTTGGTTACTCTGCACCTCAGTTCCTTTGCTTTCCATGTTTAAGATTCTAACTATTAATATGTGATGCATACAATTATTACTAGATTTACTAATATCGATTGTCTGTGGCTCTTTTGATAGGTGAGATGGGATGATGTTGAGTCCAACAGGCACAACAGGGTCTCTCCATGGGAAATCAAGCCATCTGGTTCAAATAGTCCTGTCACATCTGGTTTGAGGAGGACTAGGATTGAATTGCCTTCAGGTAAACAAGAATTTCCAATTCTTGGTATGTCTATTTGACAAGAAATATTTTCTTGTGAGCAATAGTTTTTTCCTTTTGCATACAAAATAAAATTTAGAAAATGATCAAACATGAAATGAAAGTTACTTGAAATATAACAAAAATATTGACATTTAATAAATTTAGTAAGAATATCAAACACAAATCTAGTGGATTAAGAAGTTGAAATATGTGAATCTGTAAATGAAAAAGTTATACCAAAATTAGGAACTAATTTAACCAAAAAATGTAATTTGGGTATTTAACCCAAATAACTGAAATCTTGCCGAGTTAATTGAAATATGAAAGACAAAACCAATGGAATAATAGTTGAAACATATAAACTAAAAGAGGAGAAAGTATAACCAAATTTAAAAACTTATCCAACAAGAAATGAATTTATATGCAATCTAACTCAAAATATTAGTATTTAATGAATTTAGTGGGAATATTAAACACAAAACAAGTGGATTGGAAAGTGGAAACACACGAACCTATTACTGAGAAAATTTAACCAAAATTAGAGACATATGAAATTAACTTTGAAACATCTAATTAATATATTGAGGTTTAACCAAAAGTGTTGTGACTTGATTATTTTTCTTTTTTTAACTTTCATTTAAATTAAAAATATTTCTCTCCCTCAAATATTTTTTTATGTTAATTGTTTATAAATTTTCTTTATTTTATTTTATTTTATTTTTTTACATTAAATTTGATTTTTTTAAAAATTATTGAGTGAACAATCGGTTGTTCAAGTTGAAAAAGCAGGCTGTATGTCATGCAGCCAACATGATGACTCGTCCACGTGTTAGTTAATTTTGAGAGCTGCTCTCCAATTTTGAGCTAACTAGTTATAGTCGTTGGATGTCTTGCTTTATATGGACGGTTCAGATTAGATTACGAGAAAAGAGATGGCCATGAAAATTATTCCACGTGTACAAAAGTGCCTCAAGGAGTGTATAAAGTTCCCTCCCCGCCACAGTCCGACAGGAGACAATACAGACAAGGTACCAAATGCGTGTCTTGCTTCTGGTACGATTATTTCCAACCAGAATAAAATTTGCCGGAGCCATCCATGGCTTCCAGCGATAATGTTTCTGACTACGTTCATCAGTTCTCTGGCATCAGTCGATTTGATTCTCCTCTCGGTATTTTTTTTTTTGGTTAACTTAGTCTTCAGAAAATTTCTAGTGGAATTGACCTGTACGTTTTATTTTATTTTATACTGAATTTTATATGACATTTTATTTTATGCGATAACGCAAAATGATCATCGAGAGAGTCACTAAAACTATAGATGAATTTTCTGGTCCAGGGACCGAAATAAATTACGCAAACTGTGAAGTGTCTAGTGGTGATGCTAATGATACGATTTTGGAAGTGGATGGTTATTTTACCGTGAGGGGAACAGGTTCTACTTACAAGCTGCCTGGTAAAATTAGAAGTAGGTTGTTCCCGTATCAGCTTGAGGGGTTGAAATGGCTTTGGTCTTTGCATCATCAGGGTAAGGGTGGAATCTTAGGGGATGAATCGGGTTTGGGGAAAACAGTGCAGGTAATACTACGTGTGAAAGGCTTTGGAGATGTTTTAACTTGGAACTTTTGTTGTACAATCAATTGACTTTGGTTTACCTCTTTTTGCAGATATGTGGCTTTTTAGCTGAATTGTTCCAGTCAGGATTGATCAACAGGGCATTAATTGTTACGCAAAAAACTTTGTTGTCTGCTTGGGCTAGGGAATTATCTGAATGGGAGCTTACTAAATATACAAGAGAGTGAGGCTGTTTGGTTAAATATATGAGTTTTGTGATATTTTTTTTATATTATTGGAAGCAATTTTCTATTTATAATGTATGGTATCTGTCTGCCCTTTGTGCAGATATTCGGGGACTCATCAGCATTGTAATCTCCAATATGTACTGAAGGTTTTAATTTGCCTCATAGTTTTTTCCATCTTTCAAAGGCCTTTTATTAATCACCAGTTAAAAATAAATTCTAGTTGAACTTGGGACATGAAGTAAATTCAATCAATTAGTTTTTATTAGATGAGGTTTTTGTGTCAGTTTATGAACAGTTTCAAAGTTCAATGTTGAATTCAATAGTGATTACTTTGGAAGCTAAATAATTCTGTAAAGTTTTCTCAAAGTATAGATTCAATTATTTTTCATCTCTTTGATGTCTCCTATGTTCAGTTCAGTTTTCATATTAGTTCTTGCGGAACTTTTACTGGGATTCGTGGTCTTTTATTAATGGGCATTACATCCATTTCTCTTTGCATCCTTTGTCTCCTTGTAGGAAAAAGGAATTCTTCTGACATATTATGATGTAGTGCGGATCCATTCTGATTCGTTGAGCGCGGAAAACGATGCAGTCTGGGATTATTTTTTTTGTTTCATACATTATTTTGCATGCGCAATAGTATCTTATTTTTTTATGTTGTCTCATACATGCATGCATGTTGTATGGACGCTTTTAAATGTACGCTTGATGAACACCAACCTACAGTTGATTCAAACAAACCTCTATGAGGATGAGGTTTCTTGCATCATCAGGCTTGTCTCAAAATGTAATAAAAAGTCGCTTGTACAATAGGATCCTTTCTTGAGTAACTATTTCTTTCCTTCTATCGCTCTTGCATTAGAATTCGATTTACTTGGACACTTGTACATTTTCTTCCTATTTCACTCTGATTCTATCTTTTCCTCGATCAATGGATTTAACATTGAAGGGGCATCGCATAAAAAACCCTAAAACAAAGGGGGCCAAAAGTTTGCAGGAAATACTAAGTGCGCATCGTATAATCATAACTGGCACTCCAATTTTTGACAATCTCCAAGTATTATCTCTAACCTTTGCACTTACTTTTTCGTTCTTTATATGTTGCATGTATGTCACTATGATTTCATTACGTTTGAGGCAAATGTGAAATATCGACGTGATGTTATGTTTTTGCTTTTGTTTGAAAAAGGTATTATGGGGTTTGTTCAATTTCTGTTGTCCTGAGCTACTGGGAAATTATAAAGAGTAATTTAAATTCTTAAAGCTCTATTTACGTTAAGTTTGCATTTCTCGTGGCATGATGCTTCGCAACATTCACAGGTTTAAAAAAAGATATGCGATTCCCATACTTCATGGAAATAGCAAATATGCTTCTGATAAGGAAAAAAGAAATGGTTCTGCTGCTGAAAAGGTGATGGTATTATATGCACTATCTTATAAGATCTGTCATGACTAGGAAGCTCTGACTCTCCTTTTTTATCGTGATTTGTTGTGTTCTGTTTATTATGGGCAACTGCATTAAATTAAAATGTGGCTTTGCAAATATTTCTGACATATTTTCTTATTGTTGACCACTAATATAATAACAGTGTCTATTCGAACTGTTTCATTCCAAGCCTTTTCATGGCCTCTGTCAAAGTTTGTTAATTGTATTGCTGTCATAAACTATATTGCAAGACTTGCGTCTGACTATGAAAATTATGTGAATTTCCAACTGTTCTTGCACGTCATCTTTAATGCATTCATACCAATGTACACTTACAGCTCATAGGTTTCTGGATGCTTTTCTTTCTTTTATGGTGATTCTATAATCTGTAAGCGAATATTGTTGGAGGCCATAAAAAAAGATCATATGTAAATGATGGATATTATATTCTTAAATCCTTTGGGTTTGGTGAGGTTGCCAAGTGAAACATTGCATATTAGCTTTTTGTTTCAGGAACTAAAGAAATGTTTGACACTTTTCTTTTTGTTTCAGGAACTAAAGAAACTAGTTCAACCATTCCTTTTGCGACGCTTGCGAAGTGAAGTGTTATTAGATTCCATATTGACCAAAAAGCACAAGTTCGTTGTCTGGCTGAAATTAACTAAATGCGAAGTACTTTTCGCTTTACTCTATTTAACTTTTTCCCCCCCTCTCATGTAGTTGATAACATTAATCTCATAGTTCTCTTCTTTTATGTAGTGGCGAACATATGAAGAATTTTTAAACAGTGACATTGGCCGTTGTAATTCAAACGAAATGCCTCTGTCAAAGTTTGTTAATTGTTTTGCATTCAATGTTTAGGGTTTAGGATTTTAGCGTTTAAGGTTTACGGTTTAAGGGTTTTGGGGTCTCGGGGTTTTCGGGTTTAGGGGGTTAGGGTTTATGATATTTTAGGGTTTAGGATTTTAAGGTTTTATGGTTTAAGGGTTTAGGGTTTTAGGGTTTTTTTTAATTGAAACCACCAGAATGGTGGGGGGTTAGGCGGGACTCTTACCTGTAATATAAATCATGAAATAAAGCAAAATACATAAGGAGAGGGACAAGAACCAAAACCTCAAAAATGGAAGACTTTTAGGGGTTTAGGGTTTGGGGGTTAGGGTTTTAGAGTTTAGGGTTTAGGGGTTTTAGGGTTTAAGGTTTAGGGTTTTAGGGTTTAGGGGTTAGGGTTTAGGGTTTAGGGTTTAGGGTTTAGGGTTTAGGGTTTAGGGTTTAGGGTTTTAGGGTTTTAGGGTTTAGGGTTTTAGGGTTTAGGGTTTAGGGTTTAGGGTTTAGGGTTTAGGGTTTAGGGTTTAGGGTTTAGGGTTTTAGGGTTTAGGGTTTAGGGTTTAGGGTTTTAGGGTTTTAGGGTTTTAGGGTTTAGGGTTTAGGGTTTAGGGTTTAGGGTTTAGGGTTTAGGGTTTAGGGTTTAGGGTTTAGGGTTTTAGGGTTTAGGGTTTTAGGGTTTTAGGGTTTTAGGGTTTTAGGGTTTTAGGGTTTAGGGTTTAGGGTTTAGGGTTTAGGGTTTTTAGGGTTTTTAGGGTTTTTAGGGTTTTTGGGTTTTAGGGTTTTAGGGTTTTAGGGTTTTAGGGTTTTAGGGTTTTAGGGTTTTAGGGTTTAGGGTTTAGGGTTTAGGGTTTAGGGTTTAGTGTTTTTAGTTTTTTATGTTTTTAGGGTTTTAGGGTTTTAGGGTTTAGGGTTTAGGGTTTAGGGTTTAGGGTTTAGGGTTTAGGGTTTAGGGTTTAGGGTTTAGGGTTTAGGGTTTAGGGTTTAGGGTTTAGGGTTTAGGGTTTAGGGTTTAGGGTTTAGGGTTTAGGGTTTTAGGGTTTTAGGGTTTTAGGGTTTTAGGGTTTTAGGGTTTTAGGGTTTTAGGGTTTTAGGGTTTAGGGTTTTAGGGTTTAGGGTTTAGGGTTTAGGGTTTAGGGTTTAGGGTTTAGGGTTTAGGGTTTAGGGTTTAGGGTTTAGGGTTTAGGGTTTAGGGTTTAGGGTTTAGGGTTTAGGGTTTAGGGTTTAGGGTTTAGGGTTTAGGGTTTAGGGTTTATGGTTTAGGGTTTAGGGTTTAGGGTTTAGGGTTTAGGGTTTAGGGTTTAGGGTTTAGGGTTTAGGGTTTAGGGTTTAGGGTTTAGGGTTTAGGGTTTAGGGTTTAGGGTTTAGGGTTTAGGGTTTAGGGTTTAGGGTTTAGGGTTTAGGGTTTAGGGTTTAGGGTTTTAGGGTTTAGGGTTTAGGGTTTAGGGTTTAGGGTTTAGGGTTTAGGGTTTAGGGTTTAGGGTTTTTAGGGTTTAGGGTTTAGGGTTTTTAGGGTTTAGGGTTTAGGGTTTTTAGGGTTTAGGGTTTAGGGTTTAGGGTTTAGGGTTTTAGGGTTTTAGGGTTTAGGG